>JABSNV010001124.1:0-174937 GCA_024085815.1 Flaveria linearis | reverse complement strand
TATGTGGCTATGAACGATCTTAACCCTCACACCTCGAAGTTTCCGCCGTCAAGGTTGGGGTATGACAACTTTATTAGTCAAGATATATTGCTATCTGACAAACTCATCTACCACCACCTCCATTCACAACAACAGCCACAAGTCACAAGCCTTCCCCTTCATCTACCACAGGTTGCCACCATCTGTAGCACGGCAGCCGCACCACCGGCAGCCGCACTACCAGCAGCGCCCAGCAGCCGGCCCAGCAGCAGCACCGCCAGCCGCACCGCGCCCCGACAGCCGCACCGCGCCCCGGCAGCCGCACCACCAGCAGGCCTTCGTCTTCGTTTCCGGTACTGTGGCTTCTCACCATCGATTCGAGAGTGGGCTGTTGGTATATCGATTTTACTACCCGAGATTGTTGCTTCTCACCATCAATTCTCGTCTTTTTTTTAATAATATAACTAGTGGAGTTTGGCTGTGAAAATAAACGTGTATGTGCTCCTTTAACACTAAAAAATGAGTTGAACCTGAAGTTTGACTTCAGATTATGATATGAATTTGAGCTTTCAGAGAAAAAATCATCAAAAAATGAAAGTTTGCAACATGTCCCATGAACATAATGATGTTCTGCTTGAATATCAAGAAAAAGCAGAGCACTTTTGTACTGAATATTTACACATTTTGTCATTAGAAGTAAGGAGTTTGTGGTCTTGGTAATGTTAAGAGTTCATTTATGGGCTATTTAAGGAAGAAGAAACTGAAATAAGAAGTTTAAGGGCTGTTTTTTGAAAGAAGTTGTGTTTATATGAAAATTTTGGTTTAGATCTGTGCTCAAAATAGGTTGTTTGTATAATGTTTCATGATGATTAAATTATGGTTGTTTATATGTTTATGGGTTCAAATTTTGGTTTTGGTTTAGATCTGTGCTCAAAAAATTAGTATGTTTTCAAGAAGGATTTATGTGTTTTTTGGATTTTTTATTATGGTTTGTATTTTTTTAATAATTATTCATTATTAGGAGTTATAACCAAACAGATATCTAACCAAACAGACTTAATCTAGTTCAGCACTTATTGGTTCAGACCTCTTATTGGTTCAGACCTCTTATTGATTCAGCATTTAACCATTCAGATGTTGTCAAACAGCCCCTTAGTATCACTATATAACTAATTAACACTTGGAGGTGGAGTTCGGAATGTCAGGCCGGAGTTCCCAAATTCCGGCAAATATTTTAAGAAGGATTACCAAGGTGTTTATTACAAACTTGCCAGAGAGATGCAGCGGGAAAGATCTAGCAGATTTCATACGTTCTTATGGGGAGATTTACGATATATACATCGCCAGGAAGCGAGACAAGATCGGCAACCGTTTTGGTTTTGTGTCCTTCCTAGATGTAAAAAACAAAACGGAACTGATTAGAATGATTTGTAACACGAAGATTGGGAATTGTTCGTTGATAGCCAATATTGCTAGATTCACACTTGAAGAAGGGGAAATCAGAACAGATCCACCAGGTCCAAGAAGGCAGGAGGGAACAACTAATGTGAACCAAGATCCGAAAGAGAAGCAGGAGATGAAAACGACGTTTGTCAATGGTACACGATCCTTCGCGGACACTCTCACAGGTAAACGGGTTGGTAAGACGGTCATGATCGGTAATGGAGTCAACGCATTTAGGTCGTTGCATGGTAAGGCGTTGGTGGCTCGTATGGCCGACTTAGACGCTTTAAAAAGTATTTATCTGATTCTAGATGATTTATGTCCGGGTTTGGGCAAGATTCAATACATTGGGGGACTGTCAATCCTGGTTACTTTTGAGGACGAGGAGGTGGCAGCTGCGGTTCTGGAAAAGGCCAAAGAAGTGTCTGGTAAATTCACAGCGATAGATTTATGGGAAGGGCAGTCTTTTGGCTTTGAAAGATTAGCTTGGCTTAAGCTAACTGGTCTCCCTCTTCATTTGATCACGAATGAGGTCATTGACACGGTAGGGGGCACCTTTGGGAAGATTGTCCATAGGGCACCAAGATCAGATACTGACGACGATTTATCCTATGATTCGATTGGTATTCTGGTGGGGATGGGAAGCGTATCAATGAGGATGTTACTCTGGTATGGAGGGAGAGAAATATGTGATTTGGGTGGCGGAAGATATCGGTGAATGGGTCCCTGTTTTTTACAAAGAGCCAAACAATTCGGAACCGGAGACACCTTCATGCAATAATACCGTTGATAGTGTTGGTCAGGAAAGGAATGATTTGACGGAGAACGCAGTGGACGATCAGGTTGGGGCCGGTAGTAACTTTCCGGTGACACCTGTTACTGATACGACTTTGACGGATCCGGTTATGGTAACCGCTGATTGTGAGGCTGAAATTATGGAAAACAATCATGAGGTAGTTATGGAGGAATTGAATACAGAAGTTAATGAGGCTTTAAATGAGGAGTTAAATGATTATATCCCTGGCAATCTTTTTAAATTTGAGAAACATGTTAATAATGATGTGGCAAATGATGAGGTGGGGCCTATGATTAATAAACGTAAAAAGAAAAATGTTGTCTATGATGTGGGCCGGTCCAATCCTACATACTCAAGTAGTTTGGAAAAGGCCAAGGTTGGTAAAAAGTCTAAATGTGCAGAAGATGTGCTTGGGCTAGACCCCCTACTGGGCCTGGATAATGATAAAGAAGAAAGACTTGGGCCTTTGAATCAACATTTTGATCTTAACACTCTAGTTCGGCCCATCACGGATACAGAGCTTATTGGGCCTAAGGAAGCTGAAGTTGGAAGCAACATGGACGAAGACTCGATTGAAGCTGAAGTGGACACGACTATTGACCTAGGTAACAAATTTGGAGTTCAACTACAAAATTCTTACTCTTTGATTGAAGACTCGATTGTTCATGAAGGGATACAAATTGGTAAGATATGAATTGTATGTCTATTATATTCGTGGGGTTGGGACGGCGGGTAAACCCGGTTGGATCAAGAAACTTAGAATAGATCATGGGATTTCGTTTGTGGGAATGCAAGAAACAATGGTTAGCAACTTATCGTCCAGTTTAGTTTCAGCTTATTGGGGTGGCAGTGGGTTCGATTTTGAATGCATTGATGCGAGTGGAAATTCGGGGGGTTTAGTTTGTGTTTGGGACCCGAAGGTATTTGTCAAAGAGCACGTTACAAAAGATAGAAATTATCTGCATCTGGCGGGTTTGATTTTGGCTGGTTCTGTGAGATTAAATTTAATCAACGTTAACGCTCCTTAATCGAATGATGGTAAACGAAGCCTGTGGGATAAGATTCGTAATATTATGGGAAGCGGTCAAGGGTGGTGGATAATTTTTGGCGACTTTAACTCAGTTAGAGATCGGGTGGATAGACAAAATTCAGCTTTTGACCCGGTATGTGCCCGAAACTTTAATGATTTCATTGACGAGGCCAGGTTGAGGGAGTATAATATGAAGGGCTCGCAGTTTACGTGCATGACTAAAAGGAATGGCGTTTGCAAGTTTAGTAAAATAGATAGATTCCTGGTTTGCGACAATG
Source organism: Flaveria linearis (assembly GCA_024085815.1). Lineage (NCBI taxonomy): Eukaryota > Viridiplantae > Streptophyta > Magnoliopsida > Asterales > Asteraceae > Flaveria > Flaveria linearis. The sequence continues at coordinate 171,411 of JABSNV010001124.1, read as the reverse complement.
TTTTTAATATGTGGCCTAACGCTTGCGTCCGAGCGATTGCTAGAGACTTGTCAGATCACTCCCCCTTGTTGTTCACAGTTAAAGATACAAACTTTGGTCCGGTTCCCTTTCGTATGTTCGATTCTTGGTTAGATAGGCCCGGTTGCATTGAGCTTGTCAAGACGGTGCTGGAGGGTTGGTCTAACCGGGGCGATGCGGACAAGAATCTGGTTAATAAATTGAAGTATCTCAGGGTCCGGCTGAAGGCATGGTATAACAATATGAGTCACAAAGAAATGGAGGCTGAGAAGAACTAGCGAAAAGAGAAAGAAGAGATTGAAAGACAAATGGAAGAAAACGAGCTGGACGATACAAGTGTTTGGATTTGGACCGAATGTAAAAAAGCGATTGAGGAGATTGAATTGTATAAAGCGTGTGATCTTCGGCAAAAATCCCGGGTCAAATGGGCGCAATTGGGGGATGAAAATTCCTCTTTTTTCCATAACGTGGTCAACGGGAGGAAGGCGAGTAACTTGATTCCGGGGATTTTAATTAATGGCGAATGGATTACTAAACCGGCTTTGGTTAAACGTGAATTCTTGAAGTTTTTTCAAAGCCATTTCAAGGAATCCATTCCTTTGCGGCCAACTCTTCTTTGTGCAGGTATTAAGAGTATTGGACGTGAAGACAGTGAAAACATGGTGACTCCTTTTACTCGTCTAGAAATTAAAGAAGCGGTTTTCGGGTGCGGTTCAAATAAGGCCCCCGGCCCAGACGGATTCAACTTTCGATTCGTCAAACGTTTTTGGGATACTTTAGTGTAAGGCCCACCTTTCTCAGGGAAGCCTCACAGTTGGTCATTCACAGCAAAACATCAATTTAAAACAGTCATTTACTCATATGTGTATAAATATGTATTGCAGCGGATAATAATGTAAATTTCAATCCATTACAAATGAAATATAAACATTGTCTTAAATTCTTAAAATCTATTTCGAGTCCTCTTAATCTTTCTTCATCAGGGATGCCAGTCTTCTAGTGCCAAGAAGCTTCAGTCCCATGCCTCTATTCCGTAGCTCTAACTGTTACCTGTCAACTGATATGCATACAAAAGTCAGCTTCGCTGAGTGAATTATAGGTTTACTTTGCTAAATAACTTTTGTAAGAGACATTAACTTTATCAGTTGAAAATAATTCTCATCTATCACACATCAATACATACAGGCTATCACTTTATCGATACTTTATCATTACTTTTCATTTCTTGTTATTTATTACTCTTCTTTATCCGTCAATTCTCTGTCACTATCGGTGCCTAGGCTCGCCTAAGACTTTACCAACACGCCAATTAAGGGCTTACAGTCGTACTCGATCGGGCCATTATTGTCATGCCAATTCAGGGCTTACAGACCTGCCTGTTCGAGCATTACTTTATCCGGGTGAGGGCACAACAAATGCAACCCTCCTTTAGCCATTGCTTGCAAGTCTTTACTTTATCCCTTGCCTGCAGGACTTTACTTGCAAGACTTTACTTTATCCAGGTACACGTTATGGGCCACATAACCTTTCTTTACGTTTCACTTTCTTATTTAAGTTATATATATATATATATATAACACAACACATCTCGAAGGCAATTCATCACTACAAGGTTATATCCCGATAAGGAAAAACACACTATCAATTCATTATAACACCCCATTTCTCATATAAGATAGTATGTAAAGCTTTACTTTAAAAGAACTGATCATAAAAAGTATGTATCTTAGTATGCATACCGCCCCAAAACATTTAAAGCATGTATAAAATAGGGGATCTAGAACTCACCTGAACTCGTCCAAGTAGCTTAAATTCTAAGTCACTTAGGCTATAGCCTGAATGCTCTAGCTGCACGAAAGTTAACATGCAAAAACGTCATTTTCTTCATAGTTTCGCCCATAGTTTCGCTACAGCGAAACTACAGTTTCGCCTGCAGTTTCGCTGGGCAGCACTTCTGCTAGTTTCGCTAGACAGATTCGCTACCTTGAGCGCCCAACTTTCGTTGGAATTCCCTATTCTCGCAAGGTCTATAGGTCAGTTTGGGTCTTAGCGAGATTACCGGCGAAACTATAGTTTCGCCCCAGCGAAACTGTAGTTTCGCTGGAACTTCTCCTAGTCTCACTGAACTAATGTACAGTTTCGCTGGATGAATACTTAAATTCGCTGGATCGGGGCCCAGTTTTGCTGGATGAACAAAAACTCAGACCCAGCCCGTTTTTAACCCAAAACCTTAACTTTTTACGTCCAAATCCTTAGTTTACCTTCCATGAAACCAAATCTAAGCTTTTTACATGTTTTCATACGTAAAAATTCGACCTTTATGTGTTTCTTTAAACTTTTCAAAACCCTAGAATCCGGGTTTGATCTACAGAAGGCCTTAGAGGCTGATTCTTACCTTGTTTTGTTGCTCTTTTCTTGTGTTTTGATGCTCCAATCCACTAGAACTTCAATCCTTCAAACCTTCAAGCTCCAAATCTTGAATTTTTTTCACTTTCTCTCTCTAGTTTCTCTCTCTACGAATTTGGTGGCTAGGGTTGAAACGGTGGAAGATGGAGCTGCTCATGCATGTTTAAGGGCTGATTAGGGCCCTTAAACCCATCAAGTCTAGCCCATTAAGGCTAATTTGATCCATAGCCCACTAATTTACCCCTTTATTTCTTAAATTAACCCTTAAAAACCCATTATTATTAAATGGCTCGTTTCGGGAAATTTCGGGGCGTTACATTTAGAGGAGGATTTTGTGAGGATTTTGACTGCCTTCCACGGGTCAGGTTCTATAAATGTCGAATGCAGAACGGCATTCATCACATTGATTCCTAAAACTAAATCGCCAGTCGGTCTTAAAGAATATAGGCCTATCACTTTAATTGGGATGATTAGTAAGGTGATTTCCAAAATCCTTGCTAATCGCCTAAAAAAAGTTATGGGTCAGGTTATTTCGGAATCACAATCCGCTTTTCTTCCTGGTCGTTTTATTCTGGATGGTCCCTTGATGATTAATGAAGTTATGGAGTTGCTCAAGAAGAGAAATAGAAAGGCGTTTTTATTGAAAATAGATTTCGAGAAGGCCTACGACAACGTCAATTGGCATTTCTTGTTATCCATTATGTCTCAAATGGGTTTTCATACGCGCTGGTGTGACTGGATTAAAGGCGTTTGCGAGTCCTCTAGAGCCGCGGTGTTGGTAAACGGCTCACCAACTTTTGATTTCCGGTGTGAAAAGGGGCTTCGCCAAGGACACCCTTTGTCGCCTTTTTTGTTCTTAATCGTGATGGAAGCATTATCTTGGTTTTTGGAGAAGGCGAAAACTATTGGAATCTTTAAAGGGATTTGGCTATCAAACGAAGGTATGGATGTAACCCATCTGTTTTACGCCGATGATGCATTAATTCTTGGAGAGTGGTCGAAGGAAAACGTGCGTAATATCGCTCGAATTCTTCGCATTTTTTATTTGTGTTCGGGGCTTCGTATTAACCTTCATAAATCTAACATTTATGGGGTTGGTACGGAGTCCTCGGAAGTCGATGATATGATGGAGTTTCTTGGATGCAAGAGAGGTAGTCTTCCTTTTACCTATCTTGGAATCCAAGTTGGAGCGAATATGAACCGCATAAGTATTGGGACCCGGTTATTGAGATCATTAAAAACCGACTTGCCTCTTGGAAAGCTAAAACTTTGTCGATAGGTGGTCGCATCACTCTCATTAAATCGGTTCTCGAAAGCTTACCGGTATATTATCTTTCCCTTTATAAAGCTCCAAAGGCGGTTCTTGAGGCGATGGAATCTATAATGAGAAAGTTTTTTTGGGCGGGTCCAAGTCAAGAGAAGAAAATCCCGTGGGTTGCTTGGGACCTTGTAACTACTCCGAAAAATATGGAGGGTTAGGGGTGTCTAAGCTATGTGATGTTAATAATGCGCTCTTGTTGAAGTGGACGTGGCGATTCAAAAAGGATGGGGATTGTTTATGGAAGAATATCATAATGGAATGCCATGGGAAGAGCCGTCCCTGGACCCTTCTGCCGTGCACTTCTTCAGCTTCTGGATGTTGGAGAAACATTACTAAAGTCGGAGAGTTACTCACTGCTAATGGTATTAAACTCAATTCTGGTTTCTTTGCCGAAGTGGGTTACGGTGACACTATAAGCTTTTGGGGGGACACATGGTTAAGAGATACTCCTCTTCAACTCGTTTTTCCTAATCTTTTTAGATTGGAGAAGAACAAATGGGTCAAGGTAGACAAGCGTATTCAGGTCGTTAATAATGTGAAAGTGTTAAACTGGGAATGGCGTTCAGAACCGTCCTCGTTTGAAGAAGTGTCCGAGTTGTTCAATATCCTTAATGACATTCACGATTTCAATATGAGGGGCGAAAGGGATGTTTGGAAATGGAGACATGCTACAGACGGGGTGTTCACAGTTCACTCGGCAAAATCAGTTCTCTCTAGCGACACTCCTCGGTCCACAACACTTTTATAGACTGGAAGTTATGGGTGCCGCTCAAGTGCAAGGTTTTGGTGTGGAGAGCGGGTTTGAATCGTCTCCCTACGATCGCAGAACTGATAAAAAGGGGCGTCATTATTCATAATCAACGCTGCTGCTTTTGCCACGATGTCACCGAAACAACTATGCACCTGTTCACTGGATGTACGTTTGCGCAAGAGGTGTGGTTTCGAATCGAAGCTTGGTGCAAGTTATCCCCATGTTTCCACTTCGATATAATGGATGTAATTAAAATGGCCGAGATGCAGAAGACTTCCAAAAAAGCCACTCAAGTGTTAAAAAGTATCCTATATACAGCAATGTGGGTTATGTGGATCGAGCGTAACAATCGAGTTTTCAACAACAAGAGCAGGCGACCTATTGAGATTGTGGAGACGGTAAAAACTACTTCGTTTTTTTGGTATTGTAATAGAACCAAAGGTAACAATGTAGAGTGGAAAAAATGGTGTATGTATCCCTTGGATTGATTTTCTCTTCGGTCCTTGTTTTGAGGACCGGTAGAGTTTTGTGTTGAATGAAGTTTACCTTTCAAAAAAAACTAAATTTAAATGAATATACAAAAGATGTGTATATATAAACAAACATAAATGAATGTGAAATTCATATATAATGAAGTACTTTAAATAAATGAACATAATGAATTTTATGGACATAAAACAAAAAAACGAATGTAAATGAATGAAGATAACATATGTTAAATGAATAAAAATTTATGTTTAAACATTCATTTTGTATACACGTGATTTATCTTATTTAACTACACTTGAATAAACGAAAATGAAATAAACATAAAATATATTATTGTATTAATTAAAAACCATTAAAACTTGTAATGGTAGAATAATTAGATATTTAAATTATAATAACTTTATTAAAGATAATTTATCTTTTATATGTATGGCATTTTAAATTTTTATAACACAACTAGTATGAATGCTTTTTTACTTATATAAATACATATACTGGAATATCATGTTATGCCAAATTGGTTGATTGGTGTCGTTGTGAGATGATCTTTTTAATGCAATTCTAAACTTGTTACAAGCTGATGCCATTGGAGCGATCAACAATTGGATTTTCACAATACATCTTCAATGGCCGTTTTACATACAATTCAACGGAATTCTAAACTTTATTCTATAGGAGGTTGTCACGATCAGTATTTATGTCACATCATACAAGTACACAATATGGTATTAAACCAATCGCCAAAGCCCTAGTTGGTCTTACATGTAGTTACACACTCGAAGGTCGTATCAGCAAGTTACACCTTAATACTTGTATGTCTTACATGAGTTAATTACCAGCTTGAATGCCTTGTAGCATCAAACTACTCATTAAAACAATTCAAACCAATTGTTATGCAATGATTGTGCCAAGTCATTTCAAATATTTTGGGAAACCATTTTATGCCAAATCGTTTCCGGATCATCATTTTACATATGATAGCGCTAGATTGTTTTCGAACCCATGTTTGTTTGTAGTCTTGCCAATTTAATCAAACAAATTTTTTCAAGAACCAAATTCCGGATCAATATTTTTACGAAAATACCATTCGGTCTTTAAATCAATGTCTTAAGTAATACTTGAAAATACACCACAACCCGAAACGTAAAGCAATTAAGGATTTTAAAAACTTATGGCTCATTCCAGCAAGTCAAGTCAAAGCATCAATTGCATTATATATTTATACACTTCAATAGTTTGTACATGTATATATTTCAACCAAAATAAATTGCAAAGCTTAGTTTTTAGAAACTCACATGATGAACGACTTTAGATGAATTTTCTAAGTATCCGTTTTTTCTTTTAGAATCGTAACAGAACAAGCCTGTGACATACTGTATCGTTTGATAATACGCAATATTTTTTAAGTTATTGAATTAAGTTTCAATATGTTTGAACTTAAGACATGCTCCTCTTACGTTGGTGATAGTGGGTTCCTACACGATTTTAATCTGAATATGTTTTTGTTAATCAAAATTATTGCTTTTATAATTAGCCCAGAAATTATTGCTTTTATAAATTATTGCTTGGGTTTGCGCACTTTAAGTCTTGACTTCAAAACTCATTATTATGTCTCTTTTTTTTTTGAACGACCAACGAAGAATATTATTGATAACTAACAAGTTGTTAGATAGTACACCAAATGTTACAAAAGATCACCGTTACTAAATAATCTAACCCCAACACATAACTTTTTTTTGAAAAATTAGAGCAATGAAGAGAGCAATTCAAAATCTTCCCATTGACTCCAATTAATAGTTGTCAGCTTTCCTCTGCATTTTATCCAAAGAAAACTTCTTGCCTTGATTTCTCCAATCACCATACTTGATGAAATTTGTTTTCTCTCAAAAACTTTTTTATTTCTAACTTCCCATAGCAACCATATTGTGGCTAGAATAATAACTTGAATCACCTTTTTCCATTTACGTGAACCTTTGTACCCGGAGTACGTGTCAACTAGGTCCCTAACCGAGAGGGGACAAAATCTCGGTAACCTACACCACCGGATAACTTCATGCCAAACGTCTTGGGCCCATTCACAAAATAGCAATATGTGCTCCTCCGTCTCTTCCGATATGCCACATATCGGACAATCCACAGAACTCACCTGTATATTTCTTTTAAGAAGAGCTACCATGGTCGGTAACCGACATAATTCTGCCCTCCATGCAAAGATGGATAATTTATTTGGAGCCCAATTATTCCACATCGTTGGCCGGGAGATATCACTAAACTTCATTGCCTAGATTTTACTCTTAATGGATGCAATGGAAAACCAATGTTTCCCCTAGTACTCAAAAACCATAAGTCATTAGACTCAGTGAGCGTAATAGCTCTTAAAGTCTGTAGTAGTCCTTCCATCTCATTCAATTCCTCAGCCGAGGCCAACTGTCTTCTCCATTGGAAACTCGGGATATTGCTTCTTCCACCCAGTCTATCCGATAATATTATAATATGTATTAAACCATTTGGTCGGTGACTTCAGTCACCTTTTGTGATTTTGTACATAGACCATCAAAGTTTAATTATATGCAAAATAGCCCCTTCCATATATTACAAATAAACATTCTTTTTTGCAAACAATATGCGACCGATTATTACAAAGAGAGAGCTTGATGAAGTATTATTGGCCCGCCTTCCGGCAGTGACAATTGTGGTTTCCAACAGCACCACCACCACCACCACCGATGTTTGCTTCGACCTTCTCCGTTGACTCCCACCGGCGGCGTCTTCTCCGTGGACTACTCCATCGACCACATCTCTGATGTCTACAGTTCTTCTCCATTCCGCCACCATCGACACCCACCGGACCGGGTCGTGGCGATGGTGCTTGCAGTAGTGACGTTGGTCGTATGTGGTGGTGGTGTTTGCAAAGGTGAAGGTGGTCGAATGTCGTGGTGGTGAGCCTGCTGAATGTTGATGTAGGACTGTAGGAGGCGTTATTCGGTGGTGGGATGGTATGATGATGATACTGATGTAGATGGTGTGGCAAAAATGGCATGATAATGTTAGTGATTGGTGTTGCTGCAGGGTCACGATGGTGATGATGGAGGCGGTGGTAGGGTTTGATTTGGTAACATGATGAAGGAAGAAGGTTACAAATATAACATTTAATATATTCATTAACCAAAAGTAACTAGGGTGGTATTACGTTCATTGTGAATTGTACTATAATATGAATTTTCTTATGCTATGTTTCTAAACAGTTTAATATCTGTATAGCGAAAGACATTCAAACAGGTTCTATTTGTATTTACTTTTCTTTTTTAATCTTTTTAGTTAACATCTTTACTTTAAATATTGTATAGTGTGATGTTAGAATTAATTGTTTATTATAAAAAATATGAAGTTAGTTTTTATTTTCCTTCTATTTTAAGAAGTATACTATTGTGGCTCTACAGTTTTTATTTTTTATTTGTTTGTGTTTTTAATGTGGATGGTGTTTTTAGAGATAGAGAGATGGTAGGATTTTTAATTTATATTTTTTAATATACAAAAAAAGTATAGAATGACCTAGAGCAAGTGGGATTTTTTTATGATTCTATTTATCTCAATTCCTCTTTTCATTTAAAAATAATATATTTTTTATTTATTTAAAATTTTATTCAGAAAATCATGTAGCAACACGTGAATTTTACTTATATTTTTTTACATATGTTTTTGTGTAAAGTGTTGTAACGCCCCGAAATTTCCCGAAACGAGCCATTTAATAATAATGGGCTTTTAAGGGTTAATTTAAGAAATAAAGGGGTAGATTAGTGGGCTATGAATAAAACTAGTCTTAATGGTAATCAGCCCTTAAACATGCATGATCAGATCCATCTCCTCACTTCAACCCTAGCCACCAAAATTTCATAGAGAGAGAAAGTAGAGAGAGAAAGTGGGAATAACTCAAGATTTAAGCTTGGAAGATTGAAGGATTGAATAGCTAGGTGTTTGGAGCATCAAAACCCAAGGAAATAGCAACAAAACAAGGTAAGAATCGACCTCTAAGACCTTCTGTAGATCAAACCCGGATTCTAGGGTTTTGGGGTTTTGAAAAGTTCAAAGAAACACATAAAGGTCGAACTTTTACGTATGAAAACGTGTAAAAAGCTTATATTTGGTTTCATGGAAGGTAAACCAAGGATTTGGACGTAAAAAGTTAAGATTTTGGGTTAAAAGCGGGCTGGTTCTTAGTTTTTATTCATCCAGCGAAACTGGGCCCCGATCCAGTGAAACTGTGAGTTAATCCAGCGAAACTGTGCACTCATTCAGCGAGACTAGGAGAAAATTCAGCGAGACTACAGTTTCGCTCGGGCGAAACTACAGTTTCGCCGGTAATCTCGCTATGACCCAGACTGACCTATAGATATTGCGAAACTAGGAAATTCTAACGAAAGTTGGGCGCTCAAGGCAGCGAATCTGTCTAGCGAAACTAGCAGAAGTGCTGCCCAGTGAAACTGCAGGCGAAACTGTAGTTTCGCTGTAGCGAAACTATGGGCGAAACTATGAAGAAAATGACGTTTGATAGACGAGAACTATTTTCAACTGCTAAAGCTAATACCTTTACAATAGTATTTACAAAGAAAACCTAGAATTCACTCAGCGAAGCTGACTTTGTATGCATATCAGTTGACAGGTAAGAGTTAGAGCTACGGAATAGAGGCATGGGACTGAAGCTTCTTGGTACTAGAAGACTGGCATCTCTGATGGAGAATTGTTTTAAAAGGACTTTTAAATAGTTTCGAAGATTAGAGACAATGTTTATGTTTTATTTGTAATGAGTTGAAATTACAGTATTTTCCGCTGCAATATATATTTATACATATATGGGTAAAAGAATTGCTTTAAATCGATGTTTTGCTGTGAATGACCAACTGTGAGGTCCCCCAGAGAAAGGTGGGCCTTACAAGTGTACTAAATTCATCATTCAATACTATTTAAACTTTGCGTGCACCTGTAACTAAAAAACCATGCTATAATGCCCGTGAAACATGAGGTCGATAACTACATACTCTTTTTAGGATTTCTAAATCTAACCACTAAACTTTTAAAGACAAAAAAAAAGGAATAAAAAAATAGAGATAGATGATGAAGAACGAGAACATGAATGGTGACTCGTGGGAGCATCTTGGTCTTATCACAAAATCTTGCAAATAACTCCTTATAATTTTTCATTCTGACTTCTTTTAGTTTTCAATTAAGTCTTGTGATTTTACATTGCATTTAAAATGTGTTTAAAATAATTTTCAACTAAGTCTTTTAATTTTACATTGCATTTACAATGTACTTTAAAGAATTCTCAATTAAGTCTTCTAATTTTACATTGCATTCAGAAGGTATTAAATAATGATTGTGTCAACTAAAATAATTTTTGTAGATAGTTAGAATCAAACGAAACAAAAATTGTTAATTACAAACGATTAAATCACAATTGCCATCCTGACAAATGCAACAAATCTGTTGAACAAATGTCAACTACTACGGCTTGCCGCAACGTGCAGGCCCTCCTACTATGGTGTTAATATCATTTTTATGACTTTATGAGAAATTAAATCTCACGGCAACGCGCGGGTTCAATTGCTAGTTTTTTTAAATGATAACAATTTAAAATATCCACTTGCCAGTTGCAATCCTCCTTTTCAAATAACAAATAGTATAATATTTCGACAAGTAAATATCATAAATGTAGTTTAACCCAAGATATTATGTAAATAAATTATCCTTTTTAATTTAGCTATCGAAAATATTTGTGTTGTATCATAGTAGTTAATAAAATCATGTATAATCAGTTAGTAAGCAGCAAGCTTCACCCCAAGAGACATGGGTTTGAGTCCCATCATCCCCTCCCGACCGGTTATTAGCTAATTTTATCTTTTTTTTTTTTTTTTCTTTTTTTTTCTTTTTTTATAATATTTATCCGTTCTACTTTTAAATGTTTTTGTTTAGGTTATTATGTCATTACGAAAAAAATATTTTTTTGGGCCCTCTTAGTTTTTATCTACATTGTATATAGGTTTCACTTAAAATTCAATTGTTCCGCATTTCATTTACACATGGGGAATTCCCGTTGCAACGCGTGAGTGCATATTTTATTTTTATTACCAATTAAACTTAATATTTAATTTATTATTTGTAGGTTTTGTCAAAAACATGTATCAAACGAAATCAAACGCAAGAACTTGAACAACTTACAGATTCAACATTGAATCTGTGATTAATTTTAATCCAAAACTTCACAAGATTATAAAGAGTTAAAAAGATATCAAAGAGACTACAAACTCTCAACCTAATACTCACAAATCAATGATTCAATGACAATCTAGAATGAAACACTACAAATCAAGAAATCAAAGACCTAACAGATTAGATGAAGAAGAGTTGAATATACACTGCTTTCAAGATGTTTAATCCTAATCAAACAGGTCACACCGTCATTGTTAAAGAAGAAGCATGTTCTTGATGATGAAGACCATATAAGATGAGATGCAGAAAAATGATCTTACACTAGATCAAGAAGACAGAACCAAGATGGGTTAAAACCCTAAAATCACTCTTGATGAAAAAGATGACCTTCAGGAAGAGATGATAGATCTGAAGACAATAATGTGAAGGTCACTTTTTCTCTTTTGTGGTCTCCAATGGTTCTTGCAAGGAAGTAAGACGAAAGACGGTACATTCCAGATGATCGTTCTTTTATTAGCATTCTTCTTTCTTGAGGGAAAGTGAAGACAGCATTATATAGCGGGTAAAACCCCCAGAAAACAGAGAAGAAGAAAAGCATTGCTATTAAAGAATCATCTCAGAAGCCAAAGCCCAGCCCATCTACAAGCTAATCAGCTACAAGCCCATATGTACTCTTAACCCATCAGCTGTTATCCAAGCCCATTAGCACTCATAGTCCAGCCCACAACACCAATGAGATACATGTAAAATAGACAACAAAAAATATAAGCAAAATGTTTGTCAGTCATTGAATTGAACATCTATATATTTCAACACCCCCCTCAATTCAATGGGCATATATTTAAACTTGTTTAAACACATTTAATTATATATATATATATACATATATATATATATATACTTGAGATAACATATACCTGTACGAAGAAAATACATAGAAGTAATAATACAAGGTAATGAACGACTTTGTTACGAAGAAACAAGTGCAATCTCATAAAAAAACATGTAATAAAGCCACACACCAAAACACAACTAACGATTACTAAAGAAGAAACTTTGCATTAAAACCTGTATATATTCTTTTAATATCATGGAACTTTTGTTTCTTCAAAAAACACCCAAAAAAAACTATTACACCTTTCAATCAACTATGATCACTTAAAAAAACAAACCAACATCTGATCAAACAAATCAATCAGATCCAACAAACTATTATAAATGAGACAAAGATACTTGGTGTTACAAGAACACAAGTGTCTCATTCAGAGGGATGAAGCACACAAGAGTAACAAAGCATATAGAAGATAGAAAGCATACAACTGAGAATCATCCTTACCTTTCAATCAAAGAAGGCAGAAACAACAACATTGAAGAGAAAATTTTAATCAAGAAACTACAGCTTAGTGTTAATAAAGATAGTTATAACACAAGCTGACATTTTCTAATAAAAATTATTTCCTCTCAACATAGTTATAAAAATTATCTCAATCAAATAACAAGTTTTAGACTCACCATTGATAAAGAGTAATTATACACAATGCCTCAAGGCACAACATATCATGTGGTAATCACCACGGAAAAAAAACAGTCAACATCATATTCATTTGAGACAATAATTTGACTATAAAAGATATACAAATCTGATGAAACACATGATTTTTTACCATTTCAGAACATGTTTGAAAGATAAGAAAAAAATCATAACAAAATCAGATTAAGACAGAAGGAATCATATATTCACTAAGAGTATCATAAACATATCATTTGATTATGATAGAAGGAATCATATAATTCACTAAAAATATCAGATACATATATGATAAGAAAGATAAAAGCCACACAGCTTTTAAAAAACTCAGAACCAAGCCTGAAGACAGAATTTGTGAAGAACTTAAAGACTAATTTGACTTGTTCAAAACTTTTACAACTTTACAAAAAAAGTATCATGAGAGTACTTATAAAGAACATAAAGACTAATTGAAACAAGCAAAAACTTTTACAACTTCACAAAAATAACGAATCATAAGATTCAAAGAACCAGACTGATAATGATAAAACTATCATACCCATACCAGACTAGTAAGATATAACCATAAAAGAATTTCCGATTGAACACACAATCACATGACTTGCAATCAGAAAATAACATATCTCACACAAGAGAAAACATACAAGGCTATCAAAGATATTCAAGAACACTTTTAAAGTCACAATAACACGACTGGTTAAAGAACCTAGAAACCACACGGTTTGGCTAACCAGACAGCAAGACTAATAAGACATACGACCATACGGGTTAAACACACAATCATGAAATCAAAAAATTATAGAATGAAATAAGACATTCACGATACAACATAACACCCGTCAAAACGCGGTCATAGGCAATAGGCAATTTTGCACTATTCAAGACAAAAGTAAGTCATACAATTCAAGACAAAGAATTGAGATCAATGATAAACCATAGACAAATATTCAACATATAGAACACATCATAATAAATGAACTAATGACAACACAAAACACAAAATAATTCTCACCACAATTTTAGACCATACTGAAAACATACAGTCATTTACAAAACACATTGCCCAAGAACCACACAAGCATGCAATCAATTTTCTCTTATACTTGAACCTTTTGATAAATCCACTAGTTGATTAAACAATTATATACTAGACACCACATTTTTCCTTAAAAAAATTCTTAAGAACAACATATACAAGTTTTCTTGTTTTGGTAGTTCTAACTAAAACAGCTTTAGTAGAGATTTAACCTGAACTTTTACAATACAAAACTTATATAAACTCCTTTTTTCCATTTGAATTTTAATAGACTCAACCCACATAAGAGAGAGTTGAGCTGCAGAATTTTAAAGTACTTTATAGTAATCCACATAAACTTGCATAAAGGCACAGATCATTGTTCATTTAACTCAAATCTGCTAAATTTTTGTTTACCTTAATAACATCAAATTATTTGTTTAAAGAAGATTAAAATAAGCAAATTCTTTTTTAAAAAGTAAGTATTAAAACTATTTTCATATATTTTATTCAGGTTAACTACACAACATACCAAACACAAAATTGAAAAATACTTGTAGCTTCATCAAACTTGATATTCTCAATATTCTCAAAATGTCATAACACAAAGTTTGAATTTAACTAGTTCCCAGGAAAGCAAAGAGAATTTGACAATTTTATTTTCACCATCAATCTAAAGTAAATTTAGGACTGCCCGTTTGTATTTTTAAACAACAATGTTATTAACACAAGACACTTTATAAACAGGTTCCAACTTTCCTTTAAACAAAACAAAGAACCTAAATAGGATTAAAATTTGCTTTAATTTTCTTGCAGCCAACCTGAACTGCTAGTTTATGATAACAGCCATAAAGTATTAGCATCAGCACTGGTTGATAACACACATGGCTTTTCTAATGTAATACAAATTAGACAGATCACAGATGAAAACTTTGTTTACTAATCTTTAAAGAAACAAACATCAGTATGTTTCAATAACACCTTTAGACCCACTATTTTAGCAAAAACAAACATGGTTTCTATAACAATTTCCCGTAAGAAACACACACGTGGTAGATCGATCTTAAAATAAATTTGAAAAACTAATGTGTACGAGAGAGTAGGCAAGTATCACTAGTATCAAGTCTAATAATCAAACGTTCATGTTCACACACAAGCATACGCTGAATAGAAATTAAGTTTGATTTCCACAAGCTCACAAAGCCTGGCCAGTGTCCAGACCCTAACACACTTAATGGTGGCTTGACAAGTCTTAACCAGGGAGTGAGAAATTAGAACCAAGACGGTGAGAACAAAATGCAATCAAGCACACAGGAACAAATGAGCAAGCAGTATATGGAAACAAGATCAATAAACTCATTGAACACCAACATATAATTAAACAAGAACCTCAAGAACATGTATATATGCAGCATAGAAAACGAGTGTGGCTCTTCCTGTATATCAAACCACTGCTGGTCCATCTAGCAAGCCAAATATGACTAACCAATTGCTTTATGAAAAGAAAAACAGATTAAAAAGTATGAGAAACCTCACATTGCATGTTTTGTCTAGTTAATATTGAGTAGTGTCCCCAATCAGTAATGAAAGTTGAACAATACGTAAGAAGATAAAGTAGGCATACCGCATATGCTGCAATTTCTCCAACCAACGCAGAAGAAATAGCTACTCCGCTTTGACCTTTTAGAAATACACTTAGATTCCAACCAGCTTTCTTCACCAGCGAAGACACAATCATAGATCAGACAGAAATAAACTCTTGGTTGATAAAGACCAAATCAAACGAGCTCTTGAACCTCAGAATAGATGATAGCCACACTGTTGGTGTTAGCAAAGTGCTACAAGAACTAACCCTTCTTTATGCCAGCATTAGATTATTTTCTGATATACACTCAAATTGCAGATCTAAAATCGAAAACACCGGATGTCACCACATACACGTCTCAAGACCATAACCAGGAGTTAGAGTTTCAAACTTGAAAACCCTAATTGCGAACATTTGGATGTGAGCAGCGGAAGGAGACCAGAATCGAACAAGACAATCAACCAGAGCCATTAGCTCTGATACCATGTCAAAAACATGTATCAAACGAAATCAAACGCAAGAACTTGAACAACTTACAGATTCAACATTGAATCTGTGATTAATTTTAATCCAAAACTTCACAAGATTATAAAGAGTTAAAAAGATATCAAAGAGACTACAAACTCTCAACCTAATACTCACAAATCAATGATTCAATGACAATCTAGAATGAAACACTACAAATCAAGAAATCAAAGACCTAACAGATTAGATGAAGAAGAGTTGAATATACACTGCTTTCAAGATGTTTAATCCTAATCAAACAGGTCACACCGTCATTGTTAAAGAAGAAGCATGTTCTTGATGATGAAGACCATATAAGATGAGATGCAGAAAAATGATCTTACACTAGATCAAGAAGACAGAACCAAGATGGGTTAAAACCCTAAAATCACTCTTGATGAAAAAGATGACCTTCAGGAAGAGATGATAGATCTGAAGACAATAATGTGAAGGTCACTTTTTCTCTTTTGTGGTCTCCAATGGTTCTTGCAAGGAAGTAAGACGAAAGACGGTACATTCCAGATGATCGTTCTTTTATTAGCATTCTTCTTTCTTGAGGGAAAGTGAAGACAGCATTATATAGCGGGTAAAACCCCCAGAAAACAGAGAAGAAGAAAAGCATTGCTATTAAAGAATCATCTCAGAAGCCAAAGCCCAGCCCATCTATAAGCTAATCAGCTACAAGCCCATATGTACTCTTAACCCATCAGCTGTTATCCAAGCCCATTAGCACTCATAGTCCAGCCCACAACACCAATGAGATACATGTAAAATAGACAACAAAAAATATAAGCAAAAATGTTTGTCAGTCATTGAATTGAACATCTATATATTTCAACAGGTTTCTTTTCTGGTATGAATCTACGACATGCTTATTTATTCATTATATTTTTTTTTATATTTTGGTTAAATTTATAGATAACTTTATCCAGTAAATTAATTTAATCAATATGTTAATTTATTCAATACAACTAAAAAAGGATGTTATCCTGCCGAAAAGCTTACCACCTTCGATTGCAAATTTGCATCAATAACTCGATCATAACTTTATTTCCCCTAAAATCATAACTATAGTTGGCTCAACCAATATTATTGTTACTATTAACGTTTACTATTATTTTAGTGAGCGTTTTTACGTTCTACTCATCTGATTCTTATGCCAGTATCATCTCGAGACCGACATACAACATTACAACGAGACCAAACTATGTCGTTGTTTTCACTTGGACCACACATATACCCTCTTTTTACCAGTCATGCAACACAAATTTATAATATGCTTTTCAACGACAGTTTATTTACGACATGTCTAACCCGACGTCTTATTGGAGTTTTCTTCGGCGGAAACATGTTTGAAAAACTACATTTCAAAATTTGTTACGATTCAACGTTAAATCGCTGAGAAATTAACATATTTTTTGATTAGTCATTTTCAAATCCGAAAATATAATTAGTCGTGAACATCATTTTTAAAATTAAACTTGCCAACCTCAAATGCACATTCCAACCTTAGCATATGATCATCAGTATGTTAGAATGATATCGTTATTTTCAATAGCTTAGTAAACTTATAAATTGGTTCGCATTTATTAATTAGATTAATTACCTTGTGAGGTAGACGTATTTGTCGTCATATAAGCAACCTCGTGGACTTTTAAAATAGAATTCAAATTATTATTTTAGTTTTAATTAACATGTTGTTGATATTTTCATATTACTTATTTAAATATCATAACTCTAAGTTAATTTTAATTTTGCTTTCTGAGTTTGATAATAATAACCATTTTCATTTAAAAGATTATAAATATCAATTTACCTCTAAAGGTTTTCTAACTTATTTAAATTTCACTCCAAAATTTCATTAATTGTTTCAATTTAAATCCAAACTTATGAAGCTTTTGAACTGAAATCGAAAAAAATTATGAAACTTTTGAACTGAAATCGAAACAATTTATGAAACTTTTAGAGGTAAATTGGTGTTTTTAATTTTTTTGAAGGAAAATAGTTACTTTTATCAAAACTTAAGGAGCAAAATAGAAATTAACTCTATAACTTTATTTGTTCTTGTATTAATATGAGAAAACTTGATTGGTTTCGTGGTAGAGAGAAGGAAGACGCCCGAGATGGTGATGACAAGAACTTATGGTCGTGTTTTCAGAATCGAATTGGACAGTGAACTGGACATCTTACTGGTTCACTGATCGGATAGGTTCAACCGGTTAGTCCGGATATAAGAATCATATAAAATTATAATTATTTTATAAATATATATGTAAAAAATACGAAAAAATTTAAAATATATATGAACAGGTTCGACCCCCTGTTCATCCGGTTCGACCCGCGGCCCCTGGTTCAACCGGTGCGGGTTCCGGTTCGACCGGTCTAACCCCGGTTCAATATCAAAACGGTTTTAAGCACCGAACCGGCCTGACCGGTTCGATTCATACAAATGATGTTTTTGTGATAGAAAATGTGTTTGGAGGGTGTTTTGATTTTGTGATAGTCTGAGACGAATGAAACTCATTAAACATGGGGATGGTTGGAGTTTGACGTATGGGTGTCATCAGAGGTGGTTAATTTGACTTCGAAGGTGAGTAATGGTGAAGGTGTTGTAGGATTCGATGATGATCTTGGTCGACGATAATATTTACAGTATATACTTAAAAATTAATTATAATAATAGTAAAAATTATTAAGATTACAAAAAAAATGTATGAGGTTTAAAATGTTTAATGGTTAAGAAAATATCACTTACTTGTTGTGTTGGTTCACAAAATGGTAACTATTTAAAATTTTGATGGTTCTAAACTCTATATGTAATAACAAATTATGCGAAAATAATTATGTTTTTGTACATTTCTTTCATTCTAATACAACATTTATGATGGATTTGATATTTCTAAATACTTTAATGAATGTCTTAATTGTGAAACTAATTATGCCATTGAATCCATGACTATTAAAAACTATGCATTTTTTGTCAAAATACGGTTATTATATCACTATTGGTTTTATTCAATGATTATTATACTTTTTTTTGTGTTAACTGATAAAATTAATAGTCTAATTGTCAATAGATTTTGGAGTGAAAGTTTTAAATAAAGACTGAAAGTTCAATCTTTTGTAAATTTAGGGATACAAATATAATTTAATTTTACTAAGTTTTTATTATATGTTATAAGACTGAACTTTTATATAAAACCTTTTAGGAGAGAGAAAATACACACAAAAAAATTAATACATTTTCTTTCTTTCAAATCCTCCTTTTCAAAAGGTTAATGTTTTTTATGACCCAAATTTATATATCTGTTTATATTTTTCTTTTATAATCTTCATAAATCTAAGTTGATAACTTGTCATTTTGAATTAAAAAGTACATATTAGCGAGAAACATTATAAAATTTAGATGTTGGACTGAATCTTTGGTGTCATGTTTAAGAATCTTACATGTGATCCCCAGCTTAGATCTCTTATTGGTGTTTATAGCAAGATTAGTTAAACAAAACAAACAAACAAACATACCCAGTGTTTCCCGCTGAAGAGCAGGGTCTGGGAGGGGTATATGGTGGCAAGTCTTTCCTCTATCTAGAAAGATAGAGAGACCGCTTCCGAAGAGACCCCTGACTCGTTAACAATAACAATCATAGTACAACGCATATACAAAGCATATAACAGGCAATAACAATAACAATCATAATACAACGCATATACAAAGCATATAACAAAGCATAACAAAGGCAATAACCATCATAATACGAAGCATATAACACAATGATATATATCACAAGAAGAATTAGATAATGCGCATGAAACACCCAAAAAGGATAGATGAGGAAAACTACACCTAACGTATGGGGTACGGCCATATGTCACCGTATACCCTTCCACCCATAAAACCCACTAAAAGTCCTTAATTTTAATTCTACGCCTCCACTCACTTCTATCCTCGATCATGTTCTCAGAGAGATGCAAGTCCATCATATCTCTCCTAATAACCTCGTCCCAAGTCAACCTAGGTCTACCTCTGTCACACCCCGAAAATCGCAGCGGAAGATTCGCGTGACGTGGTGGTAACGGAAGTTGGAGTTGACCCAACTATTATAGTCAAACGTTCTTAAGTTATCGTTAGTCGTAAAAGTCGTACACTATTATCATAAAAGTATCTTATTAAACAACATTAAACATTTCGGTAGCAACACATAGTTCCATTTTTATTACATGAACCCAACTTTATTTAAAGATGTTTTGAAACGTTTGACCCTCCAAAGACAAAGTTCCAGAATATCCATATAGAGCTCACCTATAACCCTGAAAAGCATGAAGGGTAAAAAGTTAACATAAGGTTGGTGAGCTTTCGGGGTTTTTGTAGTTTCACAAACAATCATTTGAAAATAATATGATGGAACAAGGCATAATATATTCCTCATAGACTAGCTAGGTACTATGATAATTTAGGTCATAAGCCCATAATCAAACCAAGAAACACGTCGTTGCCCCACAACTATCCAGACATATAAACTCCCTCGCCACAAACCTGACCAGCGCGACTGGTCGCGAGAGCGGGCCATTCTAACCCGATAGATCTACCAATATATTCTGTGGCCTCACCCTGAGGTTAATGATTATAGGGGGATTTAGGGCTCAATAGTATATACATCCATACTATGACCCGAACTTATACCCTCATATAATATATTATTTTGTTTAATCCATCATATATTCAAAGAAACATTAGTTCATGCTTTTCACCCCAAAACAGTTGAAATGATATTAAAAATGGGGCCGAAAAACTCACCTCGAGTGTGGTTAATGAAACGAACCAACGTGCTTTAGGCTTTTTGATAATGAAACCCTAGTCATGAGCATTATGGTCAATACATAATGTTTTATGCTTATGAATGCATTTCACCCATTTTATTTGGTCGTTTTTTTAAAATAGCATGTTTTTTTTTTGAAACGTATACTCTTGTGAATTTTTAATAAAACTATCATTTTTCCTTATTAAGGTTACATATTATAAATCCTATTAGTTGTCTAAATATATAATTTCATAAGGTTTTGGAGTTTCTTTTGATTTTTATCTATAATTTCTAGTCTAGTAGCTTTCTCCTAATAAAGTCCTTTAATTGGTCCAATCACCTCTACCTTAACATTATTATTGTCACCCAAAATCTTTAACCTTAGTGATTATCTTAAGTCATTATACTAGCAATAATTCTTTATTCATGATCATCACTTAGTGTTCCTAATATAGTCACAAGACATCAATCTCCAACCAATGTGTTTATTTTTATTATGTGTACATCCGTATATACATTTTTACCATCTAGGCTACCCAACTAATATATTTTCATCAATATTAACTTATCTTAATCAAATTTTCAGATTTATTTCGCCATTTAAAATCCATTCTATACCCAAAAATCACTAAATCAATCATTTTCATGTAACAAAATCATAAAAACCAACATTATTAAATGGGTGAATCAAGTTTCATCAAGATTATCATCTTGATTATCCATGCATGAACAAACATAACACATCTAATCTAATGTACCTTAGATGACACTAGATGGAACACAAAGTAAGCACGATCCTCGATCTTTCGAAGAACAACTCGGTTTCTAGTCTAAAGTTCTATTATATTGCTTTGTGAGTGGAGTGAAAACTTGAAAGGATGATGGTGAGATTGTGGTGACCGAGAGAGAAGGAAAAGAGGGTGTTGGTTGCGGGTGGTGTTGGTGGCGACGGGTGTTGGTGATGGTGTTGGTGGCGACGGTGTTGGTGATGGTGTTGGTGGCGACGGTGTTGGTGATGGTGTTGGTGGCGACGGGTGTTGGTGATAGTGTTGGTGGCGACGGTGTTGGTGATGGTGTTGGTGGCGACGGTGTTGGTGATGGTGTTGGTGGCGACGGGTGTTGGTGATAGGGAGAAGGAGACGGTGAGGGATGGTGATGGTGGGTACGGCAGTAGGTGGTGGTGCGGTGGCCGGTGGCCGGCGGATGGTGGTGTCGCGGTGGTAGAGAGAAGAAGGGGGGGGGGCGATGGAGTGGTGTGGTGGTGTGTGTGTGTGGTAGATGAAGACGTGGTGTGTGTGTTGAGGTTTTAAACTTGTATGGGGGGATGTGTTGTCTTGCATGCAAGACTTCACAATCCTTCTTGGATTTGCTAGTAATCATGTTTATTATTATTATAATTATTATTATTATTTTGTTATTATTTTTATTTATTAACTAACTTTGTTATTATTATTATTTACTAGCTTTGTTATTATTATTATTTACTAGCTTTGTTATTATTATTATTTTAATAATAACCATTAGTGACAATTTGACTTAATTTGATCAACCTACCAACGGTTTGGTTAATAATGGTCAAATACTGATCATTGACTCTCATGGGTGCAATGCACTATGTGACCAATTCTAAATTCAGCAAGACATTTCTTCTTTTAAGGAAGACGTTAGTTAATTCTTAAGGGAGTCAAACAAGTCGACTACGGTTTAACTTTAATTATCTAAATTTTATAGAATTGAGTTAGCATTGACCTGATTTTGCCGGTTGTTAAAGTCTCCCCCGTTCAGGAAATTTCGTCCCGAAATTTATGTTGTAGGGTTTTTATCAGGCTGATTTTTAAAGAGGTGGGGATATTTTTGTCGCATCTGATCTTCGCTCTCCCAGGTGAATTCAGGCCCTCTCTTCGAATTCCATCTTATCTTGACCAGCTTAATTTGTCTTCGTCTGAGTTTCTGGGTCTTCCGATCCATGGCCTCAACTGGTTCTTCGATGAAATGAAGTTTATCGTCAATAAAAACTTCTTCTGGTGGAATGATGAGTGATTCGTCTGTCATACACTTCTTAAGGTTGGATACGTGGAATACGTTGTGCACACTCCCAAGTTCACTTGGTAGGTTAAGACGGTATGCTACTGGTCCAATACGTTCGGTTATCTCGAATGGTCCGATGTATCGGGGATTGAGCTTCCCTCGTTTACCAAATCGTATCACGCCTTTCCACGGCGACACCTTTAGAAATACTCTGTCACCAGTTTGGAATTCTAACGGTTTTCTCCGATTATCCGCATAGCTCTTTTGCCTGCTTCTTGCTGCTTCTAACCTCTTCTTGATTTGCCCGATCTTGTCGGTCGTTTCTTGGATAATTTCAGGCCCGGTTAATTTCCTTTCACCCATTTCTGCCCAACATAAGGGCGAGCGACATTTCCTTCCGTATAATGCTTCAAACGGGGCGGCCTTAATGCTGGTGTGATAACTGTTATTATATGAGAACTCAGCTAATGGTAGGTGAGTGTCCCAATTACCGCCAAAATCGATCACACATGCTCTTAGTAGGTCTTCCAGTGTTTGGATGGTTCTTTCACTCTGGCCGTCTGTTTGTGGGTGATAGGCTGTGCTCATGTCTAGTCGAGTACCCATGGCTTCGTGTAGTGACTGCCAAAATCTTGAGGTAAATCGGCTATCCCTATCTGATATGATTGAAACGGGTACCCCATGACGCGACACCACTTCCTTAATGTATAAATTTGCTATCTTGCTCATGTTGTACCCCTCTTTCATGGGTAAGAAGTGTGCAGATTTTGTCAACCGATCAACAATTACCCCGATGGTGTCGTAACCACTAGCTGTTCTTGGTAGTTTTGTCACAAAATCCATAGCAATGCACTCCCATTTCCATTTTGGAATTTCTGGTTGTTGTAATAGACCAGATGGCTTCTGATGTTCTGCTTTTACCTTGGCGCAGGTGATACATTGATTTACATACGAAGCTACGTCTCCTTTCATATTAGGCCACCAGAAGAATTCTTTTATATCGTGATACATTTTGTCCATCCCTGGGTGAATTGAGTATCTCGATTTATGGGCTTCTTCAAGAATTAGTTTGCGTAAACCTCCATGTTTGGGGACCCATACTCGGTTCACAAAACGCATCAACTTGTCGGAGTCGGGTATTAATCCCTTGACCATTCCTTGTAGATCTTCTCCCTCCATGTTTCCATCTTTTAATGCTTCGATTTGAGCATTGCGAATGTGATTGGTAAGGTTTGAGTGTATGGTGAGTTCCATTGCTCGCACACGACGTTAGCTTTTCCTGGGTGGTATCGTATATCGCAGTCGTAATCATTTAATAGCTCTATCCAGCGGCGTTACCTCATGTTCAAATCTTTCTGATCAAAGATATGTTGCAGACTCTTGTGATCCGTATATATCACACATTTGGTTCCATATAAATAATGTCTCCATATCTTGAGTGCGAAAACAACGGCTCCCAGTTCTAGGTCATGGGTGGTGTAATTTTTCTCGTGCACCTTCAATTGTCTTGACGCATAAGCGATGACTTTATCCTTCTGCATTAATACGCACCCAAGACCTAATCGTGAGGCATCACAATATACTACAAATCCCTCTGTCCCATTTGGTAAGGATAGTATGGGTGCACTGCATAATTTTCGCTTCAATAACCGAAAGGCTCTGTCTTGATCTTCGCCCTATACGTAACTCTTATCCTTGCGAGTTAATAGGGTCAAGGGTTGGGCTATCTTTGAGAAATTTTCTATAAATCTACGGTAATAGCCTGCTAACCCTAGGAATTGTCGTACTTCTGTTGGAGATTTGGGGGCTTCCCAGTTCTTAATTGCCTCAACCTTGGCTGGATCCACATGGATACCCTTTTCATTAATAACGTGTCCGAGAAATCGAACTTCTCGAAGCCAAAATTCACATTTTGAGAACTTTGCGTACAACTTTTCTTTCTTGAGGACGTTTAGGATTAGCCTAAGGTGCTGCTCATGCTCTTCCTTTGATTGTGAGTATATCAGAATGTCGTCGATAAATACTATCACAAACTTGTCCAAGTAGGGCTTACAAATCCGATTCATAAGGTCCATGAATATGGCAGGCGCGTTGGTCAATCCAAATGGCATTACGAGAAATTCGTAATGACCGTAACGTGTTCTAAAAGCCGTTTTTGGAACGTCCTCTTCTGTTATCAACAGTTGATGATATCCTGATCGTAAATCTATCTTCGAGTAGTAGCTGGATCCTTGTAATTGATCGAACAGATCATCAATTCTTGGTAGTGGGTATCGATTTTTAATGGTGAGTTTATTTAATTCTCGATAATCAATGCACATCCTGAATGATCCGTCTTTCTTTTTGACGAATAGCACCGGTGCTCCCCAAGGAGAAAAACTTGGTCGAATGAATCCCTTGTCTAATAATTCTTGCAGTTGTTTTGACAATTCCTGCATTTTAGAGGGTGCCAGTCGATATGGTGATCGTGCTACTGGTGCAGCTCCGGGTATCAAGTCAATTCGAAATTCGATCTGCCTTTGTGGAGGTAGCCCTGGTAAGTCTTCGGGGAATATCTCTGGGTATTCTCGTACAATGGGGATGTCTTCCATTCCTTGCTCCTCATTTGTAGTGTCAGTGGCCTTTACTAGATAGGCGGGATACCCTTCGTTTAGGTATTCATAAGTTTTCATGACACTTAAAACTTTAAACGAGGGTTTTCCTTTTTCTCCTTGAATGATTAAGAGTTCTCCACTAGGAGTTGGCAATCGGATGATTTTCTCAAAACATACTATTTCGGCATGATTTTGAGAGAGCCAATCCATACCAATAACAACGTCGAAGCTTCCCAGATTGACAGGTAATAAGTCGATACTAAAGAGATGATTGTTGAGTTGTATCGTGCAGTTTCTAATTATTTCATTAGATTCTATTTTCTTTCCATTAGCTAGCTCTATAATATACTTCTTTCTTAGCTTACATGGTTTAATCCCCAATGATGGTTCGAACTCTTTGGATACAAAACTTAAATCAGCACCAGTGTCAAACAAGATGGAGGCATAGTGATTGTTGATAAGAAACGTACCGTTAACCACTGACGGTTCTTGTTGTGCTTCCTTGGCATTCATCTCAAAAGCTCTCCCTCTGGCCCTGGACTGGTTCAACTTTGGGCAGTTCTTCCTGAAGTGTCCGATCCTACCACACTCATAGCAAGCTTGATCATTTCTGATTATCCTTTCATCAGGTTTTGCTCGGCAGTTTTGGCTCAGATGTCCAAGTTTATGGCAATGAGTACAAATCTTACAATCACCCGTATGGAGATATCCGCATTTGTTACATTTCCCTTGAGATTCCTTGTTTGCCCCTCTGTTGTTTGATGTTGCAACATAAATTCGTTCGGATCTTTGGTCAAAGTTTTTCCTGTTGCTTGCTTGTCCCTTGGGGTTTTCAAACCACTTCCTCTTTCCATCAAATGGTCTTCTGTTTACTTTGATTGCCTTCCTCCCGATTTCCATCGCACTTTTTCCATGCTCATTCTTCTTGATCAAGGTTCCATTTCGTATTGCGTCATCAGTTAAGGAGTGTGCAATAGCGATTGCACTTTGGATGGTGGTAGGCTTGGAAGCTATAACGTTGCTTCTTATTTGGGGTGTCAATCCCCATATGTATCTTTCAATTCGCACGTATTCTGGTGTAACCATGCGGGGCACCAATCTAGCAAGATCATTGAATCTTGACGTGTATGTCCGGATCTCGGCTCCTTCCATGGTATGATTCCAGAATTCGGTTTCGATCTTCTGGAGCTCGTTGCGTGGGCAGTATTCTTTAAGTAACATCTCCTTTAGTTGTTCCCAAGTAAGTTCATATGCGTTCTTATCGCCCAAAATTTGGCGCTGGGAATTCCGCCATGATAATGCTGCATCTTGAAAGGAACAGGTCGCGTATTTGACCTTTTGTTCGCTAGAACAATTGCTTATTACTATAACAGTCTCCATTCTCTCGATCCATCGGACTATATCTAGTGGTCCTTCAGCGCCTGTGAATGTTCTTGGATTGCACCCTTGAAAGGTCTTGTATGAGCATCCTTGTGGTTGTCCACTTGACGAACTTCCTGGATTCCCGTTCGTACCAGATCCATTATTGGCACCAACACCAGATCCCGTGTTTGATCCATTTCCCGTTTCATTACCAAGGCCATTGCCCGTATTCTCTTGCCTCCTCCCTTGACTAGCCACTAGGTTTGCATCGTGTTGTTCTAAGGCTGACTTAACATGCTGAGCTATTAGTTGTGCTAATTCTTCCGCGGTAGTTGGTAAATTGACGTTTCCACTCGAGGGTGTGCCTCGGGTTACGGGTGGCATGGTTCAATTCTGTTTTGAAGATAGGGAAGAAGGTGTTTAGATTACGGATGTTTGCTGTTATAATGACTTACCTTATATAAAAATATCCATATAATAATCAAGTATTAATCACAGCCAACATAAATCATAAGGATAAAACTTTTTAAATCTCATAGGCGTCTAATTACACATACATGAATATCAAAACACCCAACAGTTAGTTATCAAAAGATCATAAGTTAGAGTCTACATGCATCATCGAGTCATAACTCGGTCAAAAGAAAGAGTCCAAGCTCTCCGGCTTATATCAATAACTATCCTAATACAAGCCTCCGGCACCAACATGCGTAAGGCATGAAATCATCGTCAGACATAATGTAGCCATAGTCAATGCGGTCTCTGTCTGCTCTCCCATCACCATCGCGTACTGTTGTACCGTCACCAATGCTGATTCGGCCACCTCTGCTCTCTGTTCCGCCTGGGTCAGTCGATCCCTAGTCTCTGTGAGACTACTCTCCAAATCCGCTATACGGAAGTGCATCTGGCTCAGAGCGCTTTCATCCAGTAGTCTCTCCTCTTCAATCGTCATCAATCTCCCATCCAAAGCTTGGCTCACCTCATCCCGGATAATCATCTTCTTTCTGACAGTTAGCAATTCCTTCTCGAGTCGAGCACATTGTGCTACCAGAGTGATCATCATATGCTCGACGGGCCCGTTCTCCATAGTAGTTCCACGTGATGCGGAAGTCGACTCTCCCACCTCAAAGGTGGAAGGAATCCCATCTCTTGATGCCCATCCTCTCATAGTTTCCATGATCCGTCCCCACTGTTCATCTAGCAGTCTGGCCTGTTTGGGCATAGATGTACTCTTCATACCGGCACCATCATTCACCTTTCTCGTCTCCCTGCGTTTCTTTCGTTCATACACCAACCTGATCCTTGGTGGTGCATCATCGTCCATCGTCTTTCTCTTCTCTCTGCGCTCCCTCCGCTCATACACCATCCTGATCTTTGGCGGGCACTGTGCGAGAGGAATAGGGGCTGCTGGGGTCACCTCTGTGGGGGTCTCACCTTCCGGGGCCATGCCTTCTGGCTCCTCGGTAATGGGCTCAAGGGTGACTACAGGTGGTGTGGGGTCCTCATCGTCAGACTCAGATATCCAACCGTTTCCCGAATCTTCCATTCCCGGGTACAAGGCAGCTGCAAAGTAAGGCTGGGTCGGGTGATACCATGGTGTAGGGGAGATGGGTTCTGATGGGTCCTGCATGCTACTGCTACGGTTAGGTACCCTCTCTCGGTTAACACGATCAGACATCTACAATAAAAGAGAGTATGCATGCGTACTTAAAATTTTGCAATATTCTAGATAATATTTTGCTCAAATATTAATATAACAATTATGCTTGCATGGTACTCTAATCTGGGCAAGACTTATAACGTGGAAATGTCTTTGGAGTCAAAAGTCCTTTTCAAAGGTTATAGTCTAGATTTAAAATTTCTAGTTCACTATAACCGTTGGCTCTGATACCAACTTCTGTCACACCCCGAAAATCGCAGCGGAAGATTCGCGTGACGTGGTGGTAACGGAAGTTGGAGTTGACCCAACTATTATAGTCAAACGTTCTTAAGTTATCGTTAGTCGTAAAAGTCGTACACTATTATCATAAAAGTATCTTATTAAACAACATTAAACATTTCGGTAGCAACACATAGTTCCATTTTTATTACATGAACCCAACTTTATTTAAAGATGTTTTGAAACGTTTGACCCTCCAAAGACAAAGTTCCAGAATATCCATATAGAGCTCACCTATAACCCTGAAAAGCATGAAGGGTAAAAAGTCAACATAAGGTTGGTGAGCTTTCGGGGTTTTTGTAGTTTCACAAACAATCATTTGAAAATAATATGATGGAACAAGGCATAATATATTCCTCATAGACTAGCTAGGTACTATGATAATTTAGGTCATAAGCCCATAATCAAACCAAGAAACACGTCGTTGCCCCACAACTATCCAGACATATAAACTCCCTCGCCACAAACCTGACCAGCGCGACTGGTCGCGAGAGCGGGCCATTCTAACCCGATAGATCTACCAATATATTCTGTGGCCTCACCCTGAGGTTAATGATTATAGGGGGATTTAGGGCTCAATAGTATATACATCCATACTATGACCCGAACTTATACCCTCATATAATATATTATTTTGTTTAATCCATCATATATTCAAAGAAACATTAGTTCATGCTTTTCACCCCAAAACAGTTGAAATGATATTAAAAATGGGGCCGAAGAACTCACCTCGAGTGTGGTTAATGAAACGAACCAACGTGCTTTAGGCTTTTTGATAATGAAACCCTAGTCATGAGCATTATGGTCAATACATAATGTTTTATGCTTATGAATGCATTTCACCCATTTTATTTGGTCGTTTTTTTAAAATAGCATGTTTTTTTTTTTGAAACGTATACTCTTGTGAATTTTTAATAAAACTATCATTTTTCCTTATTAAGGTTACATATTATAAATCCTATTAGTTGTCTAAATATATAATTTCATAAGGTTTTGGAGTTTCTTTTGATTTTTATCTATAATTTCTAGTCTAGTAGCTTTCTCCTAATAAAGTCCTTTAATTGTGTCCAATCACCTCTACCTTAACATTATTATTGTCACCCAAAATCTTTAACCTTAGTGATTATCTTAAGTCATTATACTAGCAATAATTCTTTATTCATGATCATCAATTAGTGTTCCTAATATAGTCACAAGACATCAATCTCCAACCAATGTGTTTATTTTTATTATGTGTACATCCGTATATACATTTTTACCATCTAGGCTACCCAACTAATATATTTCATCAATATTAACTTATCTTAATCAAATTTTCAGATTTATTTCGCCATTTAAAATCCATTCTATACCCAAAAATCACTAAATCAATCATTTTCATGTAACAAAATCATAAAAACCAACATTATTAAATGGGTGAATCAAGTTTCATCAAGATTATCATCTTGATTATCCATGCATGAACAAACATAACACATCTAATCTAATGTACCTTAGATGACACTAGTGTAACATTTGACCCATTTTCAAATTGTAACCCGAACCTGTTTTTTTTTAGAGTATTAGTTTCAATGAATTAAATGTAACTCGAGATAGTTTAATCAATATTATAAATTATTTTTCATCTATTTTAAACAATGGAACAATTTATAAAAATGTTATGATAATTATTAAGTTGAAATTTTTATAAATCATTCTATATTAAATAACTAAACTTAAAAAAAAAGTCTTATTAAAAATTTATAAAAGTTTATAAATATTTTGTAAATAGATGGAATTATTGTTTAAATTAAATTTAGGGTGGAAAGTGGCAATTATAAAACTTGAATTACAAGTTTTCACATAAAATAACAACTACCCTAAACTACAGGGACTAAACCTGTAAATTTTTCAAACTACCAACCCAACCCCCCTTTTCCCCTCCTCGCCGTCGTTCCCCTCCGGTCAAGTCCCGGCCAAGCTCCGGCTTGGCCTAAAGCAACTCAAATCATGCGAAAACCGACCCCAACTGCTCCAGATCGCTTCGTGAACCTGTTTCGAACGCATAACCGGTCTTAAATGGACTAAATCAATGCTTATCATGTTCAACTTGAAACCGAAACACCACACTCAAAACTCAAGCTGTTTCAACTCGATTAACAACGCAATCAATCAAATTAATCAATTAAAAATGATTCTGTGAACGTTGCGAATGTAAACATACCAATAATTGCGAATAACACCATGTAATTATAATCGAATTATGATCCGAAACTCCCGAATCAATCTTAAACTCGTTCGATTCGAAACAGCTACAATCGGAGTTATATACTCACAGTGTCACCATCAAATCATTCCCCTTGAACTTTCTGCAACCCCAATTACATACAAAACAAACCCCACCATCTCTTTCGATCTTCATCTCCATTCGCGACCTGCAACTAATCGAACTACACCTTCGGGGCAACCTCAACAGAAATTGATTGAGGGCTTTCGATCATCTAGTCCAGTTGAAGCTTCCTGAACAAGCAATTCGATTTCCATCACCAAAATCAACTCGAACTGATTTTTGCACCTGTCGTGACCCGTTCTTCGAATCAAATACATCAACCCAATCGTAATCAAGTAAGTTATACACCTCTACCTACTCGATTTTGCGTGGGTAATCAAAGCCCTAAATCTAATTTTGCTATTGATCACGTTTTCAAGATCAATTTGGCACGATTCGAATCTAGGGTTCTATGAAATTGGGGGAAACTGGGAATGTAATGTTTTGTTAATTAAAAACCAAACAAACAACAAGTTTAGGGCTTTGGCCCACTGGTAAAGCACGCCCCTCACTCAAAGGGGACCCGGGTTCGACCCTGGTCCAACACAATTGATTTTTTTGCTATTATTTTCAAATCATTTTATTCCAGAAATTTTTAATATATTATTAAACTAATATAAAAATTATCTTGTTAGTTAAATCTACTCCATGAAATTATTAATTAATTTTTTAAAAATTCTAAAGGGTATAAATTACATATTTGTTATCTTTTAATAAAAATAAATGTTATAAAAACATATTTAATTTATTTGAACATCCTAAATCTTTTTAAGCTATTTTGAATCAAATATAAATGAATTGTTTTGATCAAGTTATGAATAATTAATCATTAAAAATTATTTATTTATGTATCATACTTGATTCCAAATGTTACTTAAATCATTTTATAATACTATCTAACTAATTACTTATTATCATTATTCAAATATTTTATTCTAGTTTTATTTAACCAATATATCAAATGAGATATAACATTTTTCTATAACTCCACAAACCCCAATTGAAACCTAATTCACATCTATTCTTCAATCATTATATTGTTTTAATTTAAAGCACCATTCCTTAGGTCAAATCCGTGAGGAAACCGTCATTGTCTAATCTTGCATATTATTCAAACCATATTGTTATACCAAGTGAGTATTCATTGCCCATTTTACATGTTTTATTATTTGGGGAAATCATGTGATATCATACGCAACTAAGTTTATTCATTTTTATTCTATTTCATACTAATATTCAATTCAATGCATGTTATGTTAATTACTTGCAATTATGTGTTCGTATTTAGATAAACTTGATGACATGATCATTAATTCACACAACCACGGTAACAATGATAGATCTATTGGTTTGACAACCCACCCCATTTGTTTAGTCGCGTGGTGATTGAAACCGAAATCATACATTCTATAAGGCTCCGTCTGAGGACCGAGTCAATTCAGTCATTAGGTTTGATCGTGTTGTTTGTCATTTATGATACATTGTTGCATGATAGTTATAACATTACCATGTGAATTGAATTGTTTTCAAGTTATTCAATCAAAATTTGTGTGTGTTTAAACCTGTGATTACTCACCGGCTAATTCTTTAGCTGACTCGTTACTTTTTCACATGATTTCAGGAAATGCTATTTAGTGGAATTCTCTCTGCTCATATAGGATTGGACCTAGTCAAAAATAAAGAGGACAATATTATATTTCATGGATTTATTTAATTGCGTTGTAATGTGAGACTTGAATGACATTATTCAATAAATAAATGGTTATTAAACGTTATTTCAATGTATTTATTACCTTGTGCTATGAACAATCGATTCACATTCGTCCGCCTCGATGATTCCGCCATCGGTCGGGGTGTGACAGATTGGTATCAGAGCCAAGGTTATAGGGAATTAGGTTATTAGAAATGGAATGACCTAGACTATAACTAAGTACCTTTACCCATGAGTCCTCTCATGTATTCTATATGTTTAGATAGGGCTTATATGTGTCACTTATGCCTATTATGTTTATATGGTTATCACATTCTCTTATATCTTGATTCTTACCTATCACATACAAATTCTCAAATCATATTATATGGCATTATATGCCTAAATCAAATTGTTTTCAAATTTTAAATTTTGATTTATATGGTTTTCAAATCTCGTCAAAGTCCGTGTCACACGACCGAGAACATGCAATGCTGGAAGAGTGGGATACCTGTATCTTAAGGTGTTCTGTCTAGGCAAGGTATTTCATACAACTTGATTACCTTACCTGGGAACCCTCGAGATGAGTATTCGCTTATAGGTACGCATGTCCTCATTAAGGTTGTGGTGGACACAAATACTTTGATAAGTCAACGTATTCGCTTTGGTTTGCGAACCAAACGTTTACACTCCTAACCTCTCATTGTTATTCTAAACAATCTCATTAACGATTTTATTATTTTGAAAAGTTCTAAAGGTTTTTCCATATTATACAGCATGTCTTCCCGTCAAAACCGCTCTCGATCTAGAAGCTCTGGCCGTAAGATTGCTGCTATAGTGGCACGTGAAGTTGCTGCGGTCATCCCAACACTGCTTACTCATTTGAACCAAGGCAACAACGTTGTTCAAAATCAAGCTGTACCAAACCCTCCACGAGCTTGTACTTACAAGCACTTCAGTTCTTGCAATCCCACTAAGTTTAGCGGGACCGAAGGAGCCGCTGGTCTTTTACAGTGGTTTGAGAGTATCGAGAACACTTTTCTCAATAGTGAGTGTCCCGAGAATCTCAAGGTTCGCTATGCTACAAGTGTTCTTCAAAAGAGAGCACTCACTTGGTGGAACGGGGAGAAACGAACCCGTGGATCTGATGCTGCTTTGGCATTAACGTGGGATGAAGTCAAAGAACTCATGACTCGGGAATTCTGTCCAAGAAATGAGATAAAGAAGTTAGAAGCTGAGTTCTGGGACTTAGCTCAAGAAAGTGGAGAAAATCTAGCTTACACCAACCGATTTCATGAATTGAGCCTACTTGTTCCCCACTTAGTTACCCCATTATCCCGGGCCATTGAAAAGTACATTGGTGGTCTACCCATGAAAATTCAAGACACGGTGTGGGGTAGGAATCCTGCAACTCTGGAAGATACCATCCGGTTAGCTGCTCAGTTAACTGACAATCATGTCAAAGCTGGAACCCTGACTAGGAAAGGTGCTAAGAAGGTGCCCGAGAAACCCTCAGCTGAACCCCCTAAGGAGGAAAAACCTGAACCTTCTCAAAACAAGAAGAGGAAGGTGAAATCCCAAAACTTTGCTGTGGTTACCCCTACTGTTCCAGTTAATCAAGTCGCACCAAGCTACCAACCAGTCCCCAACAATCAAGTCCCGGCAAAGAAACCTTACACCGGAACTTTCCCACAGTGCAATATTTGCAAGTACCACCACCCTACTAATGCACAATGCCGTCGCTGCACCAACTGTGGTCGTTTCGGTCATACTTTCAACGTGTGTAAGAGCGCAGCTAAGACTCCGGCTACCGCACCTGTTCTTCAACATCCTCCTGTAGTTACTCAGGGTCGTGCATGCTATCAATGTGGTGATCCGAACCACTACCGCAATCGATGCCCTCAACTTGTCAGCACGGTGCCTACGGCTCAAGGACGTGCTTTTAACATCAATGCTCATCAAGCTCAAACCAATAGCGATGTGGTGAACGGTATGTTTTTAATCAATAATCATTATGCTTCAGTCTTATTTGATACCGGCGCCGACAAAAGTTTTGTGTCCTTAGAATTTGAACCCTTACTTGCTAGTGCACGGACTAAGTTGAGAAAACCATTTACGGTAGAGATAGCCGACGGGAAACCTATCACAATCGATTCAATTATTCCAAACTGTATCCTTAGTCTTAGCGAGCATGATTTTCCTATCGATCTCACACCGATGCAACTTGGAAATTTCGACGTCATTATAGGCATGGATTGGCTATCTAAGAACCATGCTGAAGTTGTTTGTTACGAGAAAATCATCCGGATCCCTCTTGCGCCCGAAAAGGTGTTAAATATTTATGGAGAAAAACCTTCCAAAGGCCTTCGACTTATGTCATGTACCAAAGCTCAAAAGTACCTTCGCAAGCATTATGTGGCTTTCTTAGCACATATCGTGAAGACGAATGAGAAGTCAAAGAAAGTCGAGGATATTCCGATCATTCGTGATTTTCCGGAAGTGTTCCCCGATGACTTAACTGGACTCCCTCCTGTTCGTCAAGTCGAGTTTCGTATCGATCTTGTGCCTGGCGCAACACCTGTAGCAAAATCTCCATATCGTCTTGCACCATCCGAGATGCAAGAACTTGCTAGTCAACTTCAAGAACTTTCGGATAAAGGTTTCATTCGACCATGTTCCTCACCTTGGGGAGCCCCAGTATTGTTTGTGAAGAAGAAAGATGGCTCATTTCGTATGTGTATCGATTATCGGGAACTCAACAAGCTTACTGTTAAGAACCGGTATCCTCTACCAAGAATCGATGATTTGTTTGACCAACTTCAAGGCGCTTCATACTTTTCCAAGATTGATCTTCGTTCTGGTTATCATCAACTACGGGTGCATGATGATGACATTCCCAAAACAGCCTTCCGTACAAGATATGGTCATTACGAATTTCTGGTTATGCCATTTGGTTTGACCAACGCACCAGCTGTGTTCATGGATTTAATGAACCGCGTGTGCAAACCATACTTGGACAAGTTCGTGATCGTCTTCATCGACGACATTCTGATTTATTCAAAATCAAGATCCGAGCATGAACATCATCTTCGTTTGATTCTTGAACTATTGAAAAAGGAGAAACTATATGCCAAATTCTCTAAGTGTGAATTTTGGTTGAAGGAGGTACAATTTCTTGGTCATATCGTAAATGATAAAGGAATTCATGTGGATCCTGCAAAGATTGAGGCGGTAAAGAGTTGGGTGGAACCTAAAACTCCCACTGAGATCCGTTCATTCCTTGGCTTGGCCGGCTACTATCAGCGTTTCATCCCGAATTTCTCAAAGATCGCTGTGCCTCTTACTGCTTTGACCCACAAGGATAAGTCTTTCCAGTGGGGACCAGATCAAGAAAAAGCATTCCAAACACTTAAACAAAAGTTATGCAATGCCCCAATCTTGACCCTCCCTGATGGAAATGATGATTTTGTTGTTTACTGCGATGCTTCCAAGCAAGGTCTTGGTTGTGTCCTCATGCAACGAGGAAAAGTCATAGCCTATGCCTCAAGACAGCTCAAAATCCATGAGAAAAATTACACAACTCATGATCTCGAATTAGGAGCTGTGGTTTTCGCACTCAAAATCTGGAGACACTATCTTTACGGCACCAAGTGTGTTGTATTCACTGACCATAAGAGTCTTCAGCACATTTTCAATCAAAAAGAACTAAACATGAGACAACGGCGATGGGTTGAGTTACTCAATGACTACGATTGTGAAATTCGCTACCACCCTGGAAAAGCGAATGTCGTAGCCGATGCATTGAGTCGTAAGGATTATGTCATACTCCAAAGTGTTACGATTCAATCCGAACTTAAAACTCGAATTCTCGAAGCCCAACACGAGTCAGTCACTGAGGGTAACATGTACGATGAAATGTCATGCGGCGCTGAACTTCAATTGGAAACAAAACCTGATGGTTTGTTGTATTTTCTGGATCGTCTTTGGATTCCTAAACGCAATGATCTTCGAATCCTCATCATGAGCGAGGCTCACAAAACTCGTTATTCCATCCATCCCGGTGCGGATAAGATGTTTATGAATCTCCGTAATCAGTATTGGTGGCCCGGCATGAAAAAGGATATAGCTTTGTATGTGTCCAAATGCCTCACCTGTTCAAAAGTTAAAGCAGAACATCAACGTCCGTCTGGATTACTTGTCCAACCTGATATTCCAGTGTGGAAGTGGGAAGACATATCTATGGACTTCATTACCAAATTGCCTCGAACCTCTAGCGGTTATGATAGTATTTGGGTCATCGTTGATCGATTGACTAAATCGGCACACTTCATACCGATTCGTGAAGATTTTCGAGTTGAGAAATTAGCTCGTATCTATATCAATGAAATAGTCAGCCGTCATGGTGTGCCATTAAATATTATCTCCGATCGTGATGGTCGATTCATCTCCCATTTCTGGCAAAGTCTTCAATCGTCTTTGGGAACCCGACTCAATCTCAGCACAGCGTATCACCCTCAAACCGATGGGCAGACTGAAAGAACAATACAGACTCTCGAGGATATGCTTCGAGCGTGTGTCATTGACTTTAGTGGCTCTTGGGATTCTCATCTACCGTTAATCGAATTTTCATACAACAACAGCTACCATACAAGTATCCAAATGGCACCATTTGAAGCTTTGTACGGTCGTAAGTGTCGATCTCCCATATGTTGGTCTGAGATAGGAGATGCACAAATCACCGGTCCTGAACTGATTCAGGAATCAACCGATAAGATCCACAAGATTCGTGATAACTTGCTGGCTGCTAGAAATCGTCAGAAGCATTACGCTGATAAGGGACGGAAACCCATGGAATACAACGTCGGTGATCTCGTGCTCCTAAAGGTATCACCTTGGAAAGGGGTGATCCGTTTTGGGAAGAAAGGGAAACTAGCACCTCGTTATGTGGGTCCATTCAAAGTGCTTGAGCGTATTGGGAAAGTAGCTTACAAGCTTGAACTGCCTCAAGAACTCAGCAACATTCACCCAACATTTCATGTTTCCAACCTCAAGAAATGCCTTGCTGATGAGAACCTCCGCATTCCACTCGATGAAGTTCAAATCGATGAATCCATGCATTTTATCGAAAGGCCTGTGGAGATCATGGACCGTGAAATCAAACAACTCAAGCGTAGCCGAATCCCTATCGTCAAAGTTCGTTGGGAGTCTAAACGTGGCCCAGAGTTCACTTGGGAGCGTGAAGACCAAATGAAATCCAAGTATCCTCACCTTTTTGTCTCAGCCTCCACGTGATCGAATTTCGGGACGAAATTCCTTAAAGTAGGGGAGACTGTAACATTTGACCCATTTTCAAATTGTAACCCGAACCTGTTTTTTTTAGAGTATTAGTTTCAATGAATTAAATGTAACTCGAGATAGTTTAATCAATATTATAAATTATTTTTCATCTATTTTAAACAATGGAACAATTTATAAAAATGTTATGATAATTATTAAGTTGAAATTTTATAAATCATTCTATATTAAATAACTAAACTTAAAAAAAAAGTCTTATTAAAAATTTATAAAAGTTTATAAATATTTTGTAAATAGATGGAATTATTGTTTAAATTAAATTTAGGGTGGAAAGTGGCAATTATAAAACTTGAATTACAAGTTTTCACATAAAATAACAACTACCCTAAACTACAGGGACTAAACCTGTAAATTTTTCAAACTACCAACCCAACCCCCTTTTCCCCTCCTCGCCGTCGTTCCCCTCCGGTCAAGTCCCGGCCAAGCTCCGGCTTGGCCTAAAGCAACTCAAATCATGCGAAAACCGACCCCAACTGCTCCAGATCGCTTCGTGAACCTGTTTCGAACGCATAACCGGTCTTAAATGGACTAAATCAATGCTTATCATGTTCAACTTGAAACCGAAACACCACACTCAAAACTCAAGCTGTTTCAACTCGATTAACAACGCAATCAATCAAATTAATCAATTAAAAATGATTCTGTGAACGTTGCGAATGTAAACATACCAATAATTGCGAATAACACCATGTAATTATAATCGAATTATGATCCGAAACTCCCGAATCAATCTTAAACTCGTTCGATTCGAAACAGCTACAATCGGAGTTATATACTCACAGTGTCACCATCAAATCATTCCCCTTGAACTTTCTGCAACCCCAATTACATACAAAACAAACCCCACCATCTCTTTCGATCTTCATCTCCATTCGCGACCTGCAACTAATCGAACTACACCTTCGGGGCAACCTCAACAGAAATTGATTGAGGGCTTTCGATCATCTAGTCCAGTTGAAGCTTCCTGAACAAGCAATTCGATTTCCATCACCAAAATCAACTCGAACTGATTTTTGCACCTGTCGTGACCCGTTCTTCGAATCAAATACATCAACCCAATCGTAATCAAGTAAGTTATACACCTCTACCTACTCGATTTTGCGTGGGTAATCAAAGCCCTAAATCTAATTTTGCTATTGATCACGTTTTCAAGATCAATTTGGCACGATTCGAATCTAGGGTTCTATGAAATTGGGGGAAACTGGGAATGTAATGTTTTGTTAATTAAAAACCAAACAAACAACAAGTTTAGGGCTTTGGCCCACTGGTAAAGCACGCCCCTCACTCAAAGGGGACCCGGGTTCGACCCTGGTCCAACACAATTGATTTTTTTGCTATTTATTTTCAAATCATTTTATTCCAGAAATTTTTAATATATTATTAAACTAATATAAAAATTATCTTGTTAGTTAAATCTACTCCATGAAATTATTAATTAATTTTTTAAAAATTCTAAAGGGTATAAATTACATATTTGTTATCTTTTAATAAAAATAAATGTTATAAAAACATATTTAATTTATTTGAACATCCTAAATCTTTTTAAGCTATTTTGAATCAAATATAAATGAATTGTTTTGATCAAGTTATAAATAATTAATCATTAAAAATTATTTATTTATGTATCATACTTGATTCCAAATGTTACTTAAATCATTTTATAATACTATCTAACTAATTACTTATTATCATTATTCAAATATTTTATTCTAGTTTTATTTAACCAATATATCAAATGAGATATAACATTTTTCTATAACTCCACAAACCCCAATTGAAACCTAATTCACATCTATTCTTCAATCATTATATTGTTTTAATTTAAAGCACCATTCCTTAGGTCAAATCCGTGAGGAAACCGTCATTGTCTAATCTTGCATATTATTCAAACCATATTGTTATACCAAGTGAGTATTCATTGCCCATTTTACATGTTTTATTATTGGGGAAATCATGTGATATCATACGCAACTAAGTTTATTCATTTTTATTCTATTTCATACTAATATTCAATTCAATGCATGTTATGTTAATTACTTGCAATTATGTGTTCGTATTTAGATAAACTTGATGACATGATCATTAATTCACACAACCACGGTAACAATGATAGATCTATTGGTTTGACAACCCACCCCATTTGTTTAGTCGCGTGGTGATTGAAACCGAAATCATACATTCTATAAGGCTCCGTCTGAGGACCGAGTCAATTCAGTCATTAGGTTTGATCGTGTTGTTTGTCATTTATGATACATTGTTGCATGATAGTTATAACATTACCATGTGAATTGAATTGTTTTCAAGTTATTCAATCAAATTTGTGTGTGTTTAAACCTGTGATTACTCACCGGCTAATTCTTTAGCTGACTCGTTACTTTTTCACATGATTTCAGGAAATGCTATTTAGTGGAATTCTCTCTGCTCATATAGGATTGGACCTAGTCAAAAATAAAGAGGACAATATTATATTTCATGGATTTATTTAATTGCGTTGTAATGTGAGACTTGAATGACATTATTCAATAAATAAATGGTTATTAAACGTTATTTCAATGTATTTATTACCTTGTGCTATGAACAATCGATTCACATTCGTCCGCCTCGATGATTCCGCCATCGGTCGGGGTGTGACAACTAGATGGAACACAAAGCAAGCACGATCCTCGATCTTTCGAAGAACAACTCGGTTTCTAGTCTA
The DNA here is from genome assembly GCA_024085815.1 of Flaveria linearis. Taxonomy (NCBI): domain Eukaryota; kingdom Viridiplantae; phylum Streptophyta; class Magnoliopsida; order Asterales; family Asteraceae; genus Flaveria; species Flaveria linearis. Next base: position 130,814 of record JABSNV010001124.1, on the reverse strand, counting down.
AAGTTCTATTATATTGCTTTGTGAGTGGAGTGAAAACTTGAAAGGATGATGGTGAGATTATGGTGACCGAGAGAGAAGGAAAAGAGGGTGTTGGTTGCGGGTGGTGTTGGTGGCGACGGGTGTTGGTGATGGTGTTGGCGGCGACGGTGTTGGTGATGGTGTTGGTGGCGACGGTGTTGGTGATGGTGTTGGTGGCGACGGGTGTTGGTGATAGTGTTGGTGGCGACGGTGTTGGTGATGGTGTTGGTGGCGACGGTGTTGGTGATGGTGTTGGTGGCGACGGGTGTTGGTGATAGGGAGAAGGAGACGGTGAGGGATGGTGATGGTGGGTACGGCAGTAGGTGGTGGTGCGGTGGCCGGTGGCCGGCGGATGGTGGTGTCGCGGTGGTAGAGAGAAGAAGGGGGGGGGGCGATGGAGTGGTGTGGTGGTGTGTGTGTGTGGTAGATGAAGAGGTGGTGTGTGTGTTGAGGTTTTAAACTTGTATGGGGGGATGTGTTGTCTTGCATGCAAGACTTCACAATCCTTCTTGGATTTGCTAGTAATCATGTTTATTATTATTATAATTATTATTATTATTTTGTTATTATTTTTATTTATTAACTAACTTTGTTATTATTATTATTTACTAGCTTTGTTATTATTATTATTTACTAGCTTTGTTATTATTATTATTTTAATAATAACCATTAGTGACAATTTGACTTAATTTGATCAACCTACCAACGGTTTGGTTAATAATGGTCAAATACTGATCATTGACTCTCATGGGTGCAATGCACTGTGTGACCAATTCTAAATTCAGCAAGACATTTCTTCTTTTAAGGAAGACGTTAGTTAATTCTTAAGGGAGTCAAACAAGTCGACTACGGTTTAACTTTAATTATCTAAATTTTATAGAATTGAGTTAGCATTGACCTGATTTTGCCGGTTGTTAAAACCTCTGCTCCTCCTACCCTCTAGGCTGATGTTCTCTACTGCTCGGACTGGTGCTGCCATCGTTTTCCTCTTCACGTGCCCAAACCATCTTAATCTTCCCTCTCTTATTTTTTCTGTGATACACGCCACCTCTAGCCTCTGACGAAAGACGTCATTTCTTATCCGATCCAATCTTGTGTGTCCACACATCCACCTCAGCATTCGCATTTCTGCGACCTCTATTTGTCTCTCTTGCGATTTCTTTATGGCCCAACAGTCTGTGCCGTATAACATAGCTGGACGTACTGCCACTCTGTAGAATTTTCCCTTTAGTTTTGCCGGGAACCTCTTATCACACAAAATCCCTGATGCTGCTCTCCACTTGCACCATCCTGATTGTATACGGTGTGCTACATCGTTGGGTATCTCTCCATCTTCCTGTACGTACGAGCCAAGGTATTTGAACCTAGACGTCCGGGGGACCGCCATGCCTTGGATACTGATTTGGGTGTCCTCTTCGGCCTCACCACTAAAGTTACAATGCATGTATTCTGTCTTAGAGCGACTTATCCTTAAGCCCCTGCGTTCTATTGCTGCTCTCCACTGTTCTAATCTCTCGTTAAGCACCGTCCTAGATTCTGATATTAAGACAATATCATCCGCAAAACAGCATACACCATGGGACTGGCTGTTGTATAGACTTGGTCATCTCGTCCAGCACCACTGTGAAGAGGAATGGGCTCAATGCCGATCCTTGGTGGAGTCCTACTTCCACCGGGAAGTAGTCTGTGTCTCCGACAGGTGCTCGTACACATGTTTTTGCCCCGTCATACATATCCTGTATTATTTTGATATACCTTTCTGGTACCTTTCTAAGTTGTAGACTTTCCCAGATGAGTTTTCGCGGCACACTGTCATATGCTTTTTCTAGGTCAATGAATACCATATGCAGGTCTCTTTTCTTTTCTCTATATTTCTCCATTATCCTCCTTATGACGTGTATAGCTTCTGTTGTAGAGCGGCCTGGCATAAATCCAAATTGGTTTACCGCTATCTGAGTTTCTCGTCTAATTCTCGTGTCAACAATTCTTTCCCATAGCTTCATCGTGTGACTCAATAGCTTTATTCCCCTGTAATTTGCGCAACATTGGACATCTCCTTTTTTCTTATATATGGGGACTATGACACTGCTTCTCCACTGCTCTGGCATCTTTCCTGTCTTAAAGATAGTGTTGAATAAGTCCGTTAGCCATTGTAGGCCCTCATCTCCCAGGCACTTCCACACTTCAATCGGGATGTTGTCTGGCCCCACCGCCTTAGCCCTTCCCATTTTCTTCAAAGCTCTCTTAACTTCATCGACTGTGATGCTTCTACAATAACACTTGTTTTGTTGCGTCGTTTGAGTTGTTTCATCGATCTCCGTTTGTTGATTACGGTTCGTTATGTTGAAAAGGTTATCGAAGTAAGTGTTCCATCTCCCCTTGATGTCTTTCTCCCTCACCAAGACCTTTCCATCCGCGTCCTTTATAAACTTCACCGATCTCAAGTCCTGTCTACTACGTTCCCTTGCCTTGGCAATCTTAAACATGTCATGTTCACCCTCTTTCGTCTCTAATCGCTTATACATCCTCTCGTATGCTGTGTTCTTTGCCTCTGACACAGACTTTTTCGCCTCTCGTTTTGCCTCTTTGTATTTATCTTTTAGCTCTGTTCGTTCTTCCTCATTATTACAGTGTAAAAGCTCTCTAAAACTTTGTTGTTTAATTCTTATCTTCTTCTGTACATCTTCGTTCCACCACCAGGATTCCTTGTGACCGATTTTCCTATTTGTTGTAGTCCCAAGCGTTTCTTTAGCTGCTTGAATGACTCTAGTTGCCATAGCCTCCCACTTTTGGTTTGCGTCTTCCTGTGGCTCACTCGGGTTCATTGGTATGATTTTATCTCTAAAGACGGTAATCTTTTCGTCTTTGAGTTGTCCCCATCTGATCGTAGGTCTACTTCTCTTAGTTGGTTGGACACTTGCTCTCTTCAGTCGTATATCTGCCACCAACATGTGATGTTGAGTGACTACTGTCTGTCCCGGTATTGTCTTGCAGTCCTTCCACGAGCTACGATCTTCTCTCCTCATCAGCAAATAATCTATCTGTGTGTGTGTCTCCCGCCGCTGCTAAACGTAATTAGATGCGATTCTCTTTTCTTGAAAAATGAATTTATGATGCTTAGTTCATGCGCTAATGCAAAGTCAAGCAGCTCCCTACCGACGTCATTCCTCAGACCATACCCAAAGCCTCCATGCACCAACGGGAAATGATCGTTGTCCTTACCGATATGCCCATTAAAATCTCCTCCTATGAATATTTTTTCTTCTCGGGGTATGTCTCCCATAACGTGATCTAAACTCTCCCAGAACTTCTTTCTTTCCGTATCCCCTAGTCCAACTTGCGGTGCATACGCACTAACTACAGCCACTACCTCGTCTCCTATTACTATCCTTAACAACATCAGTCTATCATCGATTCTTCTAACCTCCACTACATTATCCTGAAGTTCTTTAGCTACTAAAAAACCTACTCCATTTTTTGTTCCATCTGACCCTGAGTACCATAGTTTATACCCATTACACTCCTTTGCCCTCCCACCTCGCCATCTAGTCTCCTGGAGGCACGCTATCTGAACCTTACGACTCCTTAACACATCTATTATCTCTAATAACTTACCAGTAAGTGTTCCTACATTCCACGATGCCACTCGTAATTTATAACCCTTATTCCCTGTAGTTGCATCTCTCGTCACCGTACATGATCTCGGGACAACATAATGTCTCCTGTTATCTATTATACCTCACTCACCCAACGTGACAAGAAACACCTTAAAAAGAGGATGCCACACTAATAAAGCATAAACAGAAGCAGTCAAACACAACTACAACCAGCAACAGAAATATATCAAATCACAAGACAATGTGACTGGCACAATCAAATCCCTATTTAAAAGCAGAGTGCTGGTACCCCTAACCCAGCCAATCAGTCCAATCTAAACTATTTAAAATCAGAACAAGTAGCTATTTAAAATCAGGAGCAGAGAATATGAACTAACAATTAGACTAGAGGCAGGGATATAAACTAACAATCAGACTAGTAGCAGAGATATAACCTAACAATCAGAACAATCAGTCCAAATGACACAATCAGAACAATCAGAACAATATACACTTTACTTAGCAGTTAATATCAAAACACTAACAGTTATACAACTAATCAACAAGTTATAACCACTAATCAATTAGGCACAAACCACAGCACTAAACGGTCAGCAGAAAAATAGACAAGAATTACATCAGACTCAAGAAGAGTCAAGGATTAAAATCACACAAATAATGCACCAGTAAGCCAGTAACCCGTACAGAGCAACATAAAACAGAAAACAGGTCACACAAATGATGCACAAATGATGCACCAGTAATCAACTAAACCTGCTGGTACTCCTAACCCAGCCAATATCAGCCTAAACTAGAAACTAAAAGAGAGAGATGGAACAATCTCACCAGATGTACGGTTCTTCAGATTTGCCCTAGATTTGGCAACCTTTAGCAGAGGTCGATCGGGGTCGAGAGAGGTGCTCGAGCGTGGTCGATCGAGAAGCAGAGGTCGAGAGATGCTCTCGGCTGCGTAAACCTCAGATCGAGAAGCAGCGTGCGGAGGTCGCCGGTGAGGATAGAGAAGCAGTGGTCGATCGAGTAGTATAGGTCGATCGAGCAGCAGTGGTCGATCGAGAGGCAGATCGAGAAGCAGTGGTCGATCGTGAACCTCAGAGCGAGAAGCAGCGGTCGATCGGGAAGCAGAGGTCGAGAAGCCGGTGCTTCTTTCGGGTTTGGCCGGTGCTTCTCTCGAGTAGTAGAGGTCGATCGAGAAGCAGTGCTCTCGAAGGAGCTTCTCTCGGGTTTGGCCGGCGGAGGTCGCCGGTGAGGATAGGTCTTCGGGGGGGGGGGGGTGGTGGTCGGAGATTTGAACGTTGGAGAGTTTTGCAGAGAGAGAGAGAGTGTTTTGCAGAGAGATTTTTCAAATACTTAAAATGACTCCATAAGATCCGTGTGTACACCGTAACACATTCACGAATCCATTTTGTCAGTGACATGTAATTAGAAAAAAACGATTCCTTAATGGTATAGATTATTAAATATTGTACTACAAACTCAATAGCGACGCTAATAACCATTGCAACAGATATACACATACGAGTATTAAAATGCATCCAAGTTTCACGTTTGGAAAATGAAGCACATTTACAACACAAAAGAGTTGGGTTTTCATTCAATGATAGTTTACATAATCGAAAATTTTGTGACGCTATATAATTGGATTTCCCTTATAGGAGGACGTCATGGTTCCACTTGTCTCATCCACGCCAAGGTGATAGTTGAACCGGTGATATGCCAAAAGATGTCTTTCCAGTGGCTTCATCAGGTTATGCAAGATGCATCTCATATTAATTCTTATCTGTCACACATCTCTATACTAATAAATAAAAATAAATTCGGACATTTGTCATCATTTTAAGTCATTTAATAATTGGTTTTCCCGCTTCTCTCCCCTCTTAATTATAAATACTATAATAACTATTTATTAATTAACTAGCTTTAGTAAACTCGTATATTACACGGATTGAATAACATTACTAAGAAGATCTCTTTCTTAATTTATTAAGACTATTTTAATCTAAAAAAATTAAATTATATTATTAGTAATTATATAATGTGATTATAATAGGAGAGAGAAGCGGAAAAAAATTGGTGAGGAGAAATATGATGTTGACATGTGTCCCTCCTAGATACTATTTTATTATAGTAGGGAGATAACTATTTATAATTAAAATTTCAAATATGTTAACTTTAAATTTTCAAATGTATAATACATGTCTTTATTCAATCCGTATAATACATAATATTTAATACTTAACTTTTTTATATTATAAAATATGTAACGGTAAAGTTATTTAACCCGTGTATTACACGAGATTGTAACCTAGTCTATAATATTTAAAATGAAAAAATTATCATGTTTTCTCCATTAAAAATCACTATTTCTAAGAAAGTTTAGAAAAAGTTTCAATATCTAAAAAATTAAAAAATAATAAATAATTTTTAAAAAGCAAAGGAAAAAAATTAAAAACAAAGAAAACTTCATCTGAAATCAATATCTGTTTCAAAAGCACCTTCTCTAACTTGCATATTATTTTTTTGGTTGGGTTCCAACAATAAAATAGAATAAAATATTTCTCTAATTAGTATTTTTAATTTCGTATAAAGTATTTTAGGTTGGGGCCTAGTAAAGAGAGGCCCTGTAGGATATTCGGACGTCCTACTTACGGGCCGTAAGCCCCTTCACGGGCCGTATTGACTGTCGGGTAGTCAAATCAGTCATTCAAAAACGTAACGGCCCGTGAAGGTGTTCACGGTCATATTTTTTCACAGCCCGTGAAGCTTTTCACGGCCCGTTTGGCATTACACTTACGGGCCGTGAACTGCTTTACGGGTCCTGTTTTCACCTTTAATAATTTGACGAGATATATTATTCCTCGTTTTTCGTGTAATTTTGTATTTATTACGTTATTTGATATGACGTAATATTCCTCAATAGTCGTGTAATTTTGTATTTATTACATTATTTGATATGACGTAATATTCCTCGATATTCGTGGTAATTATGTGACGGGATGTAATATTCAATTTCAACTACTATATAAACGTTAGTTTATAAATTCATTTTCATAATTCAAATTTCTACGATATAAATTCATTTCATTTCAACTACTATATAAACGCAATATTCCATTTCAACTACTATATAAACGTTAATATTTAACGTTACGATGTCTTTCTGGGATAGCAACTATTTATTCGGTTCGGAATCTAACTATTACCCTGAGGAGGGTTACGGTTATTACGATGAGGGTGCTTCAATTTATTTAGGACCGTTCGCGTCCAATTACGGCGGGAATGACGGCGGCGATGACGGGGGTGATAACGGTGGCGATAGCAGCGGTGATAATGACGGTTCTGGTTCCGGTAAAAGAGGTTTATACGACACGAATCAGGTTATAAGATATATCATATTTAATTTTACTTTCATTTTACTTTCATTTAGTAATAACTAACTAAAAATATTAAATTGATTAGGTTTTCTCATCTCGTGAAGAATTAGTTGATTGGGCAAGTAACGTGAGGCGAGAAAATGGGTTTGCTATTGTCACCAAACGTTCAAAAAGAAATTCGAATAGTGACGTGAGGCGAGAAAATGGGTTTGTTATTGTCACCAAACGTTCAAAAAGAAATTCGAATGGTGTGGTGGTTAAAATTTGGTTGAAATGTGATAGGGGTGGTGTATATAAGGGAGCATCCGCTCTAAGAAAAAGTGGCACCAAAAAACAAACTGTCAATTTGAATTGCAGGGTAAGTACGAGATGAAGAGATATGGGTGGATTATAGTTGTTGTGGATGATACTCATAACCATAAACCTGCTGAACACCTGGAAGGGCATGCATACCAATGAGGCACACTGAAAATGAGCTTTCTACCGTAAAGAATCTGACCGAGCAAAATATTGACCATCGAAACATTCTAGGCACGTTGAGGGAACAAAATCCCAATAACGTGTCTATGTTACGAACCATATATAACGCTCGGGCAAAAATTAAAAAGTCCACCAGAATTGGTGAACCCCAATGCAGGTTTTTTTCTATACTACAACAACATCAATATATTTACACCCCTCACATAGATGAACCGACAAATACCGTTGACGGGGTTTTTTTATACATCCCACATCTCACACATTATGGCGTGCGTACCCACACGTGTTGATGATTGATACAACATACAAAACTAACTTGTATAAAATGCCATTTGTTGAAATGGTTGGTGTGACATCCACCCTGAAATCTTTTTCTGTTGCTCACGCATTCATTGATTATGAGCGTGAAGCCAACTTCAGATGGGTGTTAGAGCAACTAAAAGCAACGCTGGAAGAAAAGTGTATGGAGCCCCGTGTTATACTAACCGACCGAGACCTCGCTCTGACGAAAGCGTCAGAAGAAGTTTTTCCGAGTGTTGTTCGATTACTTTGCAGATGGCATATTTCGGAAAATATTGCTAAACATTGCAAGGCGAGTTTTTCAAATGAAAAGTGGGGTGCTTTTGAGCATCTGTGGTCGGTACTTATTAACTCTGTAATGACGGACATATACGCTTATAATTACGACCGGCTTTATCGCAGATTGGTGTCCAAACATTCAAGTAAGTTTCTAGTGTTATTCTTAAAAGTATATGTATATTTACATAAAAATAAGTATATTTTTTTAAATAGGAGTGCTGATTTACCTCAAAAATAACTGGTTGGACCCCTACAAAGAGAGATTTGTGTCGGCGTGGATAAACAAAAGTTATAACTTCGGTCAGCACACAACGAACCGAGTTGAGAGCCAACATTCGTTGTTGAAAAGTTACCTGAAAGCAACCAATAGCACCCTGGATAGATTTATTCCTTTATTAATAATATCTTAGTTACCCAGGAAATTGCTATAAAAAAAGTTTTACCAAAAGCAAAATCATGCTTATGGTACAGCATAATCATAAAGTGCTTAAATTGCTGCGAGGTAACGTTTCTATTGCGGCTTTGGATATGTTAGTTGGTGAAATTAACAGGATAAATCATCTATTTATATCCAAAGAATCATGTGGCTGCCATCTTTTTACCAGCTGTGGTCTTCCGTGTGCTTGTAAATTAAACAATTACTTTCAAACAGGTAAATTAAACAATCACCCTGACCCTCAGGCTCGGTCTCTGGACGTGAACGTTTGCGCGACGGCATAATCTGCAAAAAAAATTAGAAAATCACAAGAACACAAAAAAGGGTTACGGCGCGTGAAGAGCATTCACGGCCCGTGACCCTCTGAATGTTCAAAGGGTTACGGCCCATGAATAGTAGTCACGGCCCGTGACCCTTTGAAAATTCAAAAGGTTACGGCCCGTGACTGCAGCTCACGGCCCGTAACCCCCAAAATTTTTCAGAATATTTTGTTTTTAAATTAAATTTTAACATATTTAAACGATAAATATACAAAAATAAAATACGAATTTGAATACGTACCGTAGTAAGGAGTCGGTGGTATGAAAGTGATGAAAATCCGGAGCTCGTGATAGAGTGAATCGGATGTGTGTTTAGGGGGCGTGAATGAAAAAATGGGCCGTGAGGTCGTATATATAATACGGCTTCACGGTCGTGAAGGACCTCACGGCCCGTTACAGATTACCAAAACGGGACGTGAGTGTCCTCACGGCCCGTGAGGCTGGGTAATTTTTAAAAAAACACCGTTGAGACTTCACGACCCGTTTGGTAACCCACAAACGGCCCGTAACGTCCCTCACAGGCCGTTTCATTATTTTCAAAGTCTATAAATTCAACCACTTCACACAACTAATTCACACAAATTTACTCAATATCCAAACCATGAGTGCTACAAGTTTTACATCAAGTTCCTCGTCGCATTCACCGGATCAAAATCCATGGACAGATGAAGAGGAGGTGACTTTAGTAAGATCTTGTATCGAAAATTCAGGGACTATCCCACCAAATTCAATATTTTGGAACCGGGTTTCAACTCGTTTTCATCAAATTCTCGAACGTGAAGAATATCGCACCACTCGTGAACTTAGCAACAAGTGGCTTGACTTGAGAAGGAAGGTCACGACATTTCACCAGCTCTATAAAGACGTTTACAACAATCGAAATACGTTATGGAATGATACGGATATTATGACAACAACTCAAGAAAGATATCGGGAGCATTTTGGAATTTCTTTTAACCATTTTGCGGCTTGGATCTTTTATAAAGATCAAGAAGATTAAAAATTATGTGTTTTATTATTGTGTGATAATAACGGTTTATTGTTTTTAATAAAGTGTACTAATAAACGTTTATGTTTTAATAAAATATTTAATTACTGTTCTACATTATACATCTTGAATACAGTTCGTCTGCCATAAATCTTTGGAATCTAAAGCAAGCATCCTGGAAGTTAACCTCTTGCCACTCTAAAGATCTATTTTGAACCAACCTACGCAATAACATACAAATTACAACTCCCGAATCTCGACCAATATGACCGGCGCTAGGAGGCCAAACGGTTTCACCGGATACGACCAGTTCTTCAATTTCTTCTTGTCCGGAGTGCTGCCAATATTGTATACGTGACAGAAAATGTAAAAAGTACGATTCGAATTGTACGAAAATCGTTCGGGCATTACGATGAATGCACCATGAATCATCACACGTATTTGGTCGCCATTCGTATGGAGAATATATACGAACTTGTAGTGAGTCCATAGAAATCTTAAAAAGATACCAATTTTCTTCGTCATCAGTCATTGGTACGTAAACCTACAAAACAATTTAATTCACGGTTATAAATTCATGATTTTTATTGTAAAACATGAAAACAGTATTACCGTATCAACTTCCCATAACGCGGGATATAGACAGTCACTCCCGTCACCATATTCGTTACCATTAACGGACCCCGAGTATATTAAGTTAAACCACTCAAATGGGAGAATCGTCCAACGATCATTACCCGGCAACTCTTCTGTTCTACGTATTTATTCGTATCTCCATATTGTGAGTCTATTTGTCCACGCCCGAACATGCTATAAAATAACAATTTTTAATTGTTAGAATTTTAAAATAAAATAAAATATACAAAAAAAACTTTAAATCATACCTCTGTACCTAAAGACACGTTTCCGAGTAATTCACACCAAAATTGTAACTGAATATCGGAATTACCCATGTAATACACCCTACATGTTTGGGAATCACCGTTACGTATCAAGTGAATAACATTTTGAGACCAGTTCCTCCCGTTCTGCCAATTATGGTTATCTATTGGATCAAAATACTTTCCACAATATCTCGTGAGTTTGAAGAGGACTCATTTTGACGTCTTCTATTACCTCTACGAGAAGACATTTTAACTGTTTCGTTTCTCACTAACCGTATATAACAAGTAATATATATAACGTTTTATATAGAATCTTAAATCGAATCAAGGAATAATACGTCACGTTACATAATTATAAAATTTAAAAATGCACGCAAATCAAGGAAAAGAAATTCTCAGAAGGACTACTACGGCCCGTGAGAGAACTAACGGGCCGTTATTAAACTTGTTCACGGGGCGTGGGTATGGACGCTTACGGGCTGTGATGTGTTTCACAGCCCGTGAGCTTATAAAAATGTGAAAATTAATTTTCGAAAAACCATACGGCCCGTAAGGCCCTTCACGGGCCGTGAAAAAAGTCAAAGGGCGTCCCTTTAACACCTGACAGGGCGTCCCTTTAGCAAATGCCTTTAGGTTTTATCGACCAGTTTAACGCCTCCGGTTGACTTTAAGGGGTTGATGGTTTAATTTAAGAACTTTAAGGGAGTATGACAAATAAAAATGATAAGAAATGGTATATTTAACACAAGTATATTATTATAATCAAAACCTCCTCAAATCAATAACCTTTGACCCAAAAGATTTACTTCTAAAACTTATCAACAATAACACAAAACTTATATGTTAAACACTGCAATCTATATTTTATGGATATGGCCTTAAGCAATCGTCCACCAAATCTTACATGTAAAACAATGTGTCATTAATAATAATATATGATGTTGGTAATGTTTAAATTCATAAATTTTATCAAAAGAAATATTAGAAGCGGAAATTTCACATAATATGTTTAAACCATGATAATATATGAAATCAAGCTGTACCACTTAGAGAGAAAAAAATATAGTCTAAAATGTAAGGTAACATGTCACTCACTAATATAATATTGCAAGTGTTGTTTCTAATTTTATTTCTTTTCAATAATGTGAGACATTTTCCTTTTGGTTTATATCAATCTATTAAATTAATGATAATAAATATCTTCAGTGTTTGAAAATCAAATACAAATTCATAAAAGATAATAATAGTCATTAAATCACCCTTTGTTGGTGTAATGATAAACCTTTTGGACTTAGAATTTCATATTTAACTTTGGCAAACCAATTTACCAATTTAGAGCGTTTACATTCATGGTGTTTATGAAGTTATCTACTTTTATTATTTTATTTCGCATTGATAACAAGCCGACCTTCGCATGAACTTCCGTCTCCCTTTGTTCTATCTTCACCTCTTCCTACATTCATGATCTTTAGGCATCCGTCCTTACATACTCCTTCACATAAAATCATATAGTACTTCACCTCCCCTTTCTCACCTTGGATCCATGCAAAGCACAAACGTCTATAAACCCGCATCACAGTTGGTAATAACAAATACAAGTTTAGAATGAAAACAAACAGAACATCATCCATAGCAAATAATGTAAAGAAATCAACAAGAAGAATTGAGAATGATAAGAACGGCGCTAGAATGTGAGCAATCGATCCATGAACCCTAAAATGGAGCCTGTGTTATATAGGCAATGACTTTGCTGAAATGACAAAGCAGCCCTCCATAATCTCCAGAAGACAGCAATGACCCACGAACATATAAACCTGCACGAACTTAACCCAGAAATAAGAACCTTTGATTTGAAAAGGAAATACTTTTTAACACCCCCCCTCAAATCAAATGGTAAACATGTCAATCATACCAAGTTCTTTACAAAAGAACGTGTGTTGCCTAATATCCAAACCTTTTGTAAAACCATCAGCCTTTTGAAAGGCAGATTTAATGCTTAAAACTTTAATAATTCCTTTGGCAACCTTTTCTCTAAGAAAGTGTAAATCTAACTCAAAGTGTTTTGTTCTTTCATGAAAAACAGGGTTGGCTGCTATAGCAATAGCAGCCTCATTGTCACAAAAATTTTTTTACAGGTAATGTGATTTGAAGTTGTAACTCAGATAAAAGATTTTGTAACCACATAACTTCACAAACCACAGAGCATAGAGCTCTGTATTAAAATTCAGCAGAGGAGTGAGAAACAATAGCTTGTTTCTTGCTTTTCCAAGAAATAAGAGTCTCCCAAATAAACACAAAAACCCGTCACAGATCTACGGGAGATAGGACACTTGCCCCAGTCAGAATCAACATATGCGACCAATGATAACTCGTCATTTTTCTTAATCAAAATACCACTGCCAGGGGATAGCTTTAAGTATCGCAACAATCTTAAAGCAATCTGAAGGTGGGCATTAGTTGGGGCATGCATAAATTGACTTAGATATTGAACAGCATAACTAATATCGGGACGAGTCAAGGAAAGGTAAATTAACTTTCCAACAAGCTTTTGATACCCAGAAATATTTTCCAGAACAAGATCTGTAGATTTGGTTTTTGAGGATATAACAAGACTTTGTTCAATTGGAGTATTAACTGGTTTACACCCAGAATATCCAAACTCATTTAACAATTCAAGACAGTATTTTCTTTGATTTAAATTAATTCCATGTTCAGAATACAAAACTTCTATGCCTAGAAAGTACTTAAGGATACCTAAGTCTTTTATTTTGAAGTCCTGATTCAGAAAAGTTTTTACTTTGTCAATTTAATTTAAATCATTTCCAGTTATAATCATGTCATCAACATAAACAAGAATAACAACAAAAGTGGATGCATTAGATTTAATAAACAAAGAATGATCACATTGACTTTGCACATATCCATGATTGCATAAAACACCAGTCAACTTTTCAGACCATTTGTATAATACCCATAAAAAAATATATACTAATAATAATAAAAGTAAAAATAATAATAATAGTTCAGGGGACATTTTTGATATTTTGAAAACTTGAATTTATAAGTTGTGCCTCAAATAAAACAAACATTAAACCACAGGGACTATTTGTGTAAAATGGAAAAATCCAAATCTGTTTTTTTCTCTCCCCGTCCCCGTCGCACCCCACTATTCCGGCCGACCGCCGATCGGCCTCCGGCGAGCATCCACGATCAAAAACATGCGATTTTGACTCAATCATTGATCCCCGACAACATTCTATGCAAGATTCGAACCCTATGCCTCGATTTAATTGAAAAATTGGAGTGTGATTGATCCAACCGACCCACATGAAACTTTCGGCTACTTTACAGTCAATAAACCACACTAAACATCTATAATAATTGAATTAAAGCTACCTAATCAATAGTTAGTACGTTAACACGTTAGTACTCAGGTAGTACTTTGGCCATAATATCTGGGAGGCGGATGGATCGATCCTAGTTCAGTTTAGTTCAGATCAGTTCAGTTCCGGGGAATGGAATCATGTGTGTACGCCCCACACACCATCTCATTAGTGCATAGTCTAGCTAGCTATGTACTTATCAGTTCAGTTTCGGCTCTGGGTACTTCTTATATTACACGACTTATTTTGTTTGTATATACGCGTCATGTAGATCAGTTCAGTTCAGTATTACATGTTCAGTTCAGTATCAGTATTATATGTTCAGATTCAGATTTCCGTTTCCATATCATATGATCAGTTTAGTATCAGATATCAGTATGTTATGCTTCCTATCATTACTATTGTTATTTCCGTCACTGAGCAACTTTTGGCTCAGCCGTATTTTCTTTCATGGTGTTTTTCTTATTTGATTGTAGGTAATCAGGGTAATCCGGGAAATCAGGGAAGAGTGATTAAAGATCGAGATTATATTTTACTTAAATTGATGTAATGAACAACTTAATTAGGTTCTTTCGGATTATGGAGTTTGTTTGAATTTATTTCCTTTGACAATCTCTTTAACATCGTGGATTTGGTTTTGATTTGATATCTGTAATAGTGACACGTCAGCCTCTCCGGGTTGGGGTGTTACAGTTGTGGTATCAGAGCAAAGGCTCTTTCCTGTAGAAAACTTAAACATTAATAATAAACTTGTGAGGTAATGGGTAGACGTTAGGTTAGGATCTAATTTTTGTTCCCAATTTAAATTCCAGTGTTCACACGTGTATCTTCATTTCAGATGGCTCCTAAGAGACGTGTGAACAACCGCAATAACTCGAATGGCCCCTCATCTGATACTCCTCTTGAAACCCTCGTTGCTAATGCCGTAAACGCTGCTATTTCTGGAATACTCCCTAATCTGATGACTCAGACTGCTCAAACAGTCATCCAGCAGATGCAACAGGCAAATTCGGAGGGAAACAACACAGGACCTCCACCCGGTGGAAATAACTCAGAGCCACCTTCTGGCGGGAACAACACAGGAGCACCTTCCAGTGATAATACACCACCACCCCGTGATGGTATTCATGTCTGGTTGGAACGTTTTCAGAAGCAAAGGCCTAAGTCTTCCAGTACTTCCAATGATCCGGTCGAGGTGCAAAACTGGATCAGTCATATTGAGAAATTGTTTGAGGTACTTGGTATTGAGGATGTATACAAAGTAAGGTTGGCTACATACAAGTTAGAAGATGATGCTCACAGATGGTGGACGACTGTGAAACAAACTAGAGGAGGAAACGAATATGCAGCTACACTTCCTTGGGATAAATTCCGAGGAATGTTTTATGAGGAATACTTCACTGCTGCTGACCGCACTGAGTATCGTAGACAGTATGCTAATATTAGACAGAGGGATGATGAGCACATAACAGATTTCAAGACACGATTTACGCGGTTAGTGAGTTTTCTTGGTGCATCTGCAGGCTCACCGCATGAGCAGACAGAAAATTTTCAGTGGGCCATATGTGAAAGAGATCGAAAGTTTATATTGAATCATCGGTTTAAAGATATTAATGAAGTGGTTGATGCTGTTAAAAACTTATATAATGATAAGAAGAATGGAAGGAAGTCGTATGATGATAACCGCAAGCGGCCTAGAGAGAATGACCATGATCAGTCATCTTCTCAAATGAATAAGAATCAGTCTCAAATGAATAAGAATCAGTCTCAAATGAATAAGAATCAGTCTTCACCACCACGAGACCGTCGAAACCGTTTCGATCGCAACAACAACAATAACTCTCGATCATGGAAGAATCGAAACCAGAACCAGAAATCAACTCATAATCAGACTCAGCAGGCTCCTATTCGTGCTCAACCACCAAATCAGCAGCACCCTAATCAGGATCGGAATGCTATCCCTCGGTATAACACATGCGGGAAACTTCATAAGGGAGCTTGTCGTCTGGCCGGAGGATTATGTTTCAGATGAGGACGTGCAGGACACATGATTAGGGATTGCCCTCAGCGCGACCCTCATAATAACGCTGGAGGGAATCAAGCTAAACCTGCAACTGGATGACGAGTTTTTGCACTCACTGCAAATGAAGCAGCTAACGCACCAGGTATATTTCTGACCCCTTAGTTAGCAACGTATTATATACATATATATGTCTTATCCGATACTGATAATAAACGCCCTAGGTATGATCTCCGGTACCCTTTGCATAGGAAAGCGGGATATTTATGTCTTATTCGATACGGGCGCTACGCATTCTGTCGTATCTCTTTTGTTTGCTAAGTACTTAAGGACTGCACCGACTGCGTTAGAGCACGCTTTGGCTATTACGACTCCATTAGGAGAGTCGACTATCATCTCGCATGTCTATATAGATTGTCCGATCAGAATCGAGTCTATTATTCGTAAAGCTGATTTGTTTCCAATGCAAATGAGTGACTTTGATGTCATACTTGGTATGGACTGGTTAACTCGACATCACGTTACTATTGAATGCCAGACTCGTCGTGTTTTATTTGGAAATCCTCAATGCCCTGAACTCGTTTAGCAAGGGACTCATCCTCGGAAATCATTGAAAATCATCTCTGCGTTTAAGGCTCAGAAACTCTTATCGCACGGTTGCATGGGATTCCTAGCTTCAGTGAAAGCTACATCTTTTGAAAAGCCGAACATATCTGATTATCCGATTGTATGTGATTTTCCTGACGTGTTTCCTGAGGAGTTACTCGGACTTCCACCAGATCGCGAGGTAGAATTCACTATTGATCTTATTCCAGGTGCTGAGCCGATTTCTAAGGCACCGTATCGTATGGCACCTATGGAGCTTAAGGAGTTAAAGGAGCAGTTACAGGAATTACTAGATTTGGGATTTATTAGACCAAGCGTCTTGCCTTGGGGCGCACCGGTCCTATTCGTGAAGAAGAAAGATGGTTCTTTGAGACTCTGCATTGACTACAGAGAACTCAACAAGATCACTATCCGTTACCCACTGCCTCGTATTGATGATTTATTTGATCAGCTTCAGAGTGCAAAGTGTTTCTTTAAAATCGATCTGAGGTCTGGTTACCATTAGTTAAAGATCAAGGATTCTGATGTCCCTAAATCTGCTTTTCGTACTCGGTATGGTCACTATGAGTTCCTGGTTATGCCGTTCGGGTTAACTAATGCCCCGGCCGTGTTCATGGACCTAATGAACCGAGTCTTTCGAAAGTTCCTCGATAAGTTCGTCATTGTATTTATCGACGACATCTTAATTTATTCTAAAAGTAAGGAGGAGCATGAGATCATCTTCGTATCGTGCTCGAAACACTACGTGAAAAGAAGCTTTATGCTAAATTTTCAAAGTGTGAATTTTGGCTGAGCAAGGTAGCCTTTTTGGGTCATGTCGTTTCTGCGGATGGTATTATGATGGACCCTGCTAAAATAGAGGTGATCACTAAGTGGCCTAGACCGACCTCAGCCACAGAAGTCCGTAGTTTCCTTGGCCTTGCTGGTTCTACCGCAGATTTGTCGAAGGTTTTTCTGTTAGCTTTACCCTTACGCAACTGTTAAGGAAAGGGGTTAAGTACTCTTGGAATGATGAACGAGAGTTTTGAAGAGCTCAAGAAAAGATTAGTGTCTGCTCCTGTTCTCAGATTTCTGGCACGGGTGGATATCAGATTTACAGCGATGCCTCTAAAAAGGGACTCAGATGTGTGCTAATGCAGCATGGTAAGGTCATTGCTTATGCTTCACGGCAGTTGAAACCTTACGAGGTTAATTATCCTACGCATGATCTTTAACTCGCTGCTGTTATTTTCGCGTTGAAAATATGGCGTCACTATCTTTACGGAGAGACTTGTGATATTTTTACTGATCACAAGAGTTGAAATATATCTTCACACAAAAGGAACTAAACATGAGGCAGAGAAGATGGTTAGAGTTGTTAAAAGATTATGATGCCAATATTCAGTATCATCCGGGAAAGGCCAATGTGGTAGCTGATGCTCTTAGCAGGAAGAGCTCAGGAACAGTAGCCTCCCTACAGCTACAACCTCAGAACATTACCGATCTTGATAGATTGGGTATTGGCCGGCATATTGGCAAGAGCGACGGATATCTCACTAGACTTCAGATTGAGTCAGACTTAATATCCCGGATTAAGAACGCACAGAAAGATGATGGTGAACTCTGGGCAATCTTACAGAATGTGGAGATGGTAAACAATCAGAATTCAGAGTAGATGAGCATGGGGTAATCTGGTATGGTAAACGTTTATATGTGCCTAATGATTCTTCTCTTCGAGAATCGTTATTAGCTGAGGCACATAGTTCTCCGTTTTCTATTCATCCTGGATCTACTAAGATGTATCGGGACCTTCGTCAGAACTTTTGGTGGAATGGAATGAAAGAGGATGTGGCTAAGTATGTTAGCCGTTGCCTTACTTGTCAGCAGGTCAAGATTGAGCATCAGAGAGCTAGTGGTTTGCTTCAGCCACTACCTATTCCAGTATGGAAATGGGATGATATTTCCATGGATTTTGTGACAGGGTTACCAAGGACATTTAAGAAAAATGATTGCAATATGGGTTGTGGTAGACAGATTGTCAAAGTCAGCTCATTTTCTCCTAATTCAGCAAGGATTTTCAGTTAGCAAACTATCTGAAGTGTTACACAAGAGATTGTTAGACTTCATGGCACTCCGGTGTCAATCGTGTCTGATCGAGACCCGAGGTTCACTTCTCGCTTTTGGAAGGGTTTGCAAGCTGCATGGGGTACCAAGTTGAGTTTAGTACAGCGTTTCATCCTCAGACTGACGGTCAGTCGGAGCGTACTATTCAGACACTTGAGGACATGCTTCGAGCTTGTGTCTTAGAGTGGACTGGGAACTGGGATGAATACTTGTGTTGGTCGAGTTTGCTTACAACAATAGTTGGCAAGCTAGCATTGGCATGGCACTTTCGAATTATTGTATGGTCGTAAATGTAGAGCACCTATTTGTTGGGAAGAGGTCGGTGAAAGAGTCATCGAAGGACCCGAGTTAGTTCAGATCACGAATGAGAAAGTTGCTATTGCTAGAGAAAAGTTAAAGGAAGCTCAAAGTAGACAGAAAAGCTATGCAGACCGACACCGTCGACTTTTGGAGTTTAAGGTCGGTGACAAAGTATTCCTGAAGGTTTCGCCTTGCAAAGGCATACGACGTTTTGGTCTAAAGGGAAACTTAGTCCACGGTTTATCGGACCCTTTGAAATCCTAGAAAGAGTTGGTGAGGTTTCGTATCGTTTGGCATTACCACCTCAACTGTCACATGTGCATAACGTCTTTCATGTATCTCTTTTAAGGGGATACAATTATCATCCTATTCACGTGGTTAACTATCCACTTCACTTGATTCGTGAGGATTTATCATTCGAGGAAGAACCAGAAGCTATCCTCGACCGACAAGAACGCATTATGCGTAGGAAAACTATTCCTTTTGTTAAAGTATTATGGAAAAACCATTCCGAACGTGAAGCTACATGGGAGATAGAAGATGAAATCCGTTCTCAATATCCGTATCTATTTACCTCTTAGTTATTATATTTTATATGTTTCTGTTATTAGTTATCTGTTCCTCGAACATCACATTAGTCATCTCTTATATGATTTTGCATATCAAATCGATCCCGTTTCAGCTATTGAATAATTATGAAGGATTTCGTTCACTTGTTGAGTTTTACTCCTCTGTGTACGTTATGTCATGTCCTTATTCGATCTGTACCTAGCAATTTCGTGGACGAAATTTTTAAGGGGGTAGAATTATAATACCCATAAAAAATATATAATATTAATAATAATAAAAGTAAAAATAATAATAATAGTTTAGGGGGCATTTTTGATATTTTGAAAACTTGAATTTATAAGTTGTGCCTAAAATAAAACAAACATTAAACCACAGGGACTATTTGTGTAAAATGGAAAAATCCAAATCTGTTTTTTTTTCTCCTCCCCCCGTCCCCGTCGCACCCCACTATTCCGGCCGACCGCCCGGTCGGCCTCCGGCAAGCATCCACGATCAAAAACACGCGATTTTGACTCAATCATTGATCCCGACAACATTCTATGCAAGATTCGAACCCTATGACTCGATTTAATTGAAAAATTGGAGTGTGATTGATCCAACCGACCCACATGAAACTTTCAGCTACTTTACAGACAATAAACCGCACTAAACATCTATAATAATTGAATTAAAGCTACCTAATCATCATATACGAATTCCTAATCTACCTACGCTTTCAATTCACCTACAATCCACGAATTCATCCTGTTCAATTCACATCCTCGGTCGCGGACCTGCAACCACCCGAACTACACCTTCTGCATACTTGGAAGTGCAATTGATTGAGGGCTTTGAATCATAAACACCCTTTGAAGCTTCATACAAAGGAATTTGATTATCATCGTGATTTGGGCATCGAATCAAGTCCACCTCAACCGCGACCTATTCTTCGTGGGTTCATCATCGAATCGACTTCAAAACATGTAATTAAAGCTACCTACATGCTCGATTTTAGTCTAGGAATGAAAGCCCCAACATTGATTTGGCTATTAACATCGATTTGATGTTCAATTGAATCGAAATTGTTTCTAGGGTTCATACGGTTTGAAATTGGGGATTTTGGATTCGGGATTGGTTAACAGGTAATTGAACACACTATTAGCTCGATTTTGGATGGGGATTAAAAGCCCTAAACTTCCGTTGATTAACATACTCGTTTGGATGTTCAATTTTGGGTAAATCGATTCTGGGGTTTATGTTTGAAATTGGGCATTTTTGGATTTGGGTTTGGTTAAAAGAAATTAAAACCAATTCATTTCAGGCGCAGGCGCCCTAGCCTGCTGGTTAAAGCGGAAGAGGGATGGGCAGGAGGTCACGGGTTCGAACCCGAGCCCCTACCATATTTTTTTAAAGCCTTATTTAGCCTTTAAAAAATTATGTAAAATTACTAAAAATCATAAAAATTCTTTTATAAACTCTGTGTATTTTTTTAAATCATCAATCTTATTTCTGTAATTTTCTTTAAATTAAAACCTTTATAAAACAATATAACGAAGGCATTTAGTTTAATTATTTTTATGGATTTCTGTTAAATAAATGGTAAAAATCTGATTAAATATAAAACTTCTTTATAAAAGTACATAATTAATTTCTGTAAGTTAGTTATTAAAACCTTAACAAATCTTATATATATATTGTTAACGAACGTTATAAATAGTTTATTTTGTTTAAAAATAAACTGTAAACAATTGATTTAGGGCCCGTATTTTACAGCCAACTTACAGAGGCCATAACTTCTTCATAACAGATTCAAATCAGTTAAATCTTATGTCCATGACGAAGTTCGTCGAAAAATGAATCTGTTGATATATAAACATAGAAAAACTCATTCTTTTAGACCTCCAAATAGTCGTTTTCGTAACAGCTAGCAGTTCTGCGCAGCTGTAAAGATCCACGTTTTTCTCATACTTCGGTAATCCAAATCAGAAACTTTTCTAAATGAAAGTTGTTTAGAAATCACCATCTAGTAAACTGGAGATTTTCATAATTTTTAAACATCATTTAGTATTTTAATGAGTGCGAAAAGACAAGGGCAGAACTGGAATTTTCCAAACTATAATTTGCGTTACGTTATCGTAGGTTCTCGCGGTGTTAACCGAGCCTAGACCTGTTTTCTGATCATTGTCATTCGTGTATAAGTACGGATTCTGTTCCTTTGATTATCATAGTATTCACTTTGTTTCCGTCACTTTGTAGTACGGATTCTTGGTTACCTTTATCATAGTGTAAATTCTGTTCTGTTACTTTGTAGTACAGATTTTGATACCATGTTTCCGTTAATATGACTCATTTGACCTTTGGTATTTTACTAGTCGTCTAACATTATTTGTTATGCTATGACTCGTTCGACTTGTTAATTTTACTTGTTGAAGGCTTACAGCATGCAATATATATTTATAAGTTTGTGCTCATTATTGCATGTTCCTATAAATGTTCTATTGATACGTTATATGTTGGTAGTTGTACTACCATTTGATTTGATACTCTGTTACCCGAGCTCTCGACATGTCATTGTGGCGTCAATGATGTGACACTTTTCGTGACGGTGTGTAATAAATAGTTCACGGCGTCTCCGTTAACACGTTAGTACTCAGGTAGTACTTTGGCCATAATATCTGGGAGGCGGATGGATCGATCCTAGTTCAGTTCAGTTCAGATCAGTTCAGTTCCGGGGAATGGAATCATGTGTGTACGCCACACACACCATCTCATTAGTGCATAGTCTAGCTAGCTATGTACTTATCAGTTCAGTTTCGGCTCTGGGTACTTCTTATATTACACGACTTATTTTTGTTGTATATACGCGTCGTGTAGATCAGTTCAGTTCAGTATTACATGTTCAGTTCAGTATCAGTATTATATGTTCAGATTCAGATTTCCGTTTTCCATATCATATGATCAGTTTAGTATCAGATATCAGTATGTTTGCTTCCTATCATTACTATTGTTATTTCTGTCACTGAGCAACTTTGGCTCAGCCGTATTTTCTTTCGTGGTGTTTTTCTTATTTGATTGTAGGTAATCAGGGTAATCCGGGAAATCAGGGACGAGTGGTTAAAGATCAAGATTATATTTTACTTAAATTGATGTAATGAACAACTTAATTAGGTTCTTTCGGATTATGGAGTTTGTTTGAATTTATTTCCTTTGACAATCTCTTTAACATCGTGGATTTGGTTTTTGATTTGATATCTGTAATAGTGACACGTCAGCCACTCCGGGTTGGGTGTTACATTTGCGAGAGGCTTGTTTGAGCCCATATAGAGACTTTATTAACTTACACACCGGGTTTCAGATTTAGAATAATGACCTTCGGGAGGTGTCATATAGACATCCTCGGTTATAATACCATATAAGAAATGCATTGTTTATATCAAGTTGAAATAGAGACCAGCCATGGTTAGCAGCCAAAGTGATAACAGTTCTTATGGTTACCATTTTGATAACCGGAGAAAATGTTTCATCAAAGTCTAAGCCTTCTCTTTGACTGTAGTTGGCTACTAACCTGGCTTTATAACTCTCTATTTCACCATTAGATTTATATTTAATTTTATAAATCCATTTGCATCCTATAGGTTTTCTACCAGAAGGTAAGTCAACAAGTTCCCAAGTTTTATTTTGTGAAGAGCTTCCATTTCAAGATTCATGCATGCACCCAATTTATATCTTTAACAGCTTCATTAAAGCATGAAGGTTCAACAGACTTATTCAAGTTGGAAATAAAGCACAAATTTTCCTTAGATAAATGAGAGTAATTAACTACTTTTTCTAACCATATTTAACTTTCCCTTCAATTATGTAGTCTTGCATCTTTTAAGGAAGAGTAGATTGCCTAGAGGATCTCCTTGGCTCAACAGGGACAGAATTGGGACCCTCAGAAGAGTCAATCTCTTCATTAGTAATACCAAAACCACCAGCCAAGCCACTATCTGAATTGGATGAGGTGGAGGGCTGCTGGTTTGATAACTCAGCTTCGCCATTCACGCCTTCCATTTCTGCAGGCTGCTGAGAATTAGCAAAACTTTGAGACATCACCCTCTCCTCATCATCGGGAACATTTGTACTTGAGATGTTTTGGATGTCGGTATTGTCAAAAAAATTAAGGTTATTAGGTTTTCATTAATAGTTCTAAAGTAAGATTTATCATTTGGATTTGTTTAAAAGGAAAAACTTCTTCATAGAATTTAACATCTCGAGAAAATAAGCTGATTTTATTATCTAGACTCCAAAGTTTATACCCCTTTTTTACATTAGAATATCCAATTAAACACATTTTTCAGAACGACTTGAAAATTTATCAGGATTATGAAGCACAGTACAAAAACAAAGACAACCAAAACTTCTCAAGTGATTTAGAGATGGACTAAAGCCAAACATAACCTCATAGGGACTCTTACCTAATAAGACAGATGAAGGGGTCCTGTTTATTAAATATGCAGCCGTTAGCACACATTCAGACCAAAAATTTAGGGGAACACCTCCTTGAAACATCAAGGACCTAGCAACATTGAGAAGGTGTCTATGCTTCCTTTCCACTATGCCATTTTGTTGAGGGGTATGAGTGCAAGACGTTTGATGAATTACCCCTTTTGATTCAAGGAAAGATGTTACTTGTTTATTTACAAATTCGGATCCGTTGTCACTTCTGATAGTCTTAATGGATTTATCAAACTGAGTTTTAAATAATGAGAAAAATTTTGTTATACATTCATAGACCTCGTCTTTTGTTTTTATAAGATAAACCCATACAGACCTTGAAAAATCATCAACAATTGTTAAGAAATATTTGAAACCTTCTTTACTAGTGACTTTATATGGACCCCAAATCAAGGTGAACAAGTTCACCAATTTCTTTAGAAAAGTGATTACTAAGTGGAAAGGGAGCACGATGTTGCTTGGCTCTATGGCATATTTCACAAGGAGAGGGAGCCATTTATCATTAATTTGAAGAGAATCTTTAGAACAGATAAGACATGATCAGCAGGGTGACCTAACCTATTATGCCACATATTCACATTAGACAAGTTGCTGAAACAGACAGGAACAAAGTTTTGATCTTTGTCAAAAAAATAGAGACCATCGAATTGACTACCAGTCGCCTGGACTTTCTTTGATTTCAAATCCTGAATGTAGCAAGAATTTTCATTAAATATAATTTCAAGATTGTTATCCCTAGCTAGTTTAAAAACAGATAGGAGGTTGACATAGAATTCAGGAACAACAAATACATCAGTCAGCATAATACTATTTGTTAATTTAGATTCCCAATTTTTGTAATTTTAGCACATGTGCCATTAGGGTGGCTAACAGTCATATTGTATTCAGATACGTCGACACAATTAATCATGTTTTTGTCAGATTTTTATGTGTTGATTTGCTCCTGAATCAACCACCCAACTATTTTCAAATCTAGAATTGGATAAAGAGAACATCCAAACACACCTAAGGATGACTGAACTAGACATGATTGATCTGATAACTTACCTCCTGTACAGGAGTGTCACCAGATTTATCATTTCAGACCAATAAGTTTAGCGATTTGCTCCTGTGAAAGGTCAAGGGAGGCGAAGATACAACAACAGCTTTAGCATTGGATGAGGAGGCACCATTGAAATTCCCAGGTTTATTGGTCTGATTATTATTTTTTTCTTGTAATTTGGAGGATATCCAACAATCTCATAACATCTATCAACAGTGTGACCCAACAAATTACAATGAGTGCATTTTAGATTCGGATTCGGTCCTCTTCCAACCCTTTTTATTGTCAAAGGTCTGGTTTGGTTTAGAAAAGAAGCCAAGATTTTGACCTTTTGGTCCAGAGGAAGATCCACCATTTCGGTGAGATTCTTCTCTGAAAACAATTGAGAAAGCAGTTTTAATTGTTGGAAGAGGATCTCTTATTAACAGACTAGATCTAACAGGTTGGTACACATCATCAAGACCCATAAGAAATTGCATAAGTTTGATGAGATGATTAAAATCATTGAACTCTTTAGATGCATTGCAAAAAACAAGAGGGGAGTTGTATGATGGCATCAAATTGTTTCCACATAGTGTTTAGTTTGATAGTATTCAGAAACAGATGAGCCATTTTGAGACACAGAGTTTATCTTTTGATACAAGTTATAAACGACTGATCCATCAATTTTTATCGTACGTTTCCTTCAAATCAGTCCAGACCTCTGAGGCAAGTTTTAGAGAACACTTGCCAACATACAACTCCTCTGATATAGAGTTCAATATCCATGACAGACCACAGAATTACATCTATCCTATTGATTTACAAGTATAGGGTCAGTTTTAGATTTTTCACATTTACCATCAATGAATCCAAGTTTGTTTTTAACTTGTAAAGCCAATTTTATTGAACTAGCCCATACAGTGTAATTTTCAGAGGTTTATCTTTTGATACAAGTTATAAACGACTGATCCATCAATCGTACGTTTCCTTCAAATCAGTCCAGACCTCTGAGGCAAGTTTTGAAACACTGGCCAACATACAACTCCTCTGATATAGAGTTCAATATCCATGACAGAACCACAGAATTACATCTATCCTATTGATTACAAGTATAGGGTCAGTTTTAGATTTTTCACATTTACCATCAATGAATCCAAGTTTGTTTTTAACTTGTAAAGCCAATTTTATTGAACTAGCCCATACAGTGTAATTTTCAGTTCCTTTTAGTTTCATGTAACAATGGTAAGTGTATTAATATCATTAGCATGAAGATACAATGGATCACACACAAGTTTACTAATCTGAGTACTCGAAGCAGTAATATTCAATGACAGGAAGCAGAAGAAATGAATGATAGCAAGCATTAGCTCAAGATGATATGAAGACACACAATGGATAACAGATTCACCACAAAGATTCACCACAGATCACAGAAACACAGAGAAGAAAAGAATGGAACGATCACAGATCACAGATTGCTGGTACCCCTAACCCAGCCAAAACAATATGTCTAACAAAGCAATAATAACAATAACTAGAGGAGAAAAGAATGGAACGATCTCACCGCGGGAGTTGAAGGCGGAGGCGGTTGCGAAGGCGCGACAGTTTTCGATGGAGCTTAAGCGGTTTCCATGGTCGTCACCGGCGGGAGTTGAAGGCAGATCAAGGGTTGGACTCTGCGTCTTTTCCAAGCAACAAAGGTGGTCAATAACCTTCTAGGGTTACAAGACCACAACAGAAGAATCAGCACACGAACCCCTGATGACCAGCGTACGAACCCCTGATGACCAGCGAACGATCTTTTGATGACCAGCGCACGAATCCGCGGTTGATGGTGACAACGGATCAACGGAACCAGCAAACCCGCACAATCCGAATAACAACAGAAGACTAAGACAAATTTGGGTTTAAAAGGAACAAACCCTAACCCAGCAAATCACAGCGAAGGATGATATCAGAGACACGGCTCTGATACCATGTAAAGAAATCAACAAGAAGAATCGAGAATGATAAGAGCGGCGCTAGAATGTGAGCAATCGATCCATGAACCCTAAAATGGAGCTTGTGTTATATAGGCAATGACTTTGCTGAAATGACAAAGCAACCCTCCATAATCTCCAGAAGACAACAATGACCCACGAACATATAAACCTGCACAAACTTAACCTAGAAATAAGAACCTTTGATTTGAAAAGGAAATACCTTTTTAACAAATAAAACTAATTTATCCAACTTGAGCAACTAAAACCACTATTAACTTTAGATAAAAGCATAAAACTTTAACTAAACAAAATCTACTAAATACAGGTTCATTCTTAATTTTGTATTGACTTAGAAGTTGTTTTATGGCTTGTTTTTATCCATAATTGAACATGAACCATTTTCCTTTATTTAGCAAGCCTACTATGTGTTATATTTTAAACAAGTAATGAAATTAAACTATAAAACGTTATGAGAATATAAAACTATAAAAGATGTAACTATAGCTACATCACCCTTATCTAATATGCCATCCAAAAGTCTATTTAAATGTCATCTCAAACACTGTTAAAAGGTATAGGGGCATGAGATTCGACATAACATTTAACCAATAGATAAAAACTTAAATGACATTTATAAAATCAGGGTCATGAAACTTAATATGATCTACAAAACGAGTGATTAAAAAAACTCAAACGACCGGTTAACCCGCAGACAAAGGATCATTAAGATCAAATGACAATTTTCAAGAGACATGATTCAAATTTAAAATGGTTTGAGTACATCAGCCTAATAAACACAATCTTTAGTATTTTTTAGTTATATAAATATATAGGTTAGAGCCCGTGTGATACACGGGTGATTTAAACAACCAGACTTTCATTAAACATTGATTACATAATAAACATTATGAAAATTCAAAGTACGAAAATAGAATTAAAATAGATTCATACTTAAAATTTTCTCATGGATGTCTAAACACCTGTTTGTATACAACGTTTTGTGCCTCGCTAGTAATGTTACCAATTTGATCTAAAATGAGTAATTTTACACCGTCTGTAATCTTCACATTTGACAAAGCCACCTATAACCATCCATGAGTGAAAACTGGTTCTTTTAAATATAACCCAACTTTTAACAATAATTATCCCTGACTCTTGTTAATCGTCATTACAAAATAAACAGTTAGTGGAAACTGTCTTCTTTTGAATTTGAAAGGGATTATTTATTGGATGGTACGAGATTAATTCTTGCAATAAATGTTTGACATCCAATATTACTTCCATATATTATCTCAACTTTAATAACCCGTTTCCCAAATAGAAATTTGTAGGCGAGTACCATTGCAAAGACCATTTTGTTGGTCGATGCTACATAGAAGCATAACGGAAACTCCAACTTTCAATACTAACTTGTGATTTGGCAATCCGGATAATAAGAGCGTGTAAATTTTCTTGTAACCCGGGATATTAAAATATTCCATTTGACATATGTTATCCGAATTAGATACTTTATCTCATCATCAGAGAAAAATGAAAGCAAATGATCGTTAATTTCATGAACGACCTCATTTTCTGGTGCAAAAATTGCTCTCTCACGAAAGTTCTCTTTATCTTTGTAGTTCTGTAACATAAATGGGTAAACAAATTGAATCATACTTGCTAAAAGATCGATCGATTCGTTGACGAGGAGTTCATGAGGTATAGTGATAGTTGCATCACCATCGTTATAACTACCAACATTACCCTCTCCTATATCAAGAAGTCATGTAGCAAATTGTTTAATTCCTTTAGTGTCAACATCTTGTCCCTTAGTTTTTAGTCGCACATTTTTTTGTTAAAGTAACTTGCATTTATTCAAAATATATGATGAGTTTAATGATGTATTAACAATTTCTTGACGACTACCATTTGGAACCACATGTAAAATTTGTTGAAAATCGCCACAAAAACAATACTTTACCACCAAATGGCATATCTAAAGGTACGGAAATATTTATAGTTAATACATCATTCATTGTCCTATTCAGTGCTTCAAATGTGTGCTTATGAGTCATTGATATTTCATCCCAAATAATCAATTTTGTTTGCTTTAATAAATGAGCAACTTTACTGTTCGGTTTTATGTAACAAACAGAATCTTTGTTTACATTTAATGGAATATAAAACGTGAGTGTGGAGTACGACCTCCAGTAAGCAACAAAGATCTTATTCCAGTGAATGCTACATTTAATACAATCTCACCTTTAGACCTTATTATTGCGGTCAATGTCTTCCATAGAAAGGTTTTACCAGTTTCGTCATATCCATAAATGTAAAAAACTCCTTTGTTAACTTAACAGCAGTCATGATTTCACTAAAAACTAAGTGTTATTCATCAGATAAAGAATTCCAAAGATTTTCAAATTCAAACATCTCGTTTGCTACATCATACAATAACTCCTTGCTAATTAAACGATTATTTGAAGAAGACAAACAATCATTGTCCGGGTAAGGCATACTTGTAAATGACAAGTGTCGAACTACTCCGTAATAAATACTTTTCGATCTCATACAATGTTAATTTTTTTTTTTGATTATTTATTAGAGGCAAAGCTGGAATTTATACATAGAAATTGTGAGTAATTAGTTTCACATTCAATAAATTTAAGAAATGGTAAAAATGTGTTATGAAATAAATATAATTATTATAATTAAATAAATATAAATAAACATCCAAGATAAAAACATTATAGAGGCAACATACAGTTTACTTAGTACGTTGTTTATATCATCATCAACACCATAAATGATTTGTTGTTGGTTTGCCAATTGGAAAGGCAACCTCATAACCGATGGATAACGGTAATGTACATCAAAATCGAAAATTCTTCATGAAGCCTCACAAGCTGAAATATATCTACAATCGTAGTGTTCTTTTATTACTTCTTTACCGTTTTGTTGGCCAGGATCATTGTTTGGATCTATAACAGCAACAGTAGCCTCCAATCTTGAACCCCATGAATAAGATGAAATGAAGAGAAATTTTTAAACATATAAATGGTGAATTGTTTTTAATACGAAAAATTAAAAGTAGAAAGAGTAAGATTGTGGGAATAAATTTTTATCGATTATTATCATTTCAAAATAGTAAACTTTTCTTG
This sequence comes from Flaveria linearis, assembly GCA_024085815.1. NCBI lineage: Eukaryota > Viridiplantae > Streptophyta > Magnoliopsida > Asterales > Asteraceae > Flaveria > Flaveria linearis. The sequence goes on along the minus strand of JABSNV010001124.1, from coordinate 100,517 downwards.
GATCCTTGAATAGTTGTCTAGTTCAAATCCTGATAATTTGAACATTTATGGTATACTCTTCCTGTAAAACACTTAGGTCGTCAAACAGTGTGATTCTCCTAGATGTCATTATACTGCAAAATTTTGAAAAAGTGAGAAATAATTATAAAGTTAACAATTATGAAATGAACATAGTTTTGTATTTGATAAAATTTAAAAACATCATACCTTGTTTGATAGTTGGAAATGTAAATCAAATGTAAATTTTACAAAGAATGTAGTATTAATTTATAGTCTTTGTGAAATAAACAATTATGGAATGCAATTAGAAAGCATTGTAATTTCTATAAAATAAAAATCTACTAAATTAAAGGAGCTTTAATTAGAAAGTATTATAATTTTCAGAGAAATATAGAGATAGTAGTGATTGCAAGTTGCTAAAATAAGTTTAAATGTAATTTAATGTATGATAGATAACTTATCAGACTAATGTTAGATACTATAGTCCGTAAATATTACTTTGATAATTTGATAAATATATTATAATTGGATCAATTAATTATACAGTAACAAATCAAACTTGGTGAATAAAAAATTTCATAAAATAAAAATCCACTAAATTAAAGGAGTTTATTTTAGAAAACAATACAGAGGAAAATTTATAGATTCTTAACACATAATATAAAAGGTTAAATGGAATTTGAGGAATAATACCGTAGAAGTTGAATTAATATATGGTTAAATGGAATTTTTATGACATAATATAAAAGGTTAAATGGAAGCCATAAATTGTAATTTAAATAAGTAAGTAAGTATGGTAATATATTTAAATTAAATGTCTAGTACGGTAAGCATTTAATATATAAAAAATTAAAAATAAAGATGGTATAAGAGCGTGCCACGTGTTAAATTGGTGGTTTAAGAGAATGACATGTGACTTCAAAAACCTTGTTTTATTAGAGTTTATAGATAGCAAATTCTATAAACAGTAGTGTTTTTGAATTTGATTTGAACTGATGGTGAACTCCATAAATTGATCTTTTGTTTGTTTCAGGGAGACGACCGACTTGTGAAGCTTTTCACACTCTCTCTCTACAACTCACCCATCAAACGCCACCGTGGGTGTAACGCCTATCAATTTCTTCATCTCTGTGTATAATTTCATAATCTTCATCTTCAATTTCGAGAGTGAAGGGGTTGTAATCTTCACAATTTTCATGAAATTAGTTCAATTTTGCATCTGGGTTCGAGTCTTTTCGAGTCTTTTCGTGATTACAACTGAAGATACCACCGTTAGGGTTTTCTAACTCGTGGGTGTTCGTTTTCTTGTTCGAATTTCTTCTGGGTGGTTGAAGAAGTTGAGCATCTTCAATTCATAGAGTTTAGGGGCTGTGATTTACTATTTTTTTCATGAAATCGGTTCAATTTTGAATGTGGGTTCGAGTCTTTTTCATGATTACAACTGAAGATACCACCGTTAGGGTTTTGTAACGTGTGGGTGTTCGTTTTCTTGTTCGAATTTCTTGTGGGTGATTGAAGAAGTTGAACATGAAGCGAAGTAAGTCAGAATTGTTCAATTTGTTGACTCAGAAACGATCGATTCAGTTTTTGATCGGTTTGGGATGTTTGTATTTGATTATGGTGGTGTTAGAAGCTCCATTAGTGTCGAAGATTGTTAGTCAAGAAGATGATTCTAGTAGTTTCTTCTTCACCGACAAAGCTTCCAAAAAACCTTTTGTTTTAGACAGTGAAGAAGAGTTAGAAGAGAAAGAAGCCCCATTTCGCCCTGTAGATGTTCCTCAAATCGTTGCGAAAACCCCCATGAATTCAAGGCGTTTTCGGAGAATTCGAGAGTTTAAAGGTGTGTCAACTTTGAATTTGACATCAACAGTTTGAGTGGTGAATCAAAGGATGGATTTGGGGGAATTCAGAAGTCTGCAAAAGAAGCTTTTGAATTGGGGAAGAAGTTTTGGGGAGAAATCAAATCGGGTAAACTCAAATTACCATCGGATAACAGAACATCTAATGGTGGAAACAATCAGAGTTGCCCGAATTCGATTACATTATCGGGGTCTGATTTTCGAGCAAAAGGAAACATTATTGTGCTTCCTTGTGGGATGACATTGGGATCACATATAACACTTGTGGGGAGGCCTAGAGAGGCTCATCCTGAGCAAAACCCGAAGATTTCGTTGCTGAAATCGGGTCAGTATTTGATGGTTTCGCAGTTTATGATGGAGTTGCAGGGTTTAAAGACTGTTGATGGAGAAGACCCACCGAGGATTTTGCATTTTAACCCGAGATTGAAGGGGGATTGGAGTGGAAAGCCTGTGATTGAACAGAATACATGTTATAGGATGCAATGGGGATCTGCGCATCGATGCGAAGGGTGGAAATCAAGAGCTGATGAAGAGACTGGTAAGTTGACTAAGTTCAATTGGTTAGATTGTAGTTAGTAGTTATTGATTATAGCTTTTGGTCTTGTTTCGTGCTTTGATCGATGATTTCGTTGCATACATTAATAATTATTTGATTGAACTTCATATATATTATCGGTATCGTGTTTGCTTAATCTTTTCTTGCAATTCCATGAGTCCTCATTGTTGTTTAGAATGAACATAACCTTAAAATCGGCAAAGATGATTGACTTCAATAGAATTAAATAATATGTGATCAAATCTTGATCTTTGTCTTTGCCTCTTTGGAAACAACTTTCTTGTTCACTATTCGTCGTCTGATTTATGTTTTCCACTTATAACTAAGTTATAAAAAAAGAAATTATTTGTTTTTTTGTTAATTTGTCAACCTTAGCTAATTCTTTGAGTTTTTCTAGTTGATGATCAGGTGAAGTGTGAAAAATGGATCCGTGATGATGATGATCATTCAGAGGAGTCAAAATCAAGCTGGTGGTTAAACCGGCTCATAGGTCGAACCAAGAAGGTTAGTTTGACTGGCCTTACCCTTTTGCAGAAGGGAAGCTATTCGTCTTAACTCTTAGCGCTGGATTAGAGGGTTATCATGTTAATGTTGATGGAAGACACATTACTTCATTTCCTTATAGAACCGTGAGTAAATGTTTTGATCAAGTTTACTTCTTTCATGGAGAAAAATCTTTACTTGAAGTTGATAGAAAATAATTTGATTTTGTTTTAGGGTTTTGCATTGGAGGATGCCACGGGATTGGCTGTAAATGGAGACATTGATGTGAATGCTGTAATTGCTGCTTCATTACCCTCAACACATCCTAGTTTTGCTCCTCAACGACTCCTGGAAATGTCAGATAAATGGCGGGCCCCGCCTCTTCCAGACGGGCCCGTTGATATGTTCGTTGGTGTTCTTTCAGCGGGAAATCATTTTGCTGAACGGATGGCTGTCAGGAAGTCTTGGATGCAGCATAAGCTTATTAAATCATCACGTGCTGTTGCTCGTTTCTTTGTAGCATTGGTCAGTAAAGACCAATTAACATGTGCTATAAAAAGTAGTAATAATAATTCTTGTTATTAATATAGATTCTGACCTTACACATGCCTTTTTACAGCATGCAAGAAAGGAAGTCAACATCGAGTTAAAGAAAGAATCAGACTTCTTTGGGGACATTGTGATTGTGCCGTATATGGATAATTATGATCTCGTTGTATTGAAAACCGTCGCAATATGTGAATATGGGGTGAGTTATGAGTTCTTGTGGAAGAAAAAGATGGTCTTGCTTTACATGTTAATAATAGGACTCGTGTTTTGATTTTATTTTTATTCGACTCAGGTTCGTACAGCGGCTGCTAAGTACATCATGAAGTGTGACGATGACACATTTGTGAGAGTTGATGCTGTTCTTAACGAAGTAAATAAGATAGGGGATGGCAAGAGCTTGTATGTAGGAAATATCAATTATTATCATAAACCCCTGCGATCTGGTAAATGGTCTGTAACATATGAGGTACGGTTACTCTATTCTTTTCTTGTTTTTCTTCAAAAGCATGCTTTTTACATTTCACTTGCAAGTTATTATCATATCATGGATGGCTTTTGCTACTAATTGTGCATTATCTGCGGCTTCTTCTAGCTAATTCGTGGTATATGAAGTATGCTTTCTGATCTGTGTAGAATCTTGATGTTATAATTTGCTTGCACCGAATCTTTTTTTTTGACCCTAAATGATAAAAAAACAGAGGATCATAATAAAATGGACCGTAGAACGTAGTGCGTGTATGTGCTTTTGCCTTTTGAAGTTGTAAATACGATACATTTCTGTATTGAAAATTCTGATCTTTTAAGGAATTTATAAATAATATGACCAAAAACGGCATTTTGTAAAAGCCACCAAGCTAGTGCAAGCTGCATTTTACCTGGTTCAATTGGTTAACAAGGTATTGACAAAGGGTCCTTGAGTTTTCAAGTGACGGGTTCTTATGGTTATCAACCAAAAAGAATTGTTAACCTATGATTATGACTTGAAATTGCAATAGCCGTGTTGGTGTGTTCTTGAATGTTTTATTCTAAGATACGATAATCTTTTATGACCATATACTAAATCTTTTAAGGTAATGCAACAATTAGTGTATTGAACTTGAAATCTTTGTTGTTTTTTCAGGAATGGCCTGAAGAAGATTATCCACCATATGCAAACGGTCCAGGCTACATACTATCATCAGATGTTGCAGACTTCATCGCAACTGAATTCGAAAAACATCATTTGAAGCTATTCAAAATGGAAGATGTGAGTATGGGGATGTGGGTAGAACAGTTCAATGCCACAAAGCAAGTCGAATATGTACACAGTTTGAAATTCTGCCAATTCGGTTGCATAGAAGATTACTATACAGCACACTATCAATCTCCAAGACAAATGCTATGCATGTGGAACAAGTTACAACTTCACGTCCGCCCTCAATGCTGCAACATGAGATGACACCTGCTCGTTTCTTCATGATGATTATGAATGACAAAATAGCTTTAAGAAAACTGCGGGTCGATCAAGAAAGGTTCGTTTGGAATTCTTTGATTACTTTGTTTCTTATCTGACTCCCCCACTTGTTTATTAGATGGGTATTACTGTTATATACATGTGCGTGGGGAGGTTTCGTACACAGCAGGATCTTGGGTCGTCGTAATTTACTGTAGAACTTTAACAAGATGGAAAGATTTTGATGGATTTTAATCTAAAAAGTCCATCTTTAATCATTAATTTTTTTTTTCTGGTGTGGTATAGGTGAGGTTTCAACTTGATGTCTTTTTGTGTGAATGTTATCTAAGTTTTAAGCTTTTTAGTATATTGAATTTCAGGGAAAAGGTATTTGTTAGCATTAGAGTAAGGTGAGAATATTTATGAACAAAAACGTACTTAGTATGATTCTACTCATAACGGTACTAATAACAGTCTTATTTGTAGGGTGTGTGTGTGTATATATATATATATATATATATTTGATTTCACTAAAGCAAAACATATATATATCATATAGTTTACTTGAGACATATATGGTGAAATATAATCACATCCAAATCTGAGTTACTACTCAATATGTAACATAATTTTAGTCAACTATCTAGAAATAGCATATATCTTATCCTATATACTATATAGACTTGGCATATCTTTTTAACTTTTAAGTCGAGTCTAGATTGATCAGAGGCATGATACATGAAGAACTACACCAATTGTTTCTTATTATTAAATATGTGTTTTTGTTTAATCTTTAAAAAAAAATAAAATAAGAGAATAATGGCAAGGAAAAAGGTAAGAGTTTAAAAAGGTTCAACTTGATGTGATTTTTAAAACTACTACGGATGAAAGTGACAAACACAAATTAGTAGATTGTCTACCTTAAAAGGGACCTTGGTTGGCTTTTGGAAGTCATAAAAGCATCTCTGACGTCTAAATGCGTTTATATCTTTGATCTTTCTTTCTTATTTTTTATATTAGGTTATTATTCGTCCACTAAAACCACTGTCCACTTGTTTTCTATTGGTTAAGAACATTCTTATCTTTTACGCTTACTTTTCATAATATGTTATTTTTCCCTGCTCTTGAGCGGGATATACTGGGTTTGTTTGTTTGTTTGTTTTCGTAATATTTTTTTATAAATTATATGTTAAACTCAAAAGGATATATTTTGACCTTCGTGGGCATGGTATCCTACCAAGTAAAACCCGGCTCCGGGTGGGAACACCAGCCCCAGATCTGGGGAGAAAAAACAAGTCTCGACTTGGTGAATTTTCACCGGGTTCACCATTCTTGGATCAAATAGGGAAACTGACGAAAAACTGAAACGACTGCTTGCAAAATGAAGAAAAACATGAAAAGTAAAAAAAATAAGATATGACAATCTGGGAAAAAGCAAAAAAAATAAGATGTGACAATCTGGGAAACCTAGGATTGTTCCTGCTCCTCTTATAAATTAAAAGTTACAAAACCCAACTCATACCACCATCAGGCTTCAACCGATCGTGCCCTTCCTCACGGATGCAACTACAAACAAAAATCCAACCCAAGGCATGGATTTGGTTTGAGAAAGGATGGACCAAGACTTCATTGAGCCTCACATGATGAAGATATGATTGCATTCTTATTAATATTATTACAAGTGACCTGTTTTTATTATAAATGAAAAATAAAAGAAAAGAAAAGTCACGCCAATGAATATGACGGAAATGCTCTAAGATCGCATTGCTAGCAATTACGATTTTACCCCCACGATACCACAACCCTTTAACAAAGCCATTGTAGCACGTATGTTATTAGGAACATCATAGTCCTCTCTAGAGTACCCCATGGACCGCAACCCCCACACATAAAGAAATGTCATCTTCCTTCATAGACTATCCATCCACACAGACCACAATGTCTACCAACAATTACATCTCTACGGTATCACTATCCTTTGAGCAAGCTATGGTAGCCCATGTGTTGTTGGAGACGTAATAGTCCTCTCTAGATAGCGCTCCATGGACCGCAACCCCCAAACACAGAGAGAAATGCCATCTTCCCTTCATAGACCATCCATTCACACAGACCAATGCGTCTACTAAAAATTACATCTTTACCCCCGTGATATCACTATCCTTTGACCAAGCATTATAGCACGTGTGTTGTTAGGGACGTAATAATCCTCTCTAGAGAGTGCCCCATGGACGTAATAGGCAGTTACACTCGGATAGTTCTTACGGAAGTTATGTCCTAAACCACCCTACACATGCATACACCAACCAAAATTGTTGTGTAATGTTGTTATATGTGAGTGGTAATATTTTTTTAACTTATGTCTTATGATGACAGACAGACACACAGTAAACTGGTAATAATCATAGCAACTGAAAATAATATACAGGAGGCAAGAATGATACCTATACCTTAAGTCAAAAGTTCAAAAACCTAAGGTAACATTTATCATTTTAAACATAATATAAAGCAACCAACTAAAACCCTAGCTCAAGCTTTTGTAACAGGGTACTCAAAGACAACATCTTTACCAGAAAGCTTCCTGTAGACTCCACTGAACGTCTCCAGCTTGTACTCGGTGTCATTGCGCGCCTTTGGGTCCAAGAAAATCTACACAAAATACAACAGAAATATGAGAAAAAGGTCATCTAGATGATGGCATTTACAATCCAAGTATGAATGTTTATGACAATTATGACTAAATTAAAATAACTTCATTCACCTTTATGATTTTAGAACCATAAAGCCTGTGACGAATGCGAATGCGTTTCCCCACAATCTCAGCAGGGTGCACCACATCTTCCAGCATGGCATCATGCACTGATGTAAGGGTGCGTGAACGAGGTCTCTGGACTGCAGAACCTTTCTTTAGGGGCTTAACAATCCGTCTGGTGGCAATGAAAACGACATCCTGTCAGTAATATAATAACATTACGCGCATCTAAATTTCATTTCAAAAGCCTTATAAGGATAAAATAACAATGTGTGAAAAAGTACCTTCCCGCTGAACTTCTTCTCAAGCTCTCTAACAAGCTTAGTATGGATCTTGCGTTATGATTTCCTTAGTCTATGAATCACAACGGCTTTTCGGTTTCCAGAGACATCAATTAGACTGTATAAAAGCACATATTGCATGTTAACATCAATTAGACTGTATAAAAGCACATATTGCATGTTAACATGATGGAGTAAAAAGTGATAAAAATTCACATGAAAAGAATGAATCTTTACTTTGCAGTGTTGATGTACAAGTCTTTCAAGTCACTCTGGAGCTCTTGGTGTGTGTTCTCCATGTCAAACAGTGCCTGCAGTAACATGATATAACTCAGTTAATAATGAACTAAAAAAGTCTAAAACTATGCAATCAAAACACACTTTACAAAAACAGAATTAACAGCACATTACCTGAGCAACAGTCTGCTCAAACTCGGTGGGTTCGACATCCTTGTCCTTTGGATCTTTTTCATTGAGGAATACATCTTGAAAACCTGGTTTGTTAATAGCAATAACTTGAAGCAAAAATTTCTAAACAAAGAAAAAAACTACAAACAGAAAAAATGCAGAGAATATTAAACTCCTGCTTTACATCAAGTTAGATCTTGAGTGCAACAATAACACATATGCCTTTAAACAATCCAACAAAAACAGAATTCGATACGCGGTTTTCATAACAAACACACAATAGATATCTGAAGCACTATGAAAAGAACCACAGCTAGTGCTACTTACTCAATAAAACAATAAGTACAGTAAACAGTCGCACAGAATTCACAAATAATCAATCACAAGGCTAATTACAACCTTGTTAACATCCAACAACACCAAAACACTAAACTTAACGAACAAGCATCCATAATAGCAAATCACAAGTTCAAATTTAATAGAGGAGAGTCAACCTATACTTAATATTGTAATTATGTGTATTTATTATTTCCATGTTTATAGCAACAACCTTGTATTTATATAGTATGGTGAAATACAAAGAATGGAACCATTCAATCATATCATGGTATCACAGACCAGAATTTCCACCTATCCTCCTTCTTTCTTGCGATCCTAACCTATCTCCTATTTTTTTTTGGCAGCCTACATCCTTGCCTACGATCATTCTTCTGATCGTCAACCTTCTGCCCCATTTTTTTTTTCTATATCCCTTCATCTCTTTCATATATCATGACTACCCCTGCACAATCATCCACAATAATCCCCTCCATAACTGTTGAATCAAAGATTCATCCCGCCACCACCGTGTCTAATATCAAGAACTTTATACCCATTGTTCTTGAAATCGAGTCCTCCCAATATGCCTCTTGGGCTAAGTTGTTCAAACTTCATTGCAAAGCCTTCTTGGTCGAAGACCACCTAGCCGAACCATCTCATAAACCCATGGATGATTGGGATCGTCTAGACGCCATTGTCCTACAATGGATCTATAGTACGGTATCCAACGATCTCCTACACACTATTATCAATGACATCTCCAATGCACGTGAGGCTTGGGTCGCCATTGAGGACTTGTTCCACGACAATAAGAGTGCCCGGGCGATTCATCTAATGAGCAAGTTCTCCAACACACGCTTGGATGGTTTTCCGAGCATGACGTCCTATTGTCAAGCTTTAAAAGTCTTGGCGGATCAACTCGCCAATGTCAATGCACCGGTGGACAATGACCGGTTAGTCTTACAGTTGCTTGCCGGACTCAATGACCAATACGAAGGTATATCTACTCTCCTAAAAAATCAAGACCCCTTACCTTCATTTTACAATGCCCGCTCCAAATTAATCCAAACCGAAACCGATAAAGCTGAAAGAGCCTCTCATGCCGCTAAAACCGCTTCATCCGCCCTATCTGCCACCACATCCCGAACCCAAATTATGACTCAAACCGCCCAGTCGACCGCTCCTACGGACGTGGCCGTGGCCACTCCAGCCGCCGGGGTCGCGGACGCGGGAATTACGGTCGACCACCATCACCTCACACCTACTGGCCGCACTACCCGTGGTACCCCACACCTTCTAACCCTCCTTTCTGGCCCACTCAAAACAGTCCGTACCCCAATCCCTACTCCAATACCTCGGCCCAATATCCAACACAAACACCTCCCTATTTTCCTGGACCAATACCCACTAACCTCCCTGCCCTTATCCCATATTCGTAGCCCATCCCAGCCCACGGCCCAAAGTCAACAGAATGGTATTTTAGGCCCAGCTCCAGCCCAGAATAATTATGCGGCCTACTCTCCCACAGACATCGAGCAAGCTATGTATACGATGTCCCTGCAGCAACCAGACTTGACCCAATACATGGACACGGGAGCCTCTTCCACGATGTCTCGGTGATTTTCATTCCTTTTCTAACTCTTGCATTTCTCAAAATATTATTGTAGGCAATGGTCATACTATCCTGGTTTTAGGACAAGGCACCAAATACCTACCTAAACCTTTCCCACCCTTCATACTTAAAAACGTATTATATTCCCCAAAACTAGTTAAGAACCTTATTTCTGTTCGTCGCTTTACTAGGGATAACTCTGTGTCTGTTGAATTTGACCCGTTTGGTTTTCTTGTGAAGGACCTCAAGACGCGGATTCCGCTCCTGCGATGCAACAGCAGCGGTGATCTCTACCCTCTGGTGCTCGGGTCCTCCTCCACATCATTACCCACTGCTTTTGCTGCCATCACTCTGACCTTTGGCACCAACGTCTTGGCCACCCAGGACGTCATGCTTTAAATTCAATAAAACCTTCTATTTCTTTTGATACTTTTAATAAACATGTTTGTGACTCGTGTGTTTTTGGCAAAAGTATTAAATTACCTTTTTTGCTTCTACTTCTTGTGTGTTTCAACCCTTTGATATTATTCATAGTGATGTGTGGACCTCCTCGGTTATTAGTTCGTCTGGCCATAAATATTATGTATTGTTTTTAGACGATTACTCCAATTTTCTATGGACCTACCCACTCACACACAATCCAATGTTTTCCAAGCCTTTACCCAATTTGCATCAACCATTAAAACCCAATTTGAAAAGACGATAAAAACTTTTCAGTGTGACAATGGTCGTGAATATGTTAATGCATCATTTCATAAAATTTTCACGCCCAATGGCATACTTTACCGTCTTTCTTGCCCATACACCTCCTCCCAAAATGGGAAAGCCGAAAGAAAAATTCGCTCCATAAATAATATTATTCGTACCCTCCTGGCCCATGCATCCCTACCCACCCACCTATGGCATTTTGCCCTCGAAACCGCCACCTACCTTCTCAACATACTACCCAACACCGTCACCAAAAATAAAACACCTACCGAACTTCTTTACCAAACCACTCCCACCTATGACCACCTTCGTGTTTTCGGTTGCCTCTGATACCCTCTTACTCCTTCCACCACCATTCACAAACTCGAGAATCGCGCCCAACCTTGCGTCTTTCTCGGTTACCCACCGACCCACCGGGGGTACCGTTGTCTCGACTTGAAAACCAAATAGATTCAAATATCACGACACGTAGCGTTCGATGAAACCACTTTTCCGTTTAGACAGTCCATCGCACCAACTCCCTCATATGATTTCTTAACCGACACCTTCCCACACCATTTGGTCCCAACATTCACACTTCCCACAGCCCACAACGTACCCCTCCTACCACTGGCCCAATCCCTAACACAGCCCAATCACCTCACGACCCACCCACTTCCAACCAGACCCATACCCTTACGAGCCTCGTAACCAACCTTACGTCCCTCCTCACCATCCTAGTAACCGCCCTCTTCACCACCCGCCCCACCTATTTTTGATCAGCCCACACCATCGGCCCACCAAAACACCAACCCAACAACCACAAACACTCAATCGAACTCACCACCTAACCCACCCCCACAACGCACTATCCACACTCGCTCTATGAGCGGGATCCACAAACCAAAAAACCTTTCAATCTACACGCCACAACACACCCGACCATAGTACCCATCCCGAAAAACCCAACCGACGCCTTATCTATACCGGAATGGTACTCCGCCATGTCTACTGAGTTTAATGCACTTGTTAGAAATGGGACATGGGAATTAGTACCTAGGCATGCAGATATGAATGTCATTCGAAGGATGTGGTTGTTCAAACATAAATACAGGTCCGATGGGTCGTTGGAACGTTATAAAGCAAGGTTGGTTTGTGATGGACGTTTACAACAGGTTGGCATTGATTATGGAGAAACTTTTAGTCCGGTTGTCAAGCCGGCTACCATTCGAACCGTGTTGTCCATGCTTTATCTAAACGGTGGTCAGTGCACCAACTTGACGTCACTAATGCGTTTCTTCATGGTAATCTCCATGAAACCGTTTACATGCATCAGCCCATGGGATTTCGTGACAAGAAATTTCCGGATTATGTTTGCTCACTCAAGAAATCTCTATACGGCCTAAAGCAAGCTCCTCGTGCATGGTACCAACGGTTCACAGATTTTGTACTCTCTATTGGGTTCTCTCATAGCAAGAGTGACGCTTCTCTATTCACCTTCCATCAGGGCTCTCATACAGCATATCTTCTACTATATGTTGACGATATTTACTTGTCACTTCTTCAGACAAGTTACGTCACTCGCTCATATCTAAACTTGCTTCTGAATTTGCTATGAAGGATTTGGGTCCTCTCAGTTTCTTTCTGGGCATCTCTGTCACACACTCGCAGGACACCATGTTTCTCTCTCAACAGTCCTATGCGAATGAAATTATTGCACGTGCCGGTATGCAGTCGTGCAATCCTGTTTCCACTCCCGTCGACACTAATGGCAAACTTACCTCCACCACCGGTGACTTATTCGCGGACCCGACTCTGTTCCGTAGCCTGGCAGGGGCCCTACAGTACCTCACATTTACTCATCCCGACATTTCTTATGCTGTTCAGTAGGTTTGTATGCACATGCACGCTCCTCGAATTGATCACTGGAATGCTCTAAAGCGGATTATCCGTTATATCAAGGGCACGCCATCACTGGGTTTAACATTACACAGCTCATCTACCAAATCATTAGTCTCTTATACTGACGCAGATTGGGCCGGGTGTCCTAACACTCGACGCTCCACTAGCGGTTATTGTATTATTTCAGAGATAGCCTCATTTCTTGTCGTCTAAACGACAGAGCACAGTATCACGATCCAGTGCAGAAGCGGAATATCGAGGAGTCGCCAATGTCGTCGCGGAGATCTGTTGGTTACGCAATTTATTACTCGAGCTCAGTCATCCTCTCTCTCACGCAACGCTGGTTTATTGCGACAACGTCAGCGCAATCTATTTATCCGGAAATCCTGTGCAACATCAGGGGACTAAACATATTGAACTGGATATACATTTTGTTCGTGAACAGGTACAAAGAGGACACATACGCGTACTTCATGTCCCGACACGTTATCAGCTTGCAGATATCTTTACAAAAGGCCTGCCTCGCATATTGTTTGAAGATTTCAGGGACAGTCTCAGCAGCCGGTCACCTCCCGCTTCGACTGCGGGGGTGTAATAGAGGAGAGTCAACCTATACTTAATATTGTAATTATGTGTATTTATTATTTCCATGTTTATAGTAACAACCTTGTATTATATAGTATGGTGAAATACAAAGAATGGAACCATTCAATCATATCAAAATTCACAAATCGAGATAAGTTGCAGAGAATAAACTACACTGAACATGAAAGACTCATTACACATATTGAAGTGCAAGATTATATCCTCAAAGCATGGAATATGATAAAAAAAACAGAAATGCATTCGTATAAACTTTTTTCTAAAATGGTTAGATCGATCCAAGATGACGCTAGTAATTAAGGTTTAAGCTAATATTATCACCGGATACGGGATTACTTACGAAAAGTTACCAATGATCTTGAGCTCAAGTGGTTAGGGATCGTTTTTTAAAAAAAATTTAAAATAAGAAAAAATTATGGGTTTAAGTCTCACATTTGAGTTCATTATAATGTCCACCCTATCGATCACGTCTGTTGTAATTAAGTTTGATCATGAAAGTGATTAAGGCTCACCATTTCATTATCCAACAGTTAAATGAACTCCACCCACTCAAAATTACATTTCAAACAATTCATGACTTTAAATATTGATGTCTCAAACACACATTTTTATAATTTAAACACATCTTAACTCATTAAAAACTCTCATAAACAAATATAAACCCATGTATATTAGCAATATATATACATAAACAACATGCAATTGAATCCTATACCATGACTTCTCTATATGTGACTCAAGCTTTCAATCCAACATCCAACCATTCTCAAAACCCCTGCAACTGCTTCGATCGTCTTTGCATAATCGAAGCGTAAAAAACTCGTGTACGAAGAAACAACACGAATGAAAAAAGAACCCGGAGACACAAACCGCAGCAAATATAAGATACGATAGCATAAAACAATGTAGCCCATGACACGACCCGCCTCTAGCCTGTGCTTCCTTATCATAAAGTTTTCCAATCACTTGTACCGAAAATATATACGAACCAATCGGGTTAGCTGCACCAATAGTGTTGAAAATAGTCCCCATATGTTTCACTCCAATATTTCAGAAGTTATTGTAGGCATCAAAGACCATTGTGACCCATAACAAACACCCACAATCACTAAACCAATGTACAAATTCCCCGTTAAACCGATGATCAAATAGCCCGCGACCATGGCTAACTGCGTAAGGGAGATGAACAACGGTCTCCCTCCGCCGTACTTGTGTAGGAACAAATCCGACATGAATCCACCACCAAACCGGCCTAGAAAGTTCCATATGCTCCATAGAGACACCATCGCGTTAATCTCGACGTTTGAGTAGTCGAGAGACTCGCCTATTTGAGTTATGTTGTTGATCGTCGCCAGTGCGGACCCCAATATGCATAGCATGGCTAGAAACAATAGCCAGAAGTTAATGGTGCACATTGCTTGTAGTAGATTCATTTCAACCTCTTTTAGAGGTTGACGTTGAGCCTCTGAGGTCATGATCAATGGATCCATGACCGAGGGCTGTTGCTGTTGCTGTTGTTGCTGCTGTTGCTGTTGTTGTTCAGTTTTTTGAGCTGTGAGAGCGACTTGAAGGGGCGATAAGATCATAATGAAAAGAATAGTTGTGGTGAGAATTTGGGCCCATTATGGGAATGTGAGGATGTTTTGAAAGATGATTATGATCATTAGATATGCCGCGATCATGAGCGCGATCAGCGAGAAGCGGTTGAGGTGAGGTTTGTCGGTGTTGGTGTTTGAAGGGTTGGCTTGAACGAAAGCCATGGTTGCGAGAGACCAGGGTTGGCCCGTTAGTGTACTTGGGCCAAGCTAGGGCTTGGGGCCAAAAAAAGGGCCCCCATATCCAGAAGAATTTTTTATAACGTAGGTACATGGGCTTATGTTAACATTTTGGGCCTAAAATCAGCTTCTAACTTCTTAAATTATGGCCCTTGTTTACAAATCAGCCCCTAACTTTTTATAATGTCTTTTAGGCTGGTATCAATATGTTTGTATTGATTTTCTTTTAGATTTCAATATATTAAGAATAGGTCTTAACTAGATTACTCATTTGCGAAAATGTACTCATTTGTGAAAAAGATTTTGTTTCATTTTCATCGTATACGAAGCTTCTTAAATGCTAAAGTTTCTAATTAAGATACAATCAATTAGATTACAAGATTTTCCATCGTTCATCAAGTGTTGTAGTGAAAATGTGTTTATAATTTATTTCTGCTTTCATTTATAATTTTCTGACATATTACGTATTTGAAATAGTTGATCAAAACATAACATTTTCTTTGTAGAACCGGAAGCTATTTTTGGGATTTCAACCGAAGTCAACCCAATCAGCACAAAGAGAAGACGGGTTTTATTAGTTTTCATGATAAGGCCCCATTTCTTTACTTTGATTGGGGCCTCCAAAAACCTTAAGCCGCCCCTGCGAGAGACACGAGTGTCGGAAACATAGCAAGCATTAGTATATAGGTAGTTGGTTTGTCGTTAAATAGTGTGTGGTAGATTTGAATCTCCACTTAACCCTAGAAAACCCTGTAATTTTCAGAACAAAATTAAGGTTAATAAGAGATCGTTTGGTTCACATACTATGTTGTAAACAAATTGAAATTAGAATTGAATTTTTTTTAAATTAATAAGGTGTTTGGTTGGTAAATTTTTAAACAACAAACACAAAAAAGGGCGTACCCGGTGAATGAATCTCCTGCTTTGCGCAGGGTCCGGGGAGGGACCGGATCGCGAAGCGATCTAATGTACGCATCCTTTCCCTGCATATTTTTGTGCAAGAGTCTGTTTTCACGGCTAGAACCCATGATCTCAAGGTCACAAAGCAGCAACCTTACCAGTTGCTTCAAGGTCCGCCCTCTTTAAACAACAAACACAGAAAACTCATTTTGTAAGACATAATCAACTTTGCATATATTTGAGATTTTCTTGGATTTATAGGGAAATTAGGAAAATCATATTGTTTTTTAGAAATGAATTTTAAAAACATTTTGGTTTCTAGATGGTTCGCTTTTTGGACAAATGAACTGAAAAAACTCACCGATGGGATGAGCTGATTGAATCAATTTCATTTTTGTAGCAAGCAAACTCCACACACACACACACACACACACACACACACACATATATATATATATATATATATATATACTAGCAGGAAGCCCGCGCTATGCTGCGGCGGTAGGGAAAATTTATAGTGTGTTTCATATATTATTTGCATTCTATTTGTAAGAAAACCAAAGAAGTTTTCAATTTGAACTGATATGAACAAACTTTTGATAGTATACATGTAGGAACATGACTTTAAATGATTATACAATGTAATTTAGTTGTTACCAATGAGCCTACACTATACATCCTATTTGATTGTTAAGCTCTCGTTAACTTTTGTTGCACCCATTTCCACTTCCAACCACCACTCACGGGTAGCAGTATTACAATGCCCCTTTCCACAATGATATATATCATATTGTTCACAGTTTATGGTCAAAATCATACCTCCAATAAGACATACTTAGCCGTGTAACATGTAGCACGTGAGAAGAAACAAATGAAAAAGACAACAAAAAAAAACTAATAAGCCTCTCTAAAAAACCTTCATGCCTGAAAAATAGATGAATAAATGCCTTGATATAGTTCAAATAACTAAAGTATATAATACAAAAGATAAGTATGTCAAAACTTCATGCTTGAAAATTGTATGCAGCTTCCCAGATCCGTAAGATTTTTATTAAGATGAACTTATCTTTGCCATTAAAATCTAACATCAGAAAACATTATTATATAGTTACATATATTTAAAACATCTTATTTAATATTAGCACCACTCTATATGAATAATATAACAAATGATTTGATAAATTGCATCTATCATCTTATGCTCAAGTATTGAAAAAATTAAGTAGATTACGATCAACTATAAAAACCTACCACACACCACCTCTGTTAACAACCCTCATTCAAAAGACAACTGAATTGAAAAACCTCTTTGTACAAATAATTTAGTTGGCCATTTCTCCTATTAAGAACATAGCTTACATCACCTTTTGTTTTAAAACAGTAGAAGCAAAAAACAAGTAACATCCAATAAACGGTTAAGCACTAATAGTTTTAGCTTGCAATCCAGCACGACAGTACCTCATAAGTGTGGCAATGACCAATTATGTGTATAAAGTCAAAATAAATACATAAACAAATAAATCCAACAAGATTGCTATCTAAATATAATTAGTAGTAACAACTATTTTTATTATTGTGTAATTTGCAAACCTATTTCATAGTACTAATAATATACCAAATTGCAAAAATAAGAATCCCAAATTCTCAACCCAAAGAATCACAAACACTTGAAAGTATCATATTCAAAATTTCTACAACAACATCACGTGGATAGCATTAGCAGCATTAAAACATATCTATAATCTACTAATGTTCTAACATATCTTCATGCATGAGTTGAAAAGGCAAAAGCTTTCTCCTTTTCTTTCTCCTTTTCACCCAACTATTAATCTGCAATAGCCAAAAAGATCTATACTTGTATCGTTAGTTATTCTTCTATACAAATCTCCTTCATAATACAACTATAAAAGCATATGGTACCCTCAATATATCTACACCTTAAAGGATTTATCCTTTATTATTTGTACTGACAAAGTGTATTTTAAAAAGATGGGCTAAGATTTAACATTAAACAATTAGGGTATGTATGAACCATTGATGCAATTTATAATAGATGAATTGCAAAAATTTAGATGCCCCATGTGTCGTGTTTGTGAGTGTAAGTTATGGGTAAAAAAAACATGCTTGAACCAACTAATATTATGTTGTAAAGGCTGTAGCAAATACGTAAAACAACAAATATTTTTTTTTGTTTTGTACCTTCAGTAGCAACCTTGTGATGGGCTCTAAAAATAAAAATTCTTAGATTAATCCTCGGGTATCATAAGTTCATCACATTGGGGACTTTGGGGTTCTTAAACTTAGACAATGAAGGCAATCAAAATCAAAATACGACCCAAACTAATTAAGTGAACCACGTATATCAAAAACATAATCATACATTGTCCATAAGGATTCAAAAGTTAAACCTACAGCAAGCACCCGAAAACCTTTAGCAATCTTAAATTCCTTTCAAGTGGAAAGATGTACAAAAATATGTTTCTTTAAGTTTAGACTTCCTTGAAGATGTGATAAATAAATGTTCTTATCAAGACTTCATTGAATTTCCCTTGACAATATTCAAAATGATTAATGTATATGTAAACACATTTAACTTTAACTAATGTCATGCTATACTACTAAAGTTGCAGATAAAGACTTTAGAAATCAAATGACGTAAAACTATAACCACACAAATATGTGAAGACCATAAAGTGAAAGTTGTATATAAAAGATTAGCAATAGACACCTCAACCAAAAAAACGTACAAACTCAAAACTCTTCAAGGAATAATAGAAGATAGATGATTTTTACTCTATCATGAATAATGCTAAAAAGCTAACAAGGAATGATATTAGCATGGATCAAGTTGAAAGTCGCTCAATAATCTAGATTTAATTCTTTGCAACTCCTACATACTTTTATTTATGCATTCATATTAGTAATACAACATCATTGTTGTAGTAATCATAATTATCAAGATGCTTTTTATGCTCTTTTAACCAAGGAGGAGTAAAAAACATTTTACGGGTCAATTTGGGCCCGTGCAAATAAGTGAACTCTATCTCTTAAACTTGTTTTGACCCATTACCAACCTGATCGATGTGTCCTTGTTTTCCATCTTACCACTAACATATTATATGACTGTGCGTGCTTTAGAACTGGTTTTATACAAGGTGTGCTTCTCATTGGTGGATATATTTTAGAGTAATACATACACTAATGTTGTTGCAGTTTTATGTGTGACTAACTCTAAAATGATATATTTTATGTTGCTTCAGAGTCTAAAGTATCTACCAAGTGAAAAACTTTGAGAATGCATGTTTACTTAAGAATTATTAGGGCTTATAGATGTTTGCTGGCATCATGTAATTAATATTGGTTGAACCTAAACAAATAAGGTATGCAAGTTTTGACCCTAAACAAACCATATTAGATGCAGACTTTTAACTTTCTATAACCTCAAGCTTTATATAGTTAATGAAGTAAACTACATCAGCTCAATAGAGCCCTCAGAGAACATGAGTAAGAAAACCTTAGTTTACATGGACTATAAAGACAAGAAATATATATCAAAATGATAATAATTACAAAATACATCATAGGGAAGGTTGTGAGTTTAATTATATCTATTTGCCATTACTATTTAATTAAACTATCTAAAAGCCCAGTTTTTGACTAATGCTATATATACTAATGCTAATGGGTGGCCGCATGTAATCATATTTAACTTTAATTGTAATGCTCTCATACAGGTAAATTGTATATAAAAGGCATATAAAACAAGTAAATCAATTTCTTTTTGTAAAGTTGTGACTATCAAGTGTAACATTGTGCTATGCATCCCCAAAATTGCAAAGTCCATGGTACCTCCAAATAACAACCATTCTACGAGTCCGTTGTTGTATTAACAGTAACAAAGAGTGCCTTAGGCAACTCAATCAAGCAAGAGACTAATCAATACACTTCTTATCTCCAAATAAACGATCCAAAGAACAACATTGATCACACAATCACGTACCTCCTTCTGTAAGCCCCTAGCCTTCGTTTTGGAACTTCGATCAGCCAACGGAGGATCAATCTCAATCACATCAGGCTCCGGACACGACGAACTACTCCCTTTTGAACACCCGTTTCCTACAGAAAAACAAAACACTCAAATCAACTTCCACACACGACGAACAACAACGTAACCAAACAATCGACAATTAGAACTCTTACTTCGATTTCGAGGACTATACATTGCAATCGCCGGCGATTCCATTTCTCACAACTGTCAACAGTGAATCAACAGCACCAGATAACACTAATTGAAGCAAAATCCCTCTTTTCTAGGGCTTCTGCACTCCGATCACGATCATATACACCTTCAATCACACATTAAACTGTAAGATTGTAAGAACGAATTGAACGATGAACAAAGCATCCACAAATTGGCTTCTTATGCAAATAATCGTACCTGATTGGTTCTCTGATGGTGGATTACAATTGTCGATTGAGTGAAGCGGAGGTTATAGAGAGAGGCGAGCGGCCATTGAAGAGGAAACGGATTGAAACGGGCGACAAATCAATGAATGTGATTGAAGGGGAAACGGATTTGATGAGGGAGGCACCGGAGGGTCTGAAAGGGGAACGTGAGGGAGGCGGAGGGTGAATGGGGTACAGAAAAGGCGCGTCTTACAGAAGATGTGAATTTCCAATTGTGCCCATTCATATGTATTATATAGTAATATATATAGTAATATATATATATATATATATATATATATATATATATATATATATATATTTCTGATGATTCATTTAACATATAATTTGCTTTTTTTTGTAACAACTTGTAAAAAATACGTGTGAGGAGTTTCTTTGTAACTTTGTTGCATTAAGGAAGTTAGTTGAGTCCACTCAACAAACTAAGACCAACACAATGTAAATCCGAATTTTTATATATTTGGAAACACAATGATGCATATGGCAACACCACTCAAAAATCGAAAAAGTGATGAAAGTTCGAGTTTGTTTTTGGGCTTGAGTTTGTTTTTTTTGGACCATCTTTGATTAAGGATGGCCCAAGGATATTTATCTGGCTCCAAATCCTTTAATTAACATTTAAAATACATTCAATAAAATTATTAAAATTTAGCTGTAATTTTTTATTTTAGTTTAGAATAATATTTATAACTTATTATTTTTACACATTATTATAATATTAAAAATTAATCTTACATATAGTTCATTATAATTATCTGGTATCATAAATGTTTACTCTATTTTAATTGCAAAGTTACCTAGTTACACAATTTAAATACATAGGATTTAATTATAATTTATCATTGAATAAAAGCATTATATGATATTATATTAACCTTTTGTTTATTGTATTTATTTTCACATAAACAAACAAAACAAACAAACAAACCCAGTATATCCCACTCAAGAGCAGGGTCTGGGAGGGGTAGGTAGTGACAAGTCTTTCCTCTATCCAGATAGGTAGAGAGACCGCTTCCAAAGAGACCCCTGGCTCGATACAAAAGCTATAACGCTAGCGAATCACCATATAATCAAACGTACGATATATGATATATGGTATATGGTACAGCACACATCATACAACAAACATTAAATATCACCAAAAGGAAGTATAAAATGAAAAAGCATGCATCAGGAAAGCAGCAAGTTTCCCCTAAAAAGGTCCAAGCGTACTACATACACATCAGGCCCCGTAACAAGTAAACAAAGTCCTTTCCTAGCTACAGAAACCACTAAAAGTCCTTAATTTTAATTCTACGTCTCCACTCGCTCCTATCCTCGATCATGTGCTCAGAGAGGTGCAAGTGTACCATATCTCGCCTAATTCTCTCTTCCCAAGTCAACCTAGGTCGTCCTCTACTCTTCCTACCCTCTATGATGATGTTCTCCACTGCTCTGACCGGTGCTGCCATTGGTCTCCTCTTGACATGTCCATACCATCTTAATCTTCCCTCTCGTATTTTATCTGCAATAGAAGCCATTTCTAACTTCTGTCGAAACACTTCGTTTCTTATCCGATTCAGTCTTGTATGGCCACACATCCACCTTAGCATTCGCATTTCCGCAACCTCTATTTGTTTCTCGTGCGATTTCTTTATGGCCCAGCAGTCTGTTCCATATAGCATAGCTGGGCGTACCGCCACTCTGTATAGTTTTCCCTTAAGTTTTGCTGGAAACCTCTTATCACATAGGATCCCTGATGCTGCTCTCCACTTGCACCATCCTGCTTGGACACGGTGAGCTACATCGCTGCTCTCCCTGGATACTGATTTGGGTGTCCTCTTCGTCATCGCCACCAAAGTTACAATGCATGTATTCCGTCTTAGAGCGACTTATCGTTAATCCTCTGTTCTCTAGCGCTGCTCTCCACTGCTCTAGCTTGTCGTTAAGCATCATTTTAGATTCTGATATTAAGACAATATCATCCGCGAAGAGCATGCACCACGGGACTGACTGTTGTATTGACTTAGTCATCTCATCCAACACTAGTGCGTAGAAAAATGGGCTCAATGCCGATCCTTGGTGGAGTCCCATTTCCACTGAGAATGAGTCTGTGTCTCCTACCGGTGCTCGCACACATGTTTTTGCCCCGTCATACATATCCTTAATTAATTTGATATACCTCTCTGGTACCCCTCTAAGTCGTAGACTTTCCCAAATTAGTTGTCTCGGTACACTGTCATAGGCCTTTTCTAGGTCGATGAATACCATATGGAGGTCCCTTTTCTTTTCTCTATATTTCTCTATTATCCGTCTTATGACGTGTATGGCTTCTGTTGTAGAGCGTCCTGGCATAAATCCAAATTGGTTTATTGCTATCTGGGTTTCCCGTCTAATTCTCATGTCAATAACTCTTTCCCATAGTTTCATCGTGTGACTCAGTAGCTTTATCCCTTGTAGTTTTCGCATCCTTGGATATCTCCTTTTTTCTTATATATGGGGACTATGACACTAGTTCTCCACTGGTCTGGCATCTTCCCTGTCTTAAAGATAGTGTTAAATAGATCTGTTAGCCATTGGAGACCCTCATCACCCAGGCATTTCCACACCTCAATCGGTATGTTGTCTGGCCCCACCGCTTTAGCCCTTCCCATTTTCTTCATAGCTCTTTTAACTTCGTCAACTGTGATGCTTCTACAATAGCATTGGTTTTGTTGCGTTGTTTGGGTTGTTCTATCTATCTCAGTTTGTTGATTTGGATTCCTTATGTTAAATAGGTTATCGAAGTAAGTTTTCCATCGCACCTTGATATCTTTCTCGTTCACTAAAACCTTTCCATCTGCAGCCTTTATGAACTTGACCATTCTCAGGTCCTGTCTTCTTCTTTCTCTTGCCTTGGCTATCTTAAACATGTCACGCTCTCCTTCTTTCGTCTCTAATCGCTTATACATCATTTCATATGCCGTGTTCTTTGCCTCTGACACCGATTTTTTCGCTTGTCTCTTAGCCTCCTTGTACTTTTGTTTTAGCTCTGCGTGTTCTTCCTCACTGTTACATCGTATGAGCTCTCTAAAACTTTGTTGTTTGATACGTATCTTCTCCTGTACAATTTCGTTCCACCACCATGATTCCTGATGACCAACTGTCCTTTTTGTTGTAACTCCAAGCGTTTCTTTAGCTGCTTATGAGTCTAGTTGCCATAACCTCCCACTTTTGGTTTGCGTCTTCCTGTGGCCCAGTTTGGTTCATTGGTATGACTTTATCTCTAAAAATGGTAATCTTTTCGTCTTTGAGCTGACCCCATCTGATCTTGGGTGTAATTCTCCTGTTCCGTTGGGCAATTGGCCTCTTGACGCGTATATCCGCCACCAACATATGGTGTTGCTTCACAACCGTCTCTCCCGGGATTGCTTTACAGTCTTTCCACGAGCTATGATCTTCTCTCCTCATCAATAAATAATCTATCTGCGTGTGTCTCCCGCCGCTGCTAAACGTGATTAGATGCGAGTCTCTTTTCTTAAAGAACGAATTTATGATGCCTAAGTCATGCGCTACTGCAAATTCAAGAAGCTCCCTACCGCCGTCATTCCTAAGACCATACCCGTATCCTCCATGCACCAGTTGGAAATGCTCATTATCCCTTCCGATATGTCCATTAAAATCTCCTCCTATGTATAACTTTTCTTCTCTAGGTATGTCGGCTATAACGTGGTCTAAACTCTCCCAGAACGTTTTTCTTTCCGTTTCCCCTAGTCCAACATGTGGTGCATACGTACTAACTACCGTCACTACCTCATCTCCTATTACTATTCTTAACAACATAATTCTATCATTGTATCTTCTCACCTCCACTACATTATCTTGGAGTTCCTTAGCAACTAGAAAACCTACTCCGTTTTTAGCTCCATCAGACCCTGAATACCATAGTTTATAACTATTGAACTCTTTTGCTCTCCCACCTCGCCATCTAGTCTCCTGCAGGCATGCTATGTGGACCCTACGTGTCACACCCCAACCTTGACGGCGGAAACGTCGAGGTGTGAGAGTTAAGATCGTTCACAGCCACATAACGCTATTATTAAATCCAAATATATATTATTCATAAGTTTGAAAGGTACATTACAAGCATAAGTCTTAATAATGAAATAAGTTTCAACATGACATAACAAAGTACAATCAATTGATTTTATTAACTAGGTCCAAGTCCTAGATTATGCCAGCAACATAAGTGCACTTCAAACTTGGGGGTTTTCCTGAAACATGTTAAAAATAAAAGGTCAACATAGAAATGTTGGTGAGCATTCCATAGTTTTCAATACATAAGTATATAATAGATGGCAATTCAAGTCATAAGTTAGTGAATAAAGTGATTAGGGATGTTATGAACAATGCAACAATCAAACCTCGACAAAGTTTTACAAGTCTTATACGTTAAAAGTATATACGATCAGGTAAGTGTATTTGGTTCCCTAGTGCACAAGCATACGGCTCCTAGGAGTCGGCAATACATCGACTTTAGCACCAAATAGGTTGTCTGTCCCATAGATCTATGACTTCGCTGGGCTAGCAATAGTTAATGATTGTACATATAACGCCATAACATGGTAACCATAAAAGTTCAGCTAACCACAACTTTACATGTTGAATTGCCATAAGTTTACAAGTCTCAAATAAGTTTACAAGTGCAATGATATAAGTTAACATGTTTCACCCCAAAGTGTGAAAATAAGAAAAAGGGGTATAGAAATACTCACATTGATATATGCATTACAAGATGATAAATAAAGATTAAGGATGATCCAAAGTATCCATTACAAGCACCTAAATATATAAGTTACAAGGTGAAGATTAAGGTTAATATTATGATTACGTTCAAATAAGAATTAGAGTTTTAATAGTTTTAAGGTTTTTAATAAGTAATAAGTTTATAATGTAGTTATTTACATTTGATTCTATTAGAAGGAATTATATAGGTCTTTATGATTAAGTATTTTAGAAATGAAATTAGGTATAATAATGGTGTAATTAAATCTTAATAATATAATTTCCACACTTATAAAAATAATTCTTTAAAAATAGAGACACTATTGTATCCAT
This sequence comes from Flaveria linearis, assembly GCA_024085815.1. Taxonomy (NCBI): domain Eukaryota; kingdom Viridiplantae; phylum Streptophyta; class Magnoliopsida; order Asterales; family Asteraceae; genus Flaveria; species Flaveria linearis. Next base: position 74,860 of record JABSNV010001124.1, on the reverse strand, counting down.
TAATATTTTAGATAATTTTTAAATTATTGTAACAAGTCCATATTCATATAAATAACTACTAAATTTTAAAAGAAAACTATTGGTAACAACCAATAAAGTTTAAATATTAAAATTAAACAAATATTTTAAAATAATTGTGACTTTAAAATGGTAACGCTTGGACCAAAATCAATTTATTATTTATTATTTGAAATCCATTTTGATAGATTTAAACCAAAATAACCTTTGTAAAAAGATGTTAAATAAAGTATTTTAGTTATTTAAAGTTGATAAAAATTTAGTAAATTATTTGGTGGTCCGAAAAATATATAAAGTTTACAAAAGCAATTTTTATATTTATTAAAATTTTTCTGCAATTATTTTAAGGTTGAAAAACCATTAAAAAAAATATATGGGGGTGCCCGGGTTCGAACCCGGGACCTCCAAGTTAGAATGCAAGTGGGGAACCAGTGAACCAAGGCCGTGGCCGCGGTATCGCATGGTTCCCTTTATTTTTAAACATCAATCAAAGAGAATCCCCAATTTCCCCATACATAAACCCTAGAAACCAAAATCGATCCAATTGGACCTCAAATCGATCATGATAACCCGATTAACCATAGGGCTTTGATTCCCTATGATTAATCGCGTATATTGAAGCCCTTAATTACCTGAATACGAACTTGATTTGATAAAACAGAAGGTGGCTCTAGTCGTTTGTTCTTGACTGGTGATTCGATATGGGTGTGTTTTTGTATCAAATTGAGAGTTTAGAAAGCTTAAAGGAACTCTTTTGAGCATTAGCCCTATGTTTTATAGCTCTAATTTGTGTGATTTGGTGCTCAACGGCACAAGTTTAATGTCGGAAGTTACTAATCGATTATGATATGCCAATTGCTGTTTCAAGTGAAATTAAACTCATTATTGGTTTATAATTGATTCCTCGAACGTGAATGCTTAACTAATTGGGTTATTATCAGGTTTTACTACTGAAACGGATCTGGTTAATGGGTTAATCAGTTTCAGGTTCGAACGTTAATGTAATCGTTATTAATCTCAAACCAAAACGTATACCCGAGTTCGAATTGGGTTCATGAACCGGTTGGGTTCATTTTTTTGATGTTAAACGCGAGTTTTGGGAGAGTTTTAACCCTCGCCGGAGCTTTGGGTCGCCGGTGGCCGGACTCCCACCGGAAATACGGGGTTAAAAAGGGGGAAATGGTTTGGGTTTCAAAAATTACACATTTAGTCCCTATAGTTTTCAATGTTTATTATTTTATGCAAATAATCTTCTTTAAGGTTTAGAAAATGACAAAAACACCCCCTAACTTAATTATTATAAATTCTTTAAACATTTCAAAGATTATTAATTAATTTAATTATTATTATTTTTTTTATTATTTTTTTTATTCTTTTATTATTATTATTTTTTTATTTATTTTTAGTGAAATACTATTATTATTATTATTACTATAATATTTATTTCTAGGATTATTAACACTTTAAGTTTGATAAAATTAAATAAACATTATAAAACTTATAATGTTATTATTATCCATTATATTAATTTGTTAACCACCAAAACTAATTATCAAGCATAATAAGTCTCTAAAGTTTTAAAAATGGCATAAAAGGCCCTTTAAGATTTAACAAGGTTAACTTTTGGGTTAACAAAATTATGAGATGTCACAGTCTCCCCAACTTAAAAGAATTTCATCCCGAAATTAAGAATGAACTTAGATGAACAAAAGTGTTAAAGTGGAAGATAAGTGTACAAACGAACAGTGATTGACGTTTAATTACAGATGAGATATTTCACTTTATGGAATCTTACAAGTCCCTTGACATAATATATGCCAACTTGAACTTTTCCAGTGAAATACGAGACATTTTGAGTTGAAACGTTGAAAAAAAACGATGACGAGTTACCATGGTATGTTAGACTTATAAGCCACAACGTCTACAATGTAGTTTTGTAGTAAGGTGATGTATCGAAATCAATAAAAGACCAACGATTGTAAGAAAGAGTGGTCGTTGGAATTTAAGAATCCCAAATGTCACTATATATGATATGATCTTGACGCATATCTTGTGAATATGTATTCCTCCTTTGACCAACCATCGGTCTAAGAACAATACGATATGCGAAGATTTTGGAATGAGTTCACAACGATGATTAAGAACATTATTAAAAGCAGAAAAAGAATCGATCATCCAAAATTATCGATCGATGTTTAACAACATACCACGGTATACAATTATTTGAGATAGATGCAAGTCAATTTCTCGACCCATTATCTCACATAAGTCAATATGAGATTTGTCAATCGAGTTATAATGCACCAATTGTCATCATAACCTCTAAGATAAAAAAACATTTTAGTTGAAAGCAAAGTTAAACAGGAGAATGTTAGGTCTTGTCATATGTGAAGGTAAGACACTTGGACACATACCAAGTTACGTCTTTTCCTTTATGCCAAACCCATGACTACAAGTTACGAAATTTTATGAACCATTATATCCACATCGCAATGAGGATAATAACGAGTCTTGTTGTTCGAAATCAAGATAGAGTTTTAAATATTTCCAAGGTTAAGGATCAAAAGCGATTCAAGAAGTGATACACACAATAAGAAAAGTATTTGTAACCATGTTTTGCAAGGCAATAAATTTTCAAATGCAGATTGCATACGTAATTCATCAAACCCATAAGTACAGTCGAGAACATTTGTATGACTAGAAAGACATAATCAAAAGTTGATAATGTCTTTATTTAGCAGAAAAATTGTCTAGGAAGACTACCATCACACAATCATGTGTTGATGATATCTCAAATGAAAGTTGATAAGTAGGGAATAAATGGTTCGATGTAGCTAGATCAAATCAACACATGAGGATAAAGGAAAGAAATCGTTTTAAGAATTTAAATGCTCCAAGTTTGAAATCAAAATCAAACTAAAGTGATCGGGTCTTCTTTCAAGTTCAGAGATCATGCTTTGGCTTGATAGGTCAAAACACTAACATTGTTTCACCCTTCAAGTTACTACATGCTTCTCGCCACTTGATTTCAACCTTGGTAAGTTGAAGATCAAGAAACGAGAATAGTCATCAAGGTGTGGTTTTCACTCCTAACTTGATGGTGTATTCCTAAGATATGACCTCTAACTTACCAATCAAAAAGCTCGATCCCAACTTATTGTTGAGGATCCATAGAAATAATACGAGGTAACTCACCATTGAGGTAAGGGACGTCTCCCCTATCTTAACGGTGAAGTTTTTCAAAAACAAAATATAATAGGATGAACTTCTTCATCAAAATCTAGAATTCACTTCTATTTTAATGAGGTCGTTTCATTTGAGAAAATTACAATCTATAAAAATGAAATTATCATCAAGGTATGGAATTCACGCCTATCTTGATGATTGAATTTCATAATAACAAGAAAACAATCGAAGATTGACATTTGTCACCAAAGTACGGGTTTCAATCCTATTTTGGTGAGATAATGTCATTTGTGAAATGCCATTCCAAAGAAAATAATTGAAGTCAATCCTCAAGATAAGGTAATCACCCCAATCCAGAGGATGAAATTTCATAAAACACACGATTGGAAACCATTTATCGAAATGAATAGGGAATCATCAAAGTAAGGGAATCACCCCTGTTTTGATGAGTTAGAATCATTTAGGAGATACGAATGTTCTTAGTCATATGTTGACTTACAAACTCTTGCATCTCCCACGATGCAAACGGTACGAAGTTTGACATAACAGCGAAAAGAAAAGAATATCAATTAGAAGTTCAGGAAATTTCAAGTTACATCAATGTAACAAAAGAGAAAATCATGCTTACAAGCTTAAGATTAAAGTTCGAGACAACCGAATTTGTTATGGTGTTCAAATCTTGGATGGTGTAATTCGGGAAGACGAAAATGATTCAACATCACAATGAGATGTGAACATTCGATTCACAATCGAAAAGAAATACATGGACTTCTCAAATTATGAAGTCAACCATAACCTTATTGAAGACACGTGTACTTATAAGTGGTCAATCATCTCAAGGGTTTCAAGTCAAGTAACCGGATTCAATGGTCGAATCAGATCACTAGTTACACTTTGCCTAAACAAAGTATCCCAAGATGTAGGAATTCCACCTTACAGCATTGAATGTCTTTAGTTATGAGACACACTCTTAAGAAGATTTGAAAACCATAAATAACGATTTAAAGTTTTGAAGACCATTCAGTTTAGATTCCCAATATCTTTGGGTATATTAAGATCCATGTTCACGTTAGTCAAGGTATAGAAATAGTCACATGAAACGCCTAACGTGTAACGATGTTTAAACATAGGAGTTAAAAGGTAAGACGAATTCAATATCACAGGAATATTATGTATGATAAGAATGAGAAGAAACCAGTTCAAGGAATCAAAGATTTTTAAGATACAAAGAGGATGGTTCTATTTGGTAACGCATTACCATTTGGAATCGTTGACACGTCAAAGTAAATTGACCCACTTGCCTTAAAGACTTGTGTATGTTGACTATAGTTTATCACTCATCCCAGAAATCCCCAGGTAAGCATAACTGGTCTCGCAATGAGATTTATACGATATGCTTGCCTTAGCCCGAAGGCCTTTTGCCAGGAAATCCAGAATACAGGTGTCTATGTGTCACACAAATATCTTTGGTTCATGAAATCAAAACCTTGATGAGATTTTCATAGATTAGACGTAGAGTCTAAGAAATTAAACCCACGATAATAAGTGTAGATTTCACATGTTGTCGAAAATAAGTTTAGGAAGTTTCAATCGTCGGGGAGAGTCAAAGAGTCAAAGATAAGTTTAGGGAGACAAGTAACTAAGTTTTAAGCATACATAAGGCAATCCTATGCTAAGGCATCAAGTTGCACAAAAGGCATGGCATTATGTAGCATGCAAACAACATGTAAGCACAAAAATATAAGGATATTTCTATGAGGTTCATGCAACTATAGTCTAGGTCACCATTTCTAATAACCTAAATCCCTATAGTTATGGGCTCTGATACCAATCTGTCACACCCCAACCTTGACGGCGGAAACGTCGAGGTGTGAGAGTTAAGATCGTTCACAGCCACATAACGCTATTATTAAATCCAAATATATATTATTCATAAGTTTGAAAGGTACATTACAAGCATAAGTCTTAATAATGAAATAAGTTTTAACATGACATAACAAAGTACAATCAATTGATTTTATTAACTAGGTCCAAGTCCTAGATTATGCCAGCAACATAAGTACACTTCAAATTTGGGGGTTTTCCTGAAACATGTTAAAAATAAAAGGTCAACATAAAATGTTGGTGAGCATTCCATAGTTTTCAATACATAAGTATATAATAGATGACAATTCAAGTCATAAGTTAGTGAATAAAGTGATTATGGATGTTATGAACAATGCAACAATCAAACCTCGACAAAGTTTTACAAGTCTTATACGTTAAAAGTATATACAATCAGCTAAGTGTATTTGGTTCCCTAGTGCACAAGCATACGGCTCATAGAAGTCGGCAATACATCGACTTTAGCACCAAATAGGTTGTCTGTCCCATAGATCTATGACTTCGCTGGGCTAGCAATAGTTAATGATTGTACATATAACGCCATAACATGGTAACCACAAAAGTTCAGCTAACCACAACTTTACATGTTGAATTGCCATAAGTTTACAAGTCTCAAATAAGTTTACAAGTGCAATGATATAAGTTAACATGTTTCACCCCAAAGTGTGAAAATAAGAAAAAGGGGTATAGAAATACTCACATTGATATATGCATTACAAGATGATAAATAAAGATTAAGGATGATCCAAAGTATCCATTACAAGCACCTAAATATATAAGTTACAAGGTGAAGATTAAGGTTAATATTATGATTACGTTCAAATAAGAATTAGAGTTTCAATAGTTTTAAGGTTTTTAATAAGTAATAAGTTTATAATGTAGTTATTTACATTTGATTCTATTAGAAGGAATTATATAAGTCTTTATGATTAAGTATTTTAGAAATGAAATTAGGTATAATAATGGTGTAATTAAATCTTAATAATATATAATTTCCACACTTATAAAAATAATTCTTTAAAGAATAGAGACACTATTGTATCCATTAATATTTTAGATAATTTTTAAATTATTGTAACAAGTCCATATTCATATAAATAACTACTAAATTTTAAAAGAAAACTATTGGTAACAACCAATAAAGTTTAAATATTAAAGTTAAACAAATATTTTAAAATAATTGTGACTTTAAAATGGTAACGCTTGGACCAAAATCAATTTATTATTTATTATTTGAAATCCATTTTGATAGATTTAAACTAAAATAACCTTTGTAAAAAGGTGTTAAATAAAGTATTTTAGTTATTTAAAGTTGATAAAATTTAGTAAATTATTTGGTGGTCCGAAAAATATATAAAGTTTACAAAAGCAATTTTTATATTTATTAAAATTTTTCTGCAATTATTTTAAGGTTGAAAAACCATTAAAAAAAATATATGGGGGTGCCCGGTTCGAACCCGGGACCTCCAAGTTAGAATGCAAGTGGGGAACCAGTGAACCAAGGCCGTGGCCGCGGTATCGCATGGTTCCCTTTATTTTTAAACATCAATCAAAGAGAATCCCCAATTTCCCCATACATAAACCCTGGAAACCAAAATCGATCCAATTGGACCTCAAATCGATCATGATAACCCGATTAACCATAGGGCTTTGATTCCCTATGATTAATCGCGTATATTGAAGCCCTTAATTACCTGAATACGAACTTGATTTGATAAAACAGAAGGTGGCTCTAGTCGTTTGTTCTTGACTGGTGATTCGATATGGGTGTGTTTTTGTATCAAATTGAGAGTTTAGAAAGCTTAAAGGAACTCTTTTGAGCATTAGCCCTATGTTTTATAGCTCTAATTTGTGTGATTTGGTGCTCAACGGCACAAAGTTTAATGTCGGACGTTACTAATCGATTATGATATGCCAATTGCTGTTTCAAGTGAAATTAAACTCATTATTGCCAAAAGATATTTATAAGCAAAGCATAAAAAAAGATATTCTGATTGTGGACATCCAATAATTAAATAGAAACTGGTAGTAAACCTAATTAAAAAACTAAATCGAAACGTGGTTATGAATTCACGCAATAAATATAAGGAAAAACGAAACACAAACGTGGTTGAATACATTTGAAACTTTATATAAAAAATAAAATCGTCACAAACTCATGCATTGCAGCAAGACCGTCATCTTGAAAATAAAATAAAATATATACTATATTTACCGGGTGTCGGTTTCGTTCAAACTCTGTACCAACACGTAGGTAAAAATAAGCATGTCATAATTACGTAATTGAAATTTATATAAAACATTATATTTTAAAAGTTATAAAAGAAAACAAATTATTTTTAAAATTTATTATAACATTAAATTAATAAAATATTAAAATACTAAACATTAAAAAGAAGAAATAAATAAATAGACCTAAAGTTTAAAAATATTACCTATTTGTCATAAGAAACTATAACCATTAGCATGTAAAGCTTGTACTTCGTGTTTAAATGATGTCCATTTTGGTTTTTAAAGTGTAAGTAATGGTTGTTAGGTGTAGAATATTCGAATAGCTTTATGCTTCTACTAGAATTGGGATTAGAGCTAACATTCTAAAATTAGTATCAAATCATTTATGGAAAAGAGAGATGAATAGTAAAGAAACTAATAAATAGGACTAAAATGCATAGTTATACTCGATGTTTGATTTAACTCATGTTTTACGTCAGATTCTGGATAAGATCAGATTATTTCACGATCTGATGTATGTAATCTTACTCAATACTTTGTGCAGTAAATTGTTACACATAGTTTAAACTCATGACATCAAATATAAGAAAATAAACTTTTTAATTGCCTCAAGTCATGTTTTCAAAATTAGACTTCATATCTACATACATAATAAAAGAAAATGGTTCTGCCACTTGTCAATATTTAGGTATAAGTTATCCACTTGGCAGGTTTTCAATCCCCCATTGCCACATGTCTATCTCATAGCTTTCAACATAAAAGCTTTAAAAATACACACGCGGATCTGATTCGACCCGATTTACTATTTGGGTATACATAAAAGATATTGAAAACACCTGTTCAAACCCTAAATCATATTTTCACCTTCTCCTTCAATTGACAACATGCCACAACCGTTTCTCTCAGCCGCCGCTCCTTCAATCGACGACAACCACACAGCCTTCTCCTCAATCGACGACAGCCCACCGGTGTTGTCACCGCCTTCTCCTTCAATCGACGACAACCATCCGTGACACCTCCGGCTCCTTCAATCGACAACAGCCACACAGCCTTCTCCTCAATCGACGACAGCCACCAGTGTTGTCACCGCCTTCTCCTTCAATCGACGATAGCCAGCCGTGACACCTCCGGCTCCTTCATGAAAACCTAATATTCCTCTTTCAGACAAACAATACATTTGGGTGTTATCAATTAACCATCTCTTTCGTTTTCTGCCACATTCTTCGTGTTTCTATAAATATATATGGAATCTGATGCTTTTAGTATTTTATTTTATTTTGTTGATTGATGTTTTGGTTGGTGAACTAGCAGGGGAAGAGGTTGTGCGCTGCACTTGCAATGGTGGTTGGTGAACTAGCAGAGAAATCCTTATTATGTTTTGATGTGTTATAGGAGAACAAGATCTTGGCAGTGATAACAGTCTGATTGGTCAGTTTGGTGTCGGGTTCTATTCGGCTTTCTTGGTTGCTGAAAAGGTCCTTAACTACATTGTCCACTTGACTCTTTGTTAATATGCATATTTTTATCAAACTGTAACTAACCTGTAGTTGATTTTAAATCTTTTATTCAATTAGGTGACAGTGTCCACAAAGAGTCCCAAATCAGACAAACAATACATTTGGGAAGCATCAGCTGATAGCAGTTCATATGTCTTTTTATTTAAAGGTGATTTATATGTCTTTTTATGGAGTTCAGTTTTCTTTATATGGCAAAAAAAGAGCCTATTATTATAAAATCTTATATTTTTATATAGTCTTTAATGTGAACCAGTGATCTTTTTTTTATAGATTGATGACAAATATGAGTTCACTAATCCAAGTATTGTAACATCCTGTATTTTATGTTTATTAAAAGTTAAGTCATTTATTCTTGTAAGAATCAAAGTTTTCAATTATGAAACTTATGATTTGCTTATGCTTATTTAGTTGTATGTCTTTAATTCTTCAAATTGAAAGTTAATAGTTTAATTATGAAATTAAACATAATTGTAAGTAATAATAATAATAATAATAATAATAATAGTTTAATTATAAAAATAATAATAATAACCAATAGTAATAATTTTAAAAGTTTATTAAACTTTGAAATGTTTAAAAACTTGAATTTAATAAGTCAAGGGGCCTTAATGTCATTTTACAAACTTTAAATGAAAGTTTTGGCATGAAATAATAAGGAACCAAATTACAGGGACCAATTGTGTAAATATTGAAAACCCAACCCCCACCGTCGACCACCTTCACCTCCGGCCACATTCCGGCCGTACTTCGGCGAGCCAAACACTCCAATTAACGCGGTTTTGGCCAAATCAAACATTCCCGACAATATCATGTGCAAGATTCGAACCTATACATCAATACAATTTAAAAATTATAGTGCGATTACAACCAAACCCAACCACCCCACTTTCGGCCGCTTTACAGGCCACGATCGCACTAACACCCACTAATAATCCGACTAAATGAACCTAAACAACCATCTATCTGTTCTTAAGCTGTTACTACTCTCAATTTGATCTGAAACACCTTGAAACACCATCATCGATCACCTCTTCGGTCGCGACCTGCAACTTAATGGGGATCCATGTTTAAAACTTCCAAACATGAAATTAACAGAGAGCTTTTCTTCATCAAGATCAATAGAAGCTTACTGTACAATTAATTGGATTATCATCGAGGATTATTCATCATTTGGTTACCCACAGCCGCGACTTGTTCATCGTGGTGTTGATCATCAAATTCAAAAGTATACCGGTAATTAAAATGCATGTACATACTCGATTAAATAGGGGGAACAAAAGCCCCATGATTCCAAACGTTAATAACATAATTGGGGTTCAATTCGGGATCGATTCGAAACTAGGGTTCTTGAGTTTGGGGGTTGTTTTCTGATTATGTTTAAAAGGAAATGGAAGCGGGTGATACCGCGGCTGTATGCCTTGGTTCACCGGTCCACACTCACCATTACATCCAAGAGGTCCCGGGTTCGAACGCGGGCACCCTCATTATTTTTTAAATAGCTTTTTCAGCTTTAAATTAATTATAGAAAATTTCTAAAAATTATAAAAAATCATTTTTGTAAAGGTTATAAGTTTAAAATATAGAAAATTATATATTTTAAGATTTAGCTTAATAATCCTTGAATAACTATCTTCTGTAATTTTTTCTTTAAATTTTAATATTTATAAAACATTATAACAAAGGTTATTTTTTGTTATTTCATGTAAAATGGACTTTAAATTATGGTTTAAATTAATAAATTATTATTGGTCCAAATGTTACTTTTCATTATAGTTTAATCTTGTTATTTAAAATAATTATAGAAATTATTTACACTTTATATTTAAGTTTACCCATTCTTATAAATACTTCAATTACGTGAAATTATTTAAATAAAATAATATTTTTTATGGAATTAAAATATAAGAGATTCTATTATTAAAATTTTACTTATATATTAAGAACCCCAAATTCTTATTGAAACCCTAGTTAACGTTTAATCGTTAAATCTTATAAAAAATCATTTTTGTAAAGGTTATAAAATTTTTAAGAATTTATAAGTACGCATGTCTTCAATAAGGTTATGGTTGACCTCATATCTTGAGAAGTCCATGTATTTTCCTTTCGATTGTGAATCAAATGTTCACATCTCATTATGGTGTTGAATCATTCTTGCCCTTGATTTCGTCTCCCCGACTTAAATTATTCAAGATTTGAACACCATCATAACAAATTCTACTATCTCGAACTTTGATCTTAAGCTTGTAAGCATGATTTTTCCTTTGTTACACTGATGTAACTTGGAATTTTCTGAATTTCTAAGTGATATTCTTTTCCTTTCGTTGTTAAGTCGAACCTTGAACCACCTGCACCATGGGAGATGCAAGAGTATGTAAGTCAATCTATGACTAAGAACACTCGTACCTCCTAAACAATTCTAACTCATCAAAACAGGGGTGATTCCCTTACTTTGATGGTTCTCTATTCGTTGCGATAAATGAGTTCCGATTGTGTGTTTTATGAAATTTCATCCTCTGGATTAGAGCAAATTCCTCATCCTGAGGATTGACTTCAATTATTCTCATTGGAACTTGCACTTCGCAAATGACATGATCTCACCAAAATAGGATTGAAACCCGTACTTTGGTGACAAATGTTAATCTTTGATTGTTTTCTTATTATTATGAAGCTCAATCATCAAGATAGACGTAAATTTCATACCTTGATGATAATTTCATTTTTATGAATTGTATTTCTCACATGAAACGACCTCGTCAAAGTAGGAGTGAATTCTAGATTTTGATGAAGAAGTTCATCCTGTATATTTTATTTTTGTAAAACTTCATCGTTAAGATAGGAGTGATTTCCCTTACCTTAATGGTGAGTTATCTCGTCTTATTTCTGTGGATCCTTAACAATGAGTTGGGATCGAACTTTTTGATTGGTAGGTTAGTGGTCATACTTTGGGAATACACCACCAACTTAGGAGTAAAAACCACACCTTGATGACTATTCTCACTTCTTGATCTTCAACTTACCATGGTTGTAATCAAGTGACGAGAAGCATGTAGTAACTTGAAGGGTGAAATAATATTTTTCATGGAATTAAAATATAAAAGATTCTATTATTAAAATTTTACTTATATATAAAAACCCCAAATTCTTATTGAAGCCCTAGTTCGCGTTTAATCGTTAAACCTTATTATTAAGCTAAATCTTAAAATATATATATATATATTTAGGTATCTCGTAAAGGTTTACGTTGAAACATTGCTTATTATTCTTGTTAATCGTCATTCTTATACTTATTTACCATGTGAGTTTTCCTTGCCCCCTTTTACTTTATTTCACACTATCTTGGGGTGAAACATGATACTTATACATCATACACTTATAAACGTTTGAGACTTGTAAAACACTTGCAATTTATATTTTTGTCATGGTTATTTGTGTGTTGTAAGTGATTATATGAGATACATAATTGTTTACAATCATTAACTATTGCTAGCCTGGCGACGTCTTAGATCTTTGGGCCTGATAAGCCTATTTGGTGCTAAAGTCGAGGTATTGCCGACTCCTAGGAGCCGTATGCTTGTGCACTAGGGAACCAAATACACTTAGCCAATCTTATATAGTTGTAATCAAGTCGAGGTTTGGTTGTAACGATATTTGTTCTATAACCTTACTAACTTATAACCTATGACATGAATTGCCACTTGTAATCTTTTCATATTATGTATGAAAACCTTGGAAACTCACCAACTATTTTTAGTTGACCTTTTATTTTTATCATGTTTCAGGAAAACCCCTAAGTTTGAAGTGAACTTTTGAAGCTTGCAATAATCTAGGATTTGGACTTAGTTAATGGAATAAAGAATTATGTTATGTTATGTTATGTTTGAACTTGTTGCATATTTGAGAATTATGTTTGTAATTTCTTTTGAAATTATTAATATGAATATTTACATTTAAATATAACGTTATGTGGCTGTGAACAATCGTAACTCTCACACTTCGATGATTCCGCCGTCAAGGTTAGGGTGTGACAAGTATGGTTCATGGTTTGGTGTAAAGCTACTTGCAATTTGTTTCTTTCTCCATTTATACATGGCAAGACAAATCAAGACTATTATACTCTTCTCAATCGTTCGTGTTGTTAGATTAATATTTTTGTTGTTCGATTCACAACTATTTGGTTTGGTGTTCAGTTTTGTGTTTAGATTCTTCAAATGTCACACCCTCAAATTCCGGGTCTGGAATCTATCACGGAGGGGTGAGCAAACAGGATCGAACACAGTAGTTACACATGAGATGCAGTTATCTATATGATAAGTTTTAGATAACCATTTCATTAATAATCAGAGCATTAGATATTATACGCAGCGGAAATAAATACATATATTGTTTCTTAACAATACGTCTAATCATGTCTTATTAATAACCAATATGTATCTGGAGCTCTTATATGATCCTATGTGCATATCCATAAGCTCCTAGTAGATACCTGGAATACATGTAAAATCAAGTGTCAACACAGGGTTGGTGAGTTCATAAATAAACACAATGATAAATCGTCAATTATCATCCAAAGAAAGATTTACTTTGTGAAGATACGGAACCCTTTTATAAGGTGAACCCGCTATCCCACATACTTACTAAGTACAAGCCCAACAAATCCTTCACATTGAATTTGTCCATGTATCATAGTTTATTTGCATATGGATAGCCTGTCGGAACCCTTTTATAAGGTGAACTCATTATCCCACACACAAGCACCAAGCAAAGCACCATCATGGTTCATAAAACAAAAGGGCATGTTTCATCCCAAGAACAGTAAGTAATATCACAAATAAAAGTTCCATCTCAAAAGAGCATGCCTCATCCCAAAACCAAAGTAAAGGGAAACACGAGAATTCACAAAATAATCTGAAATTTCAATCACGACATGTATTCCAGCCCCAAAATATTTAAATCATTAAAAAGGGGGGAACAATTACGAACTCACCTCAGTCCTTGTGTGGTGTTGACAACCTAGTAAATTCCTGCTAAGGAATTATATTTCACGTCAGTAAATAGATACAAATCCAAAACCTAAATAAGTTAGATCTTGAACCTGGTGTTCAATTGATCTAGGATTTGGTTTTCGGGGATTTGTTATAAACATATAATTAAATCATTTAATTATTTTTGTTAATAATTAATGATTTATATAAAATTTAATTAGTTTAATAATGATTTTGACATATCATTATATTCAAATTAAATTATAGACGTTATATAAACATATAAGTTTATATTTAATTTTTGTAAGATTTTATAAATATTTAAATTTATAAAATTTACTTTGTATTTATATTATCAAAATAAGTTAATAATTTGATGATCTAATTTATTATTTGGAAATCCACTTTTATATGGATAATAATTTATAACACATGTAATATTTATTTACATAAATAATTTAGGCTTTTAAATAATTATTTTTCTATAATTATTATGATTTATCATTAAATAAAAATGATATGGTGTCCAATTAATGGATTAATACTTTAAATCATAATTTAAAGTCTATTTTTATAGAAATAGTTATTTATAATATTTTTAAATAATATTTTATAAATTTTATTTAAAGTATTTTTAATTAAATAATTTACAGAAAAATATTAATGGTGTTAAAAATAACAGAAGCTTTTAAAAATTATTTTTATAATTTTTGGTAATTTTGTATATTTTTAAAATGCTTAAAAAGGCTTTAAAAAAAGTAATATTGGGGGCAGGGTTCGAACCCCTGACCTCCTGTTCACAATCACACCCACAAACCAGTAAACCAAGGCACAAGGCCGCACAAGGAATGGGTTTTTAATTCTTTTAAACCCAAATTCCAGAAACCCAATTTTCACCAAGAACCCTAATTTGATCCGAATCAAATTGATCCTCGATTCGATGTTTATACCCAAATCGATGTTGGGGCTTTTGTTCCCCAAGTTGAAACGAGTTTATAGATGTGTTTTGTTACCTGATTCGAGCTCGTTAGATAAGACACAGTAAGTTGCAGGTCCGCGATAATGGGGGAATCAAATTGGTTGTTTTCTGAGTGTTTCAGATCAAATGAACTCAGAGGAAGTTTTTAAATGGTTAAACGATCATCAGTGCGCCATCAATTTGATAATTGTTAATGTTCAGTGCGCGTTTTTGGTGAGTGGGTCGACCGACCTTCGGTCGAGAGTGGGAAACACACTAACCGACCTTAAATTTTCAATTTGCAGTGGTCCCCAAGTTCGATTCATGCATGTGAAGGTGTCGGGATATTTTGATTTGATTAAAACCGATTCAAATTGGCGTTTGGAGTCGCCGGAGGGTTGGCGGAGTAGGTGGCCGGAGGGGGAATCGACGGCGGGGGGGTTGGGAATTGGTTTTTAAAATTTTACAGAATAGTCCCTGGGTTTAGAACCTATTATTTTATGCTCAAAGTTTTTAAAATTGTTTTCAAAAATTACAAACTAGCCCCTGGACTTATTAAATCAATTTTATAAATTTTTTTTTAAATTATTATTAATAATAATAACATTATTATTATTATTATCATTATTAACATTATTATTTCTAATAATAATATTATTATTAGTATTATTGTCATTATTTTTATTATTATTAACATTATTATTAAATAATAATAAAAATATAAAACAAATTTGTAAAATCACATATTATATAAAAAAAAAATTTCGGGTTGTCACATCAAATATCTGCTTAATCGCCATATTGCATATGTTATTTGATTCTATGTTTTTTGATCTTCGATTCAGGGCTATTTGCTTTGTTATTTCTTCGTTCCAGGTATGCCCCTCCTTTGGCTTTTTTCTTAGGTTTTGATGGAAAATGTATGTTAGTTTTTGAATCAAATTTCTTTTATCGAGTTTTTTAAAATCCTCCTGTTATTGTATATGTTGGTGCTTTTTCTTCGATTTCGTCTTTAGTCTTTACTTGATTTTGCTACAAAGATTTTTGATGTACATAAGGTACTTGGATTTCCAATTGAAAATGATTATTGTGGTTTGAGGAATCACAGTTGGTTAATAATTTTCATGTTGATAGTAAATTATTTCAAGATCTGAGCAACTAAATAAGAGCATGAAAGTTGTATCTTCAAGATTTGAACTATGCTTTACTCTGTGTTTTGTACATATTGTTAGAACTTGAGTAACATGTATACAGTTATTAGTATTTTATTAGTTCATTCAGTAACAAATATTTTTAATAAAGTTTAAAAACTCTTATGTATTATATGTATTTTATATATATTTTAAGCGACTTACAAGTTTGCAAGTATATGTTTCAAATTTTGGGACTGTGCAACATCAAACTATCTCATAAGCATGGTATGACTCCAAGTTGTTTATTTTTTTGTATTTTATTCAGTGTTTATCTAACTTCTACAAGGTTAAGGAAACATTTAATGTAGGGACATAGTGCAACAAATGATTGTATAAGTGTTTTCAACCAGCCTTTCAATTGGAAACAACAAGGTTATCCGGTTCAAGTTTTTTTATTTCATGTTCTCAACTCTTTAAGAATGCATGTGATTAAGTGTTTATTGTGGTACAACTTATTTAACTATGTCCTTTCACATTTGATATTTAGATGGTAAATTTGTATTAATACAACCAAAATAAGGATGGAACCGTTAGGTGTTGTGATATTAAACACAGGGAGTTGTCTAGGTATGTATTTAATACTTTATAAATTATGTTCGTACTTCATAGTATTGAAAATTATACAAATGACTTAGCAAGTATTTGTTGACAAATGGCTTATGGTTTAATCATTTCTTTGCAGGTTGGTTCCTTTGACAACGAATTTGATGAAGTTTGCGTATCATTTCTAAGGTTGCATGATGACCAAGGCTGGTAAGCTTATGGTAATCAATTTTCAGTATCATATTAAGATATATCTGCTCATTTAAATGATTATCATACGTAATTAAGATATAGATGATCGAGGGTTGAAATTTGTAACAAGTTTGACGAGAAAAGTGGGTTATGTAATGGAACCAGGCTACAAGTGGTAGCAATAGGTAATCGTGTTATAGAAACAGAAATTATATCTGGCAATAATATTGGAGAACGTACTTTTATCCCTAGAATATCTTTGATACCTACTGACAAAAGACTACCATTTAAATTTCAAAGGAGGCAGTTTCCCCTTGCTGTGTGTTTTGCGATGACCATAAACAAGAGTCAAGGTCAATCACTATCAAGAGTTGGTTTGTTTTTGAAACAACCTGTTTTCACACACGGACAATAATATGTCGCATTGTCAAGAGTTACCAGACGAGGTGGACTAAAGATAGTTATACTGGATGGTAATGGTAATCTTTCAAGTACAACTTCAAATGTTGTATACCAAGAGATTTTTAGAGATTTGTAAACATATATTTTTTTTCGTATTTAACTATTATTTCTACACGTATATATTTAATCTTCATTTTTTATATAATACAAGCTTAATAATCATTCCTGTTAATTCACCTGTTTATATATTATATGGTTTTTTATAGTAACTAACAATTTATCATTATAATTATTTAAGAATTAACTTTTTCAACCCGTGTAACACAATAATATTAGAAAACAATAAACATCAAGGTACATAAGCCAAAATGTAATAGAATGGTTGATAGATTGATCCCTGTAAAAAGTCCTGATCTCAAGGTCTTTTATGTCTCGAAAAAGATTGAATTGTCCTTGACAAACTACCCATTTTCATACTATGAACCCATGCCGATTTCTCCTCGTTTGGATCTACAATGCAAGCTAGGGTCTTGTACACCGGAAAGATCCAAAGCCCGTCAATTCTACTTGGTATGTATAGTTCAGCTTACCATCCATTACATATAAACGGTTAGAAACCTTTGTTGGTTTCTATATTCTCCCGGCCGGTTCTAATCAGCCCGTGTTTCTTAGGTCGTGGTTTCTATCTCTGCTACACACATTCGTTTTTTATTAGAGATCACCTTTGGTGGTTGCTTAGAAATCCGTTCACCTTTCTCTTGTTAGGGTTTCTTTTGATTCTGTGTTGCTTCTTTGATGGTGGCTCTTGAGTCTTTACGATTTAATGTATTAAATCTGTATGATTTTACAACAACGAGGAATGGTGAACTTTGCTTCTATATGAGCTTACAACTTTTAGGAACGTTGGAATTTCCTTGGATTCTGTTGTAGCCATCAAACTTTTGTGCATTTCATAACAGACACTCTTATGAAACTAAAATGTGAAGGCTATGATGACGTTAGAAAAACAATTTAATTTATTGTCTTGGCGTGGCAATCAACTGTGTTGCAGCCACAACAAATTATGACACTTGAGCTTTAAATGTTCATGATATGTTATGTGTCTTATAAATCCTTAAAAACACTTCTTTTGTATAACACAAACTACAATGTAAATGCACCTATACCAGTAATTGAAATGACAAAACCGCATCAACAAAAAACACAAAGACGATAGTTGAGCCCACGCAAAGTGAGGCTAGACACCCCTAGTTTAGATTATGTGCTATGTGATTTTACTTTTTTAATGTCAGACTTGTTTTCTTATTTGATAAAGTCATTTTTTTCAACACTTCGTACTACCGCCGCTCATTTTAAAGAAAATTGTATTTGTTAAACTATGATATTAACATGTTTGGGATCAATGCTTTTATAACCTAGAAAGGTGAAAAAAGTTTTTGACATGTATTCTTAAAATGTGAAATTCTTGAAAGTATGGTTTCACTACTTCATTTTAAAAAGTTGTCTTTTTGGTCATTAATATTGAGTTTAAATTATAGAAGTTTGTTTACGTTCTTGTTTTTATTAATGTAAAATTGATTGTAATATGGTGCTACTATGTTTAACTAAAAGCAGAAAACGATTATGAAGCTGACGATAGCTAGTCTTGTCTTGCATTCGTTTCATTACATGATATAAAACATGAGAATGAACAATTTAAGAACATTTAATTGGAATCACTCAACATTCAATGCACATGTCTAGTGAAGTTCAAACAACATAGAGAATGATCGAACTCTGTAGCGAGAGCAATAGCTTTCGTTCATTATTTCTTTTATTTAAAATCGACCATTTTTTTATACCATAGGTTACTGCGAGTGAAGTTGTCACACCCTCAATTTTCACAAACGTGATTTTACCGTTAGGCGTGTGACATACCAGGATCTCAAACACGGTCATATCAAACGACACTATATGAATTTAAAAAAAATATTTGACTTAAATCAGAGTAACGTAAATGAAATGAATAACAGTGCGGAAACGAATAATGAAATGCAAACAATACTGAAAGTCTGAAATGCTAAGTCAAAACAATGTCTAATGCAACATAAATGGATCCAATGAATGCATGTCCTGAGTGTGTTCCTTAATCGTGCATCATAAGATTAAGCGTTCCTGTTACCTGAGAAAACATGCTAGAGTGTGTCAAATAAAGTTGGTGAGTTCACAGGTTTTATCACAGATAAAAATGTTTGTAACTGTTCGAATGATATAGTAATTAAAGCATATCGATAGGTAGCTAGCCTATAAACAAGTTACTTAGCGTTTTGAACCGAGACTGACTGTTTGTATGTTCGTATGTTTGTTGCCTTCCCGTCATGTCTCACCAGACAGTGACAAATGTTAGGTCAATAATGCACCCGTTTGACCTCCAATCAAGCTAGCGCGACTAGCCAGGGCGGGGTTTGTCAAACCCAGTAGTACTACTCAGAATTACCTCGCTACACATTACTAACGGTTCGAGAATGTAAGGACTTTCAAGTGTGTTTGCACTAACGTAACAGGCGATATCAATAATACTAAAAAAAACCATTTATAAAATATGTTTGCATGTTTTCTCCCCCAAAAAGGAAAGAATGTAAATAGGGGCCGTGAAGACTCACCTCGAGTGTAAAGCAACAAGCAATTGAAATCACAAAAAGATTTGGTTTTTCGATTAACCTGAATATACATTTATATTCAATTAATATTAAATATCAACAATGTGATCGTACGGTTTCACGTTTCACGAATCTGTTACGGTGCCGGTTATCGATGTTTCTCTTCACATGCTAACTCGTATATATAATATTATGTATAACTTTATAGTCTTTCACACACATTCATAACAAGTGTACATATATATATTTACATGTCATACTTGACATATATATAACACCCATATACATATAAGATACATAGTCATACCATCCATTTGATAGACCACACACGAGACGAACCCACATAGTGTTTTACACACCTCATACTCAAGTAGTATATCTAGTATACGTCGCAAACACCACATAATATATAATTATATATTTATTAATACCCACCAAGTATCATCAAAGAAATATATATATATATATATATACATATATATATATATATATATATATATATATATATATATATATATCTGTGATAGAACACAAACATATGATTAAGATCATAAATCTTCAGATCACCTACACACACACAAATGCATGGACACACACATACATAATCAAAGGTGAACATTTCTCATACTCACAAGCATGCATACATGCGCCTCATATACATACCCACCATATGAAAGCTGCCGTATTACCCACACACACATTTATACACATATAAACGCATGCAAGGAGCAACCCGCTGTCAAGAATTATACCACACACACCCCCATGTATTCAAGCAATAAACACCACCACATACTACATTAATAATCATAACACCACAACAAACACATACACACACAACAAGCGCACACCCACACACGATACACACACAAACCACACGCACACACCCACACATGGGTTTCTCTCGGTTTATTCCCCCACTACCGTAGCCCCCTATTTTTTTTGTTTTTAGAAAGTTCCACCATGTGCAACACATACCACATGCACCACCACATATACAATCATATAAACAATTGCATATACAATCACATATAGAACCAAGAACACAACTGCAACCCATATATGCATCTTTATATTCACAGGATCATTCATACATATCACACTTATTCACACGTACGAACACATACATACACCGCGGGTGATTCCATACACTACTAAGACAAAACATGTGCATCGTCGTAACCGCAACCAAGAACCTCGAAACCGTACGAGTGAAACGGGGGAAGGAAACATACCGTACGTCTGTATTTCGCGGTTACCGGTTCTCGTGAAGGGCTGTCGGGTCTCGCAAAGGGCTGCCGGGTCTCACGAAGGGCTGTCGGGACTGGCGAGGCGAAGGGCTGCCGAAGGTCAACAGCTGCGTCGTCGGGAGGGATGTCGGGGATCACCACTGCGAAAGAGGAACGGCTGCTGGGGATCACCGTTGCGAAGAAGAAAAGATTGCCGTTGATGGTCGATGAGAATGTTGTTTAGAGTTTCAAATTTTGAATGTATATAGAACTGATGAAAATCGTGGGTGGGGGTGCAGAAGATATGAAATCATGGGATTGGGGCTGTTAAAGGGGGATGATGTTGGGTGGTGATAAGTCTAGTTGTCTTGCATTATTTATTTATTTATTATATTTATTTATTTTTTTTATTATTGTTATTATTATTATATTATACTAATATTTAATTGAGGTTAACTTAATTATAATTATACTAATAATAATTAAGATTTTGAACTGATAATAATGTCGAATAACGTTGACAGATAGTAATGATAATGGAACAGTCGAAACGGTGTTAACCTAAAATATACGGGTTGTCACATTATCTCATTGTTAAAGGAATTTTCGTCCTAAAAATTAGAACACTAGGGTTAACAAACGAGTGATGAGCAACTGGTCAGTTATCCAGAACATAAACGCGCTAGGTTTTTTGACGGTTTCTGAAACATGAAACATGAAACATACCCGAACAAAGAAATATAAGTTTTCGCGTGAGTTACGACATCATCCCCTTGTTGAAGGGAATTTCGTCTCGAAATTAAAGGAAAAGGTATATCGAGAATGAATACCTTTAGAAATAGGTGTCTGATCGTTGAACAATTATGGGTACTTCTTCTTCATTGATCTTCGCGTTCCCAGGTAAACTCTGGTCCACGCTTTGAGTTCCATCGTACTTTGACAATAGGGATACGACTATGTTTGAGCGTCTTGACCTCTCGGTCCATAACTTCCACAGGTTCCTCGATGAAACATAGTTGTTCGTCCATATGTATCTCGTCTAACGGAACGACGAGAGTCTCGTCTACAAGACATTTCCTCAGGTTTGAAACATGGAACATATCGTGTACTCCACTGAGTTCTTCAGGTAGGTTCAACTGATAGGCTACGGGGCCAACCCGTTTGACAATCTCAAACGGTCCCACGTACCTAGGGTTTAGTTTTCCACGTTTCCTGAAACGAATCGCACCCTTCCAAGGTGACACTTTCAAAAGCACTTTGTCACCTATTTGAAATTCCAATGGTCGGTGGCGTTTATCAGCGTAACTCTTCTGTCGGTCACGTGCTGCTGCCATGCGGTTACGAATTTGCACGATCTTCTCAGTCGTCTCGTGCACAAGTTCAGGACCGGTAAGTTGACTTTCTCTAACTTTCGCCCAACAAATAGGTGACCGACACTTACGCCCATACAGTGCCTCAAATGGAGCAGCTTTGATCGACGTGTGATAGCTATTATTGTATGAAAACTCAACTAACGGTAAGTGAGTTTCCCAACTGCTGCTAAAATCAATCACGCAAGCGCGTAACATGTCTTCCAAAGTCTGGATCGTACGCTCACTCTGGCCGTCAGTCTGAGGATGATATGCAGTGCTCGTATCTAACCGCGTTCCCAATGATCGTTGTAAAGATTGCCAGAAGTGTGAAGTGAATCGAGCGTCACGATTAGAGATGATGGAAATTGGCACACCGTGCCGAGAGACTATTTCTGTGACACTCTACACATATCCCACATCGGCCGTGGATAGGAGAGATTACTGGTTCATAAGGAATGTCTAGTTATCCTTTTAAATGGATAATTAATTGGTGACTTCTCGGGCTCATCGAGGACGATGAGTCCAAACATGGGGTGCTTGT
Source organism: Flaveria linearis (assembly GCA_024085815.1). Taxonomy (NCBI): domain Eukaryota; kingdom Viridiplantae; phylum Streptophyta; class Magnoliopsida; order Asterales; family Asteraceae; genus Flaveria; species Flaveria linearis. The sequence continues at coordinate 51,992 of JABSNV010001124.1, read as the reverse complement.
GACACCCTACACATATCCCACATCGGCCGTGGACAGGAGAGATTACTGATTCATAAGGAATGTCTGGCCTCTAAAATCAACAATGCGTTTTGGGCGTATTGGCTGTGGATGAGAGAAGAACTCCACAGTTAAGCGTGCTCAGGTGGGAGCAATCCAGGGATGGGTGACCTCCCTGGGAAGTTTTCACCCGGGCAACCAAAAGCAAATCCGTGAGCTCCTCGTGGGCGAAGCAGACAATATTGTTGGTGTGAGAGGCCGGGTGTTACAATTTCCCTTAGGTAGATACGAGTCAACTTCTCCATTCGGTCAGTCTCCCTAATTGGTAGGAAGTGTGCGGATTTCGTCAAACGATCTACAATTACCCAAATGGTATCGCATCCGCTGGGAGTCGGAGGCAGTTTTGTTATAAAGTCCATAGATATCTGCTCCCACATCCATACTGGAATTTCTTGTTGTTGAAGTAAACCAGATGGTCCTTGATACTCCAACTTAACCTTAGAACAGGTTAAGCATCTGCTTACGTAAGTGGCAATGTCAGCTTTCATGTTTGGCCACCAGTAAAGGACTTTTAGATCATGATACATCTTGTCTGAACCCGGATGAATAGAGTACCGTGAATTGTGAGCTTCGTCCATTACCAGCTCTCGGAGGTCTCCATACAAAGGAACCCATATTCGGTCCATGAAGTAACGGATTCTGTCAGATTTGATTTCCAGTTGCTTCTCCATGCCTCGTAGAGATTCGGCTTTCACGTTCTCATCTTTCAATGCCTCCCGTTGAGCACTACGTATCTGATCGGGTAAACCAGTGTGAATAGTGAGTTGTAATGCTCGAACTCGTTTCGGCTTAGGTGTCTCCTTTCGGCTTAAGGCATCAGCTACTACATTAGCCTTGCCTGGATGATACTTGATCGCACAATCATAATCGTTTAGCAACTCGACCTATCGACGTTGTCTCATGTTCAGTTCCTTCTGTTCGAAGATATGCTGAAGACTCTTGTGATCGGTATAAATGGTGCACTTGGTACCGTACAAGTAATGTCTCCATATCTTGAGAGCAAACACAACAGCTCCCAACTCTAAGTCATGTGTCGTGTAGTTCTTCTCGTGAACCTTTAGCTGTGGGGAAGCATATACGATCACCTTCTCGCGTTGCATTAGCACACAACCGAGACCTTGAATAGAAGCATCATAATATACTACAAAATCCTCTGTTCCCTCGGGTAGGGATAATATTAGGGCCGTGCAAAGTTTCTGTTTTAAGAACTGGAATGCTGATTCCTGCTTGTCACCCTAACTGTACGCAGTGCCTTTTCGAGTCAACGTTGTAAGCGGTTGAACGATCTTCGAAAACCCTTCGATAATATCCAGCCAATCCAAGAAATTGTCGTACCTCCGTCGGAGTCTTTGGCGTAGCCAAGTTCTTGATAGCTTCTATCTTTGTCGGGTCAACATGTATACCCTTCTCATTGACTACATGACCCAAAAATTGGACTTCCCGAATCCAGAAGTCACACTTCGAGAATTTAGCGTATAGTTGTTCTTGTTTAAGTAATTCCAAGATCAGTCGAAGGTGTTCCTCATGCTCTTCCTTGTTCCTTGAATAAATCAGAATGTCATCGATAAAAACAATAACAAACTTGTCCAAGTAGGGTTTGCACACTCGGTTCATGAGATCCATGAAAACCGCTGGTGCATTAGTCAGACCAAATGGCATTACCAGAAACTCATAGTGACCGTATCGAGTTTTGAATGCCGTCTTTGATATGTCCTCCTCTCGGACTCTTAGTTTATGATATCCTGATCTTAAATCTATCTTCGAATAGAAGCTTGACCCTTGAAGTTGATCAAATAGATCGTCAATGCGAGGTAGGGGATAACGGTTCTTAACCGTCACTTTGTTCAGTTCACGGTAATCAATACACATGCGAAAAGTTCCATCCTTTTTCTTGACAAACAGGACTGGAGCTCCCCACGGTAATGAGCTAAGTCTGATGAATCCTTTATCCAAGAGCTCTTGCAGTTACGTAGCCAGTTCTTGCAGTTCCTTTGGTGCTAGTCGATATGGTGCTCTAGCTATCGGTGCGGCTCCAGGCGTCAAATCAATCTGGAACTCGACTTGATGATGCGGTAGAAGACCAGGTAAGTCTTCAAGGAAAACTTCAGGAAAGTCACAAACGATAGGGATATCTTCAATCTTCTTTTCTTCGGTGGTCTTCTCTGTGATCATAGCTAAGATGGCAGTATGGCCTTTGCGTAAGCACTTCTGGGCTTTCATATACGAAATGATGCTAGAAACGACACCACTTTTCTCACCCTGAACGGATAAGACTTCACCACTAGGGAGTGGTACACGAACGATTTTCTCGTGATAAAAAATTTCGGCTTGGTTTTTAGATAACCAATCCATGCCAACGACTACGTCAAAACTACCAAGTGTAACAGGCATAAGGTCTATCTCAAATTTGTGTCCTGATAGCTCTAATTTACATCCCCTAAGAATATGAGTTGCCTCAATCATTTTGCCATCAGCTAGTTCTACCGTATAACTAGGGTTCATTTCAGTCAAGGTTACGTCTAAAAGCTTGCTAAACTTAGTAGATATAAAACTCTTATCAGCACCGGTATCGAATAACACGATAACAAAACAATCGTTCAGAGAAAACGTACCGGTAACCACGTTTTGATCGTTTCTTGCTTCACCAGAACCAATCACAAAAGCGCGACCTCTTGCGCCATTTCCGTTGCTGTTTCCGTTATTGCCCCTGTTGCCATTCTTCAGTTGTGGGCAATGCTTCCGGTAATGGCCCTCTTTACCACACTCAAAACAGCCTCTAGTTGCTTCACCCTATCGTGGTTGCTGAGTTTGTTGCCTGGTCATCAGTTCACCCTTGCAGTCTTTAGCAGCATGACCCATCTTTCCACACCTTTGGCAACAGAATCGATCACACTGGCTATGATGATGAAAATTGCATTTGTTACACTTTGGATACTTGCCCACGTAACTGCTCGATCCCTGACCATTGTTGTTGTTGTTGTTGTTCTGATTGTTGTTGGTGAAGCTTCTGGAGGAATCAAACTTTCTGGCCTGATGTTGTTGGTTGTTGTTGGAGTTTGAGGACTTGTTAGTGGTACCATCCCACTTTCGCTTATTATCAGATGAGCCAGATGCAGCGCCACGTTTAGGCAAAGTACCCTGTGCCACTGCCTGATCAGTGAGTTTGTGAGCTAGTCGAATAGCCTGCTGAATAGTGACAGGATCAGCAGCTATAACACTAGCTTGGATTTGAGGAGCTAGACCATCAATGTACTTCTCAATCTGTTTGTAGGCCGGGGTCACGATCTGAGGACATAAAGCAGCCAACTCGTGTGAACGAGTCGTGTATTCCTCAATTTCAGAGCCAATCATTTTAAGATTCCAGAATTCACTTTCCAGCTTCTGGACTTCATTCCTCGGGCAGTATTCTTCCTTCATTAGTATCTTGGAATCATCCCAAGGCATACTGTTAGCAGTATCAAGCCTTAAGGTCTGGACCTGTGAGTTCCACCATGTCAAAGCTGGTCCTTTCAGTGTGCCAGAGGCGTACTTGACACGACTTCCAGCAGGACAGTTGCACATGGCGAACACTGACTCGAGCTTCTCCAGCCAGCGAAGTAGTGTGACAGCACCCTCAAAACCACTAAAAGAGTGAGGCTTACAGTCCATGAACATTTTGAAGGTACAAGTAGTTGGACCTCCTTGATTCAGATTTTGGTTGTTCTGGTTCTGATTGCGGGTCTGCTCATAAGCTGCAAGCGCGTCAGCTACACACTCATTGATGATGGCATCCAATTCAGCTTGAGTCATGTTGATGTTTCCTTGTCCACACGGGCGTCCAGGTCTTCTTCCAGACATGATTCTTCAATTCACAATACACAACAGTCACTATCGAATAATAACTATTGATAAAAATAAATTGTTTCATACTAGTAAGAATGGAGGATTTGTTTGCATATCGATAGTGACGTTTCATGAGCACCGAGACCTCATGCCTCCAAGTATAGAAATGAGAATTTGTACTGATTATGACCGTTATCACCCAATAGAGTTGCCAGAATTATCATGCATGACAAATTACAATTACATGTGCACCTGTGATTCTAATTTGCTTTGCATGGTCACCCATGGTTCCTCCCATTCGAGATAGCATGCCTTGTCAAGTACCGAGTGTTATCAATGATAGAGGTATCAAAGATATATTTATTATACCAAGGGTCAAATAACTAAGGTTGTACAAAGGATTCGGTTAAGATAAAAATGGGGAATCAAGACGATCTGGCCTTTTCCCTTTGAAGCTCTAAGCGTTTACATGTCTAAGTCTGATCCTCTGATAGACTTCAAATCCCTTAGCTTCCCACGTTTACTGTTCAGACTAGTGAAGATGATAGGGCATGTTGGAAGTAGAAACAAGTACAATAGCATTGGAAAAGTAATGTGCGTTGTTCTCCTTGTTCGTCGTCTTTAGGTTTGTCGTGTATGTTAGAAAAGAGTTTCGTGTTCCCAAGTGGTAATGTTAGGTTCAAGTTGTCGTTGCTTCAACTCCAGGAGTGAAGAAACAAGTGTAGATGTTGGAAGTAAGCGAGCGGGACCCTCCGCTCCTCTGTTTGTCAAGGATGATACAAGTGGCATGGATAGTTCGGATAATGTTTGATCGTTCAGTAATGTAATGTTAGCATGCCGGGAGAATGTTCGTACAACAGTTGCAATCATGTAAGAGTGCCTGTGCAATACTAGTGTTGTGTCTAAGGCTATAGTCTAGATGCAAATGCAATCCTAGTTCTCTATAACCAGTGGCTCTGATATCAATCAGTCACACCCTCAATTTCCACAAACGGGGTTTTACCGTTAGACGTGTGACATACCAGGATCTCAAACACGGTCATATCAAACGACACTATATGAATTTAAAAATAAATGTTTGACTTAAATCAGAGTAATGTAAATGAAATGAATAATAATGCGGAAGCGAATAATGAAATGAAAACAATACTGAAAGTCTGAAATGCTAAGTCAAAACAATGTCTAATGCAACATAAATGGATCCGATGAATGCATGTCCTGAGTGCGTTCCTTAATCGTGCACCATGAGATTAAGCGTTCCTGTTACGTGAGAAAACATGCTAGAGTGTGTTAACATAAAGTTAGTGAGTTCACATGTTTTATCACAAATAAAAATGTTTGTAACTGTTCGAATGGTATAGTAATTAAAGCATATCGATAGGTAGCTAGCCTATAAACAAGTTACTTAGCGTTTCGAACCGAGGCTGATTGTTTGTATGTTCGTTTGTTTGTTGCCTTCTCGTCACGTCTCACCAAACAGTGACAAATGTTAGGTCAATAATGCACCCGTTTGACCTCCAATCAAGCTAGCGCGACTAGCCCGGGCGGGGTTTGTCAAACCCAGTAGTACTACTCAGAATTACCTCGCTACACATTACTAACGGTTTGAGAATGTAAGGACTTTCAAGTGTGTTTGCACTAACGTAACAGGCGATATCAATAATACTAAAAAAACCATTTATAAAATATGTTTGCATGTCTTCTCCCCCAAAAAGGAAAGAATGTAAAATAGGGGCCGTGAAGACTCACCTCGAGTGTAGAGCAACAAGCAATTGAAATCACAAAAAGATTTGGTTTTTCGATTAACCTGAATATACATTTAATATTCAATTAATATTAAATATCAACAATGTGATCGTACGGTTTCGCGTTTCACGACTCGGTTACGGTGCCGGTTATCGATGTTTCTCTTCACATGCTAACTCGTATATATAATATTATGTATAACTTATAGTCTTTCACACACATTCATAACAAGTGTACATATATATATATATTTACATATCGTACTTGACAGATATAAAACACCCATATACATATAAGATACATACTCATACCATCCATTTGATAGACCACACACGAGACGAACCCACATTGTGTTTTACACACCTCATACTCAAGTAGTATATCTAGTATACGTCGCAAACACCCCATAATATATAATTATATATTTATGAATACCCACCAAGTATCATCAAAGAAATATATATATATATCTGTAAACATATTATTAAGATCATAAATCTTCAGATCACCTACAACACACACACAAATGCATTGACACACACATACATAATCAAAGGTGAACATTTCTCATACTCACAAGCATGCATACATGCGCCTCATATACATACCCACCATATGAAAGCTGCCGTATTACCCACACACACATTTATACACATATAAACGCATGCAAGGAGCAACCCGCTGTCAAGAATTATACCACACACACCACCATGTATTCAAGCAATAAACACCACCACATACTACATTAATAATCATAACACCCACTACAAACACATACACACACAACAAACACATACACACACAACAAGCACACACCCACACACGGTACACACACAAACCACACGCACACACCCACACATGGGTTTCTCTCGGTTTACTCCCCCACTACCGTAGCCCCCCATTTTTTTTTTGTTTTTAGAAAGTTCCACCATGTGCAACACATACCACATTCACCACCACATATACAATCATATATACAATTGCATATACAATCACATATAGAACCAAGAACACAACTGCAACCCATATATGCATCTTTATATTCACAGGATCATTCATACATATCACACTTATTCACACGTACGAACACATACATACACCGAGGGTGATTACATACACTACTAAGACAAAACATGTGCATCGTCGTAACCGCAACCAAGAACCTCGAAACCGTACGAGTGAAACGGGGGAAGGAAACATACCGTACATCTGTATTTCGCGGTTACCGGTTCTCGTGAAGGGCTGTCGGGTCTCGCAAAGGGCTGCCGGGTCTCGCGAAGGGCTCACTACAAGAAAAGAGCTTTTTTGCGGCGATATACATCGTCGCAAAAAGACACATTCTCGTCGCAATACATTATTTGCGACGAAAAATTGGTCGCAAAAAAGTCGCCGTAAAAAATTGGTCGCAAAATGTTATTTGCGATGACATTTGCGACGATTTGTTTTGTGGGCCCACTCAGTAAAAAAAAGTGAAATTCTGGAGAAAATATTTTGCGACGATTAAAATTGTAACATTTGCGACGATATCTTATTTTTTGCGGCGACATATCGCCGCAAAGTTTTTGACCAATATATTTTTTTGCGACGAAAAAATTAAATATGCATCCTTGTTTTTTGCGGCGATAAATCGCCGCAAAGTTTTTGACCAAAAATTTTTTGCGACGACAAATTAAGTATTAATCATAGTTTTTTGCGGCGATAAATCGCCGCAAAAAAACTTTTTTTTAATAATTTTGCTGCATTTGCAGCAATCCACCTAGATTTTTCTGGGTACCAGACCTGCTGTTAAAATTACTAAACACTATCAAAACCATCAAACCATTCACAAAACATAGCATATAAACAAAATATTGTCCAAATATAATACGTTAAAAGTCACACAAACAAATGTTTGAAAATATTCATAACAATCACTAAAAACCATCAAACCATCAAACCATCAAACTATCAAACCAACCTATGACGACCCACCTTCATCTTCTTCATCTTCTTGAGAATGACCACTTCTCCTCAACGCGCTCTGGACTTGGCTTTGGATTTGACTTTGCATTTCTGCCATCATATTAGCCATCATCTGTGACTGCCATTGTTCTTGCTCACTGGCCAGTCTCGCTGCTATCATCTCCTCAACCTCAGATTGTGAGAACATCCGCTGATCTGTTCTATGAGGTGGAGGTGGGGGTTGTGAAGGCACGCTTGGTATTGGACCGATGCCACGTTCCCACCCGGGCCGCTCCCCCAACACCTGGCGCATGATCTGTTTCTCTGACATTTCTGGATGTTGTTGTTGAAGCGCGACCAATTGCTCCTTTATAGTTTACAAAAAAAAAAACAATGTTATATATATGGTGATGTTATATATTACTTTATTTTTATAAATTGTAAGACGTGTACATTACTTACATAGTATGCAGCGGGTTCAGGTTGATAGAAATTACCGTTTGAATCAGTATAGAAGCGACGATATGCTAATATGGCACTCCCAGATTCATCAGAACCATCTTCCCGCCGTAAACACATTTTATAGTTATATAATAATATAAAAGTAACTTACAAACACATAAAACAAGTTATAAATGTAACATCTCGCATCTCGGCGTTTTACCTCTTATAATAATAATAAAATTTATAATAATAATAATAATAATGATAATAATAACAATAATAATAATAATAATAACAAATAATAAAAATAATAATGATGATAATAATAATAATAATAATAATAATAATAATAATAATAATAATAATAATAAATAAATAAATAACAAAAGTCCAGGGGGCAGTCTTGTAAATTATGAAACTTAATAAATAAGTTTATAACATAAAATGATAACTTAGAAACCGCAGGGACCATTTGTGAAAAATTTCAAAAACCAACTGCTTCCCCTCGATTCTCCGGCGAGACTCCGGCCGGTCTCCGGCCGAACTCCGGCGAGGCCAAAATCGATAAAATTACTCCATTTTAACCTACAAAACCGGTTCTAATGCATTAGTGGACAAGTTTCGAACCTGATGTACCCATTATACACGTTTAAACATCGAGATATTCGGATCCAAAGCTTCCACATCGAAGTTCACTAAATTCCCGACCAAATCAGTCAAATTATCCGATTTTGAACCCCACAATCTCACCGAAAGCTTCCTTGGATCCAATTCGGATTGAATTCCAACATAAACGTGTTGAATTAGTCAATCAAACGGCTTTAATTTTCACTTTTATCTCGGATTCGATACAGCTCGATAATACACTCAAACAACAACAATAAACAAATTGAAGCTACCAAAACAATCATTTATAAACACCTAATCAAAATCAGGTGCCAATTTCACCAACAACAAACACAAACACTGTCATCGATTATCATCTTCATCGCGACCTGCAACTCTATCAAACACTAACCTTCGAGCTTTCTAAACCCAAATTGATAAAGGGCTTTTGTTTATCATCATCACTCGAAATGTCTGTGCAAGGAATTTGATTATTATCAACACAATCATCTCGAATCAACATCTCCATTTCCGCGGCTGTTCTTCATCTGTTCTTATCGAATCAGCATCCAATCAGGTAATTAAACATACCTATATGATCGCATTAACATGGGGATTAAAAGCCCTATGTTTAATTCGGTAAACATCACTGAATCGAGGGTCAATTCGACCCAAATCAAATCTAGGGTTTATGATAATTGGGGAGGGATTGCAATGGGTGTTTAATACAATTGGAAACCAAAACATACCGCGGCTGCGGCCTTTGGTTCACTGGTTTGGAGCGTGTTGTGCTACACAGGAGGTCCCGGGTTCGACCCCGGGCACCCCCATTATTTTTTATATTGGCTTTTTAAGCCTTTAAAAATCATAAAAAAATTCTGAAAATTCTAAAAATTTATTTTATAAACTCTAATTATTTTAAAAGTTATCCAATAATTTCTGTAAAATTATTTCTTTGAAAACACTTTAATTTTTATATAAAATATCCGATAACAAATAATATAATTGGTTTATTTTTATAAAAACATGACTTTAAATAATAATTTAAAATATCAAATTATTATTTATCACGATGTTAACGTAATCATGAATTTCTCGTAAAAATTATATGCGTTTCATAATTAATTTCACAATTATTTACAAACGTAATTATAAGTCACTTCGTATAAAATATACTTTAACAATTAATTCGGATTAATAAATTGTTATCGGGTAATACGTTATCATAATGATATTTATTAACGAGAATATATATAAGATATATTTGGACATTATCAGATATTAAACCTAATTTCACTACTAGGATTTAAAAATACTCAAAATACGTATTTCATCTGAATAAATCGAAATACAAGTAATATTCATTACCTGTCAAAACCCCAAATTCCATCTAAGACTCTAATTCACATTAAACCGTTAATCTTATTATAAATCTTAATATGTATTTCAGGTACCTTATAAAGGGATTCGTTGAAACGACGCGCGTTATTATTTCTTATTATTCATCCAATATATATACTTAATCGTCAAGTGAGTATTTCTATACCCATTTTATTATTTCACACACTTTTGGGTGAAACATGTTACCGTATAAACGATACACTTGTAAATACGTTGAATCTTGTAAACTTATGGCAATTTACTTGTATGTTGTGATTAGTCGAATCATGTAGCTACCATGTAATGTCGAATATATGTACAATCATTAACTATTGCTAGCCTGGCGACGTCATAGATCTATGGGCCTGACAAGCCTGCTTGGTTTATCCAAGTACACTTAGCTAATCGTATATACTTGTAAACGTTTGAGACTTGTAAAACTTTGTCAAGGTTTGATTGTGCATTCTGTCTTACATCCCTAGTTACCTTGTTCTCTAATTTACAACATGAATTGCCATCTTTTATATACTTATGTATGAAAAACTATAGAATGCTCACCAACAATATGTTGACCCTTATTTTAAACATGTTTCAGGCAATAGCGTTATGTGGCTGTGAACAATCTTAACTCTCACGCCTCAACGATTCCGCCGTCAAGGTTGGGGTGTGACAGATTGGTATCAGAGCCAGGGTCGGGCCGTTGTGCCAGCAAGGACGCTGGTCTCACTTCGGTGGGTGGATGGACACATGCCTGAAAATATGGCTATGAATCATCCCACATCGGTCGGGGAGGCGAACGAAGGTCTCTTTATAAGGGGCTGGATACCTTCCCCATCGAGACGCGTTTTAAATCCGTGAGGCTGCGGACAAAGCGGACAATATCACGTTGCGGCTCTCGTACACCTTCCTGCGGGGGGTGTCACAGTTGGTATCAGAGCCCATAACTATAGGGATTTAGGTTATTAATGATGACCTAGACTATAGCTTATGCATGCACCTTATAGTATTTTTATCTTGTAAATACATGGTTTGCATATTACATAATGCTATGCCTTCTTATGTGCAATTTGATGCCTTAGCATAGGATTGCCTAAACTTAGTTACTTGTCACCCTAAACTTATCTTTGACTCTCCCCGAACATCAAACCTCTCAATCTTATTCTCGACGACACGTGGAATCGTATACTTATGCTTATGACTTGGATCTTTAGACGTTATGTCTAATCTATATAAATCTCATCAAGGTCTTGATTTCATGAACCTAAGAAATATTGTGTGACACATAGACACCTGTATTCTGGATTTCCTGGCAAAAAGCCTTCGGGCTAAGGCAAGCGTTTCGCATATATCCTACGGGACCAGTTATGCTTACCTGGGGATTTTGGGATGAGTGATAAACTATGGTCAAAATACACAAATCTCTAAGGCAAATGAGTCAATTTACCTTGACGTGTCCACGGTTCCAAATGGTAATGCGTTACCAAATGGAACCATTCCGTGTACCTTACAACCTTTAGCTTACCTTTGTCTAAACTAATATCCTTTGTTATCTTCATTCCCGTAACTAACTCACTTTTAGTATGTCCAGCATGTCTCGTCAACTTGCAAGGCGTGGAAGTTCCAGCCATAAGCTAGCCGCCAGTATTGCTCAAGAAATGGCTGCTGTCATCCCAAATATGGTGGCTGAACTCAGCAGCACCATGATTGCCAACATCGCAAACCACAACAACGGCCAAGGGGAAACTAGTGCAACCCAAGGCCGTAACAACCAAACTTGCACTTTCAAGCACTTTAATTAGCTCTTGCAAGCCCACTAGTTTTAGTGGCAAGGAAGGAGCCACTGGTCTTCTTGAGTGGTTCGAGAGCATGGAGAACACCTTCGCCAACTGTGAGTGTCCCGAAGCACTCAAGGTTCGTTATGCCACTAGTATGCTCCAACAAAGAGCACTTACTTGGTGGAATAGCGAAAAGAGGAATCGAGGAGCCGAGGCTACTCTGGCACTTACTTGGGAAGAGTTCAAAAACATCGCCATTGCAAAATTCTGCCCAAGAAGCGAACTGCAAAAGTTGGAGGAAGAGTTCTGGAACTTGAAGCAAGATAGTGGTGACCATTTGGCCTACTCAACTAGGCATCACGAGTTGAGTTTACTACTACCCCATATGGTCGACACTGTCCCCCGCAACATTAAGAAGTTCATAAAGGGTGTACCACCCTAAATTCAAGATGCTGTAGTGGGCAGCCGACCCAACACCTTGGAGGAAGCCATCACTATCACCGCTCAACTTACCGAGAATCATATACGAGCGGGCACCATGTCGGTGAAGGGTGCAAAGAAGGTGGAAAAGACGGCTACTGAAGTCGTTAAGGAGACTAAAGCTGAACCGTCTCACAACAACAACAACAATAAGAAGCGCAAGTTCACACCAACACGCAACTACGCTGTGACCACTCCAAATGCCCCTAAAAAACAAATGGTGGTTGCAAATAAAGCTCCCATGGCTAAAGCTTATGCGGGTCCTCTGCCAATGTGTAACACGTGCAAGTACCATCATGCGGGTAACGTTCCATGCCGAATCTGCTCGTTATGTGGAAAGTATGGCCACTTGGTGACTACTTGCCTTCGTGCACCAAACAACGCCGCAATGCTTGCCAACCGAACCTGCTACAACTGTGGCGAGCCTGGTCATTTCCGTCCGCAATGCCCTCGCAATGCGGGCAACGTGCCACCAGCTCGTGGAAGGGCTTTCAATATCAACGCCAACCAAGCACAAGTCAGCAATGACGTTGTGAATGGTACGACGAAGAACCCCGTTTGAATCATTTCTTGTATTATTGATGTTTTCCATCTTTGTAATCATCGTATCAATAATAAATTTTTTTTACCGAACAGGTATGTATCTTGTAAATAATCATTATGCATCTGTATTATTTGATTCGGGTGCGGATAAGAGTTTCGTGTCGTTAGAATTCGAGCCCGTACTTTCTAAATCACGTATTAATCTGGAAAGACCTTACACGGTCGAAGTCGCCGATGGAAAACCTATTGTCGTTGACGTCATAATACGTGATTGCATCATAAGCTTTAACGAGCACGAATTCTCTATTGATCTTATTCCTATGAAACTCGGAAGCTTTGACGTCATCATTGGAATGGATTGGCTAGCCAAACATCATGCCGAGATCGTTTGTTTTGAGAAGTGTATTCGAATACCATTACTATCTGGGGATACTTTGAAGGTGTTCGGCGAGAAATCATCACAAGGACTCAAACTCATGTCTTGCACTCAAGCCCGAAAGTGCTTAAACAAGAAGTATATGGCCTTCTTGGCTTACGTGGTCAACACAAAAGCCAAAGGGAAAGAACTTAAGGATGTCCCTATTGTACGAGATTTTCCTGAAGTATTTCCCGATGACCTTAGTGGTTTACCTCCCGTGCGTGAAGTTGAATTTAAAATTGATTTGATACCGGGAGCACACCCGTGGCTAAGTCACCATATCGGCTTGCACCATCGAATTGCAAGAACTCTCTAGCCAACTCCAGGAATTATCCGAAAAAGGGTTTATCCGCCCTAGTTCTTCTCCTTGGGGTGCACCTGTCTTATTTGTGAAGAAGAAAGATGGGTCATTCCGTATGTGTATCGATTACCGAGAGCTCAACAAGTTGACCATCAAAAACCGGTATCCTCTCCCTCGTATCGACGATCTGTTTGATCAACTTCAAGGAGCTACTATATTCTCGAAGATTGATCTACGTTCTGGATATCACCAATTACGTGTCCATGATGATGACATCCCAAAGACCGCGTTTCGTACTCGTTATGGGCACTATGAGTTTACGGTGATGCCTTTTGGTTTGACTAATGCTCCTGCTGTTTTCATGGATCTCATGAATCGAGTATGCAAGCCTTATCTAGATAAGTTTGTGATCGTCTTCATTGATGACATCCTCATCTACTCCAAAACCAACGCTGAGCATGAACTGCATTTGCGACAAGTTCTTGAATTGTTAAAGAAAGAACAATTGTACGCGAAGTTCTCGAAGTGTGAATTCTGGCTCGAGGAGGTTCAATTTCTAGGACACGTGGTGAATAGCCAAGGAATTCACGTTGACCCTGCAAAGGTGGAAGCTGTGAAGAATTGGTGTGTTCCCACGACACCGACCGAGATTCGTTCTTTCCTTGGTCTTGCTGGTTATTATCGGCGATTCATCGCCAACTTTTCGAGGATCGCAAAGCCGCTCACTTCCTTAACACAAAAGAATAAACCATTCGAGTAGGGGCCCGAGCAAGAGGGAGCTTTTGAAACATTAAAACACAAACTAAGCAATGCTCCTATCTTGACCCTACCCGATGGAAACGATGATTTCACCGTATATTGTGATGCTTCAAAACAAGGTCTTGGTTGTGTTCTTATGCAACGAGGAAAGGTGATAGCTTATGCATCAAGACAATTGAAGGTTCACGAGGTGAATTACACAACTCATGATCTTGAACTCGGCGCTGTGGTTTTCGCTTTGAAGATCTGGCGACATTATCTTTATGGGACGAAATGCATAGTCTACACCGACCATAAAAGTCTCCAACATGTGTTCAACCAAAAAGATCTCAACATGAGACAACGACGTTGGATCGAGTTAATCAGCGACTACGACTGTGACATTCGCTATCATCCTGGAAAGGCGAATGTTGTAGCCGACGCGCTGAGTCGCAAGGTCCATAACAAAACTGTCTCACTACAAGGAATCCGAGATCAAAGACAGTGGTTTCACACGTTAAGAGAATTTGATACCGAGGTTCGTGTGGATGTTAACGAGGCTACTATCATGCTCCAAAACATCAGAATTGATAGTGATCTCGAGTTATGCATTCGCAAGGCTCAACAAGCGGCAATAACCGACGAAGGAAGTAATGAGGATTTGGTGTCTAACGTTCGATCACAACTGGAGGAAAAACCAAACGGTCTATGGTACTTTCTCAATCGACTTTGGATCCAAACCGTGATAACTTCGACACATCATTTTGAACGAAGCTCATCACACCCGATATTCTATTCATCCTGGCTCCGATAAAATGTACATGGACTTGCGTGGTCAATATTGGTGGCCTGGAATGAAGAAAGATATTGCGGTTTATGTCTCCAAATGTCTCACGTGTGCAAGAGTCAAAGCCGAGCATCAACGACCAAGTGGTTTACTTGAACAACCTGAAATCCCTATGTGGAAATGGGAACATGTATCCATGGATTTCATAACCAAGTTACCACGTACTCCTCGTGGTCATGATAGTATATGGGTGATTGTGGATCATTTTGACCAAGACGGCACATTTCATACCTATACAGACACTTATTGGTTTCAAGACTAGCTCGCATATACATTGATGAAATTGTTAGTCGTCATGGCGTACCGTTGCACATCATTTCTGATCGAGATGCTCGTTTCACTTCACACTTTTGGTCATCTATGCAAGAACTCTTGGGTACTCAATTAGATTTGAGTACGGCTTACCATCCTCAAACTGATGGCCAAACCGAACGAACAATCCAAACCCTCGAGGATTTGCTACGACTATGTGTCCTTGACTTTGGTGGTAATTGGGATACGCATTTACCGCTCGCGGAATTTTCGTATAACAATAGTTATCACTCGAGTATCAAGATGACACCGTTCGAAGCACTTTATGGTCGTAAATGCCGATCACCGATCTGTTGGACCGACATTGGTGAAAACTTTATCACTGGTCCTGAACTTATACAAGAAACGACCGATAAAGTCGCTACAATCCGCAAGAACCTTGAAGTGGCAAGAAGTCGACAAAAGAGCTATGCCGATAAGCATCGTAAACTGTTGGAGTTTCAAGTTGGTGATATGGTTCTTCTTAAGGTTTCACCATGGAAAGGTGTTATTCGCTTTGGAAAGAAGGGCAAACTAGCTCCAAGATTTGTAGGACCATTCAAAATCCTGAAAAGGATCAGGAAAGTGGCTTATAAACTGGAACTACCTTCTGACCTTAGTGGAGTTCATCCTGTGTTTCATGTCTCAAATCTGAGAAGTGTTTGGCCGACGAGAGTCTGCATGTTCCACTGGAAGACATTCAGATCGACGAGTCATTGCACTTCATCGAGAAACCTGTTGAGATTATGGATCGCATCATGAAGAAGACTAGAACCACAACAACTCCAATTGTCAAGGTTCGTTGGGAGAACAAGTGTGGAGCTGAGTTCACATGGGAACGGGAGGATCATATGAAGCAGAGATACCCGTATTTGTTTGTTTAGTTCATTTTTAAATTCTGAACGAAATTCTTTAAAGTAGGAGAGACAGTAACACTTTGTATTTATATGATAATTAACATTCAAAAGCTTATGAGGCTAATTGGAAGACACACACTTTAGACTCTCTAATGTCTCTGCAATTGCACATAAAGTAAACACTAAAGCGGTCAGCTTAATCGATGATGAATTTTCTTTTTTTGATACTTTATCAAAACCTGAAAGTTCTCCAAGTGTCTTCATCTTTTCGTCTCAGCCTCCTCGAAAACAAATTTCGGGACGAAATTTCCTAAAGTAGGGGAGACTGTAACATCTCGCATCTCGGCGTTTTACCTCTTATAATAATAATAAAATTTATAATAATAATCATAATAATGATAATAATAACAATAATAATAATAATAACAAATAATAATAATATAATAATAATGATAATAATAATAATAATAATAATAATAATAATAATAATAATAATAATAATAATAAATAACAAAAGTCCAGGGGGCAGTCTTGTAAATTATGAAACTTAATAAATAAGTTTATAACATAAAATGATAACTTAGAAACCGCAGGGACCATTTGTGAAAAATTTCAAAAACCAACTGCTTCCCCTCGATTCTCCGGCGAGACTCCGGCTGGTCTCCGGCCGAACTCCGGCGAGGCCAAAATCGATAAAATTACTCCATTTTAACCTACAAAACCGGTTCTAATGCATTAGTGGACAAGTTTCGAACCTAATGTACCCATTATACACGTTTAAACATCGAGATATTCGGATCCAAAGCTTCCACATCGAAGTTCACTAAATTCCCGACCAAATCAGTCAAATTATCCGATTTTGAACCCCACAATCTCACCGAAAGCTTCCTTGGATCCAATTCGGATTGAATTCCAACATAAAACGTGTTGAATTAGTCAATCAAACGGCTTTAATTTTCACTTTTATCTCGGATTCGATACAGCTCGATAATACACTCAAACAACAACAATAAACAAATTGAAGCTACCAAAACAATCATTTATAAACACCTAATCAAAATCAGGTGCCAATTTCACCAACAACAAACACTGTCATCGATTATCATCTTCATCGCGACCTGCAACTCTATCGAACACTAACCTTCGAGCTTTCTAAACCCAAATTGATAAAGGGCTTTTGTTTATCATCATCACTCGAAACTGTCTGTGCAAGAATTTGATTATTATCAACACAATCATCTCGAATCAACATCTCCATTTCCGCGGCTGTTCTTCATCTGTTCTTATCGAATCAGCATCCAATCAGGTAATTAAACATACCTATATGATCGCATTAACATGGGGATTAAAAGCCCTATGTTTAATTCGGTAAACATCACTGAATCGAGGGTCAATTCGACCCAAATCAAATCTAGGGTTTATGATAATTGGGGAGGGATTGCAATGGGTGTTTAATACAATTGGAAACCAAAACATACCGCGGCTGCGGCCTTTGGTTCACTGGTTTGGAGCGTGTTGTGCTACACAGGAGGTCCCGGGTTCGACCCCGGGCACCCCCATTATTTTTTATATTGGCTTTTTAAGCCTTTAAAAATCATAAAAAAATTCTGAAAATTCTAAAAATTTATTTTATAAACTCTAATTATTTTAAAAGTTATCCAATAATTTCTGTAAAATTATTTCTTTAAAAACACTTTAATTTTTATATAAAATATCCGATAACAAATAATATAATTGGTTTATTTTTATAAAAACATGACTTTAAATAATAGTTTAAAATATCAAATTATTATTGATCACGATGTTAACGTAATCATGAATTTCTCGTAAAAATTATATGCGTTTCATAATTAATTTCACAATTATTTACAAACGTAATTATAAGTCACTTCGTATAAAATATACTTTAACAATTAATTCGGATTAATAAATTGTTATCGGGTAATACGTTATCATAATGATATTTATTAACGAGAATATATATAAGATATATTTGGACATTATCAGATATTAAACCTAATTTCACTACTAGGATTTAAAAATACTCAAAATACGTATTTCATTTGAATAAATCGAAATACAAGTAATATTCATTACCTGTCAAAACCCCAAATTCCATCTAAGACTCTAATTCACATTAAACTGTTAATCTTATTATAAATCTTAATATGTATTTCTGGTACCTTATAAAGGGATTCGTTGAAACGACGCGCGTTATTATTTCTTATTATTCATCCAATATATATACTTAATCGTCAAGTGAGTATTTCTATACCCATTTTATTATTTCACACACTTTTGGGTGAAACATGTTACCGTATAAACGATACACTTGTAAATACGTTGAATCTTGTAAACTTATGGCAATTTACTTGTATGTTGTGATTAGTCGAATCATGTAGCTACCATGTAATGTCGAATATATGTACAATCATTAACTATTGCTAGCCTGGCGACGTCATAGATCTATGGGCCTGACAAGCCTGCTTGGTTTATCCAAGTACACTTAGCTAATCGTATATACTTGTAAACGTTTGAGACTTGTAAAACTTTGTCAAGGTTTGATTGTGCATTCTGTCTTACATCCCTAGTTACCTTGTTCTCTAATTTACAACATGAATTGCCATCTTTTATATACTTATGTATGAAAAACTATAGAATGCTCACCAACAATATGTTGACCCTTATTTTAAACATGTTTCAGGCATTAGCGTTATGTGGCTGTGAACAATCTTAACTCTCATGCCTCGACGATTCCGCCGTCAAGGTTGGGGTGTGACAATAAAAACATTAGATTAAAACAACTTACAAACATATAACGACATTGGGCTAAAGATGTCCGGCCGCCATGTCCCTTGATCGTTTGCTTCCTTTGTTGGACTTGTTAGTTGCAGACCGAGCCTTGACTTCAGGAGAAGTGTAGTAATCCACATAGCCTTTTCATTCAGATTCTTGCATATCATTCAACCCTGTCCTCCCCACCTATTTTGCTAAAATGCTTTTGCTTGAACCGATATTTGTGATCTTTATACCGGTTTGCAGCATATTTCTCAATGCCTGCCCTGAGGCCTTCGTGGGGAGTCATATCAAAATACATCTGCAAATTATGAAAACAAATAGCTTAGTGTATATATATTTAATCACTGAATTTAATTATAAAAAACTTAACCTGTAAGTCAGGCCAGATAGTCGCCTTCAAATCTGCAGGTATCTTTCTCCAGCTCTTGTAGTTTTGAGGAAATCTGTCAACGATTGTGCCAACAAGTGAAGCAAAGGTCGCCTGATTGACACCCATAGGTTTGTAGGTGTCATGCGTACCTTGCTCAAATTCAATTGTGATCAAATTTCCTTGTGGATTTCTCTTTCGCATACCTTGAAGTGTGGTCTTTTCACGCTTGCCTTGTCCTGCAAATTGATAATAGTATAAAAATTCTATGTAAATTATATATTTTCATTTTAAAAGATAATAGTATAAAAAATTCGTCATACCTCGTCCGCTGCCGCTGCCGGAGTCATCACTGACCTCGCACTGTCGTGACGGCTGCCACGATCGATCATCATCGGGAGGACCACCACCAGGTGGACCACGGTCATAGGTATCCCCACCGTGACCTCGGGCCACGTCTGTCATCTGTAAAAAAAGATTATATAAGTTTACAAATATACCACAATTGAATCATTAGCTAAACACACAATTGAAAAAAACAATTCAATAAACATAATAGATCAAACATAATAAATGATTCCGTTAAAATTAAAAATTACAATCAATCGGATTCATCGGTGTGATAAGAATCTTCTTCACAATCATTATTAAATTCGTCTGATTCATCATCTGAATTATCAGAAACGTCAACAGCTTGGTCTGCATCGTCGTCTTCACCCTCATCCGTATCTTCATATGTCTCGTCCTCTACATTGACATGCTCAAGGGAAACATCGACTTCTGTAGCTTCATCTCTACTCATACCATCATAAGTTAAATTATCTAAGTCAGTAGACAACAAAAACTCAGATGAAGTGCTGCCATGAATTAAATCTGCTTCATTATTTTCCATTATAATATCTCGGTCCCAAATCTTCCGATGATTCACCTCTTGGACGACCTTCCAATGTCTGATTGATTGAACTCTTTGACTGGCTTTAGACGGTTCGTCAAGATAAAAAACTTGCTCTGCTTGTGTTGCAAGAATGTATTGGTCATTTGTAAACCATTCAGTTTGGATAGAAATACTGGTTATGTTATTCTTAGGGGGTGTTTGTTTTTTTTAAAAACCTCTTCCCCACCTCTTCATCTGCGCGCTCGCAGACGCGGGAAGAGGTTTTTACTTCGCAGACTGTTTGTTTTTCGGAAGACGTTTCATTAAAAAACGTCTTCCTCACCTCTGCACGGAGAAGAGCTGGAACAATCTCTTCACAACCTCTTCTAACATCTTCTAAGCTTCATTTGAGCCCTAACACTCTCTTCCCCATGTACCCACACCCCACTCCTACTCCCCACAGCAATCTCTCGCCTGCTCAATTCCCGTCGCCATCGTCGCCACCTCGCCACCGTCGGCCGCTTCTGCCACCGTCGCGATTTCCCCGTTCGACCTTCGATCTCGCCACCGTCGCGATTTCCCCCTGCGACCTGGTAAACCGCGAGTTTCGCTAATGGAGGTCGGAGATGATATCGTTGGAAGAACAGCTTACGAGTTTCGCTAATGGAGGTCGGAGATGATACAAACTTTGTATAGAGATTTAATGGAGATTTTGAAACCCTATTGTTGTATCTCGTAATCTGTAGATAGAATTTGGGGGTTATTAAAGGGGATAGGATCTACTTAAATTCAATAGCTTTTTTTAACAAATATTATTATCAGAATTTATAAAACCCGTCAAAATATAATTACACGTATACAATTAGTTTAATTACAGAATATTTCAGCATTCTGCAGATGTTAAACAAAACAAACAGTCTTTTTCTTACAGACTGCAGACATTTGGTCCACCTCTTCTGCTGCAGATGTCTGCAGATGTGGTCCGCAGACTGCAGACGTTTTCCTGCAGAAAAAACAAACAACACCTTAATGACACAAAGTTTGTTGTTATTAGTTTTAAACCATTTACATCGAAACAACACAACCTTACAACGGTCTAGATAGCCTAGCTCCAGAATCTCTTCCAACAAACCGTAATACTTTGTTCCATCTTGACCAGTTGTTGAGATGCCGCTATTTTGAGTTGTACGGCGTACGTCTCGACTATGAACTACAAATCTCACACCGTTAACTATACAAGCGGTGTAAGAGTTTGCATGTCGTGGTCCATTTGCTAAAGCAAATAACTGAGGACTAACACTAGATTCATCATTTACTCGCCGACGGTTGATCTATTTGAAATAAGAGAAAATTAAGAAAATTTGTATAATCGGTTTGTATAATCGGTTTTATACACAAATGAGTTTACCTTCTGTTTAAACCAGTTAGGAAAATTGCTTCCAAGTCAGTTCCATGCGGCATTTGAGTAATAAATTCACTATAAATAATGTTACTTGCGTTAATAATAATCACTATAAAGATAACTTACGAAAACACAACCCGAAATAGAAAATACTTACTCTTTGTATTCTTTGATCTCGGAGTGTTGTTAAGGACAAACCAATTTAGATTTGCCCAAAGCACACCATCCATTTTTTTATCAACCCCCTTGCTGATAGGTGTGCATAGCGATTGGAAGACATAAAACTCACGTGTGGGAACTGGGGCGTCTTCTGTAACATCCCAGGGAAATCGCAACGTGATATTGTCCGCTCTGGCCGCAGCCTCACGGTTTTAAAACGCGTCACATTGGGGAAGGTATCCAGCCCCTTATAAAGAGACTTTCGTTCACCTGCCCAACCGATGTGGGATGCAAATAACCATGTTTCAGGCATCTTTCATCCACCCCCCGAAGGGAGACCAGCGTCCTCGCTGGCATAACGGCCCGACCCTGGCTCTGATACCAACTGTAACATCCCAGGGAAATCGCAACGTGATATTGTCCGCTCTGGCCGCAGCCTCACGGTTTTAAAACGCGTCACATTGGGGAAGGTATCCAGCCCTTTATAAAGAGACTTTTGTTCACCTGCCCAACCGATGTGGGATGCAAATAGCCATGTTTCAGGCATGTTTCATCCAACCGATGTGGTTTTTAAAGAGTTGCAGGTCCGCGACCGTGTGGTGTTCGACGGAGTGTTTGTTGATTGTTTAAAAGGCTTTAAAACCAAAACAAATCACGTCTGCATGCTTGGTCTACTGGTTCCCGAGCACCTTGCTAAGTTGGAGGTCCCGGGATCGACCCCGGGCACCCCCTTATTTTTTTTAATTAGCTTTTAAGCCCTAATTAAATACATAAAAATTCTTAAAAATTATAAAAATAAATTTTATAAACTTTTTCTATTTCAAATATTTCAAAATGATTTTCTGTAAATTTATTTTATTTAAAAAAATATTAAAAATCTTTATAAAATATTATTTATAAATATTATAAATAATTATTTTATAAAGATGGACACTATATCACGTTTAACTATGAAATAGTCCTGTAAATTATAGAAATTATACATCTTATAATTTCACAATTATTTACAAACGTAATTTATTATAAAATATACTTTGACAATTAATTTAGATTAATAAATTATCGGTTAATACGTTATTGTAACGATATTTATTACAAAGAATATATACGAAATATATTCAAACATTATCCGATATTAAACCTAATTTCATTTCTAGATTAAAACACTTAAAAAGATATATTTCTTCGGAATAAATATAATATACAAAACTTCAAAATCGTAAAACCTTAGTTCATGTTTAATTGTTAAACTTATTATCGAACTTAATCTTGAAATAAATACGTTTTAGGTACCTTGTAAGGGAATTCGTTGAAACGACGCGCGTTATTATTTCTTATTAATCATCCAATATATACTTAATCGCCAAGTGAGTATTTCTATACTCATTTTATTTTTTCACACACTTTTGGGTGAAACATGTTACCTTATAAACGTTGCACTTGTAAACACGTTTGATTCTTGTAAACTTATGGCAATTTGCTTGTGTGTTGTGATTAGTTGAATCTTGTAGCTACCATGTAATGTCGAATACATGTACAATCATTAACTATTGCTAGCCTGGCGACGTCATAGATCTATGGGCCTGACAAGCCTGCTTGGTTGATCCAAGTACACTTAGCTAATCGTATATACTTGTAAATGTTTGAGAACTTGTAAAACTTTGTCATGGTTTGATTGTGCATTCTGTCTTACATCCCTAGTTACCTTGTTCTCTAATTTACAACATGAATTGCCATCTTTTATATACCTATGTATTCAAAACTATAGAATGCTCACCAACAATATGTTGACCTTTTATTTTTAACATGTTTCAGGCAATAGCGTTATGTGGCTGTGAACAATCGTAACTCTCACGCCTCGACGATTCCGCCGTCAAGGTTGGGGTGTGACATCTTCGTTTCTGTCCGGCCGATTAAATCTCATCGGTACACCGTCAAGATACCTTGAACAGAAAGTTAAGGCTTCATCTGCGACATACCCCTCCGCAATGGAACCTTCGGGCCTAGCCTTATTTCTAACATAATTTTTCAGCTTTTTCATGTATCTTTCAAATGGATACATCCACCTCATATAAACTGGCTCACCTTGAATGGTCTCCTCAGGTAAATGCATAACCAAATGAATCATTATGTCAAAAAATGATGGAGGAAATATTTGCTCGAAAGAACACAAAATTTTAATCAACTTCTCCTCGGCATCTTGCATGTCAGATAACATCAAGTTCCGAGCACAAAGTTGCTTAAAGAATAAGCACATCTCAATTATTGGTGTTGAAATGTTTTTATCCAAGTACGCTTGAGCACCAATCGGAAGCAACCGTTGTATCATTATATGATGATCATGTGATTTCATCCCCGTTATTTGGGTATCATTATCGGTTACCTTATGTTTAAAGTTAGAGCCAAAGCCATCAGGTAGTTTTACTTCATTAATGAATTGACAAAAAAGACTCCTTTCGGCGTTTGAGAAAGAGAACTTGGGATGAGGCTTTGAGAGCTTACCGCGACCATTATCTACAAGCCACAAGTCACGTCGAATGTTCCATTGTTCTAACACCATTCTTGCCTTATTAGTGTCTTTGGATTTTTCCTTGTTCATCATCAACGTATTCAACAAACTCTCGCACACATTCTTTTCGATATGCATGACATCCAAATTATGTTTTAGTTGAATTGAAGACCAATATTCAAGCTCGAAGAAAATAGAACGCTTGGTCCAATTCAATTCAACATCGGAATCACGTTTTCTCTTCTTACCACCAAACTGAACATGTTTCCCAGAAATACGGGGCGACAATTTATTAAGTTGTTCCAAAATCTGATCATTAGTTTTCCTGTTAGGAGGACGTCTAGTCTCATTCTTACCATTGAATGACTTGTCCTTCCTCCATTTATGATTTGTTGGTAACCATTTTCTATGCCCAACATAAGCAGTTTTTCCCAATACATGAACAGATGGAGTGCCTTCCTTACATGTTGGGCATGCAAAGTAACCTTGCCCACTCCAACCAGACAAGCTACTACGAGTAGGGAAATCATTGATAGTCCATAAAAGCATTGCACGCAATGTGAAGAAAGTGTTTGTAACCGCATCTTTTGTCACGACTCCGTCCGACCAAAGACTTTTCAATTCATCAACCAATGGTCTTAAAAAAACATCAATGTCCTTCCCAGGTGATTTAGGGCCAGGGATTAATAACGTCAGCATGAATGAAGACTCTTTCATACATAACCATGGCGGCGTATTGTATGTTGTCAATATTACCGACCACATGCTATACGACGTACTCATGTTCCCAAATGGATTGAAGCCATCAGCAGCCAGCCCTAATCTAACATTTCTAGGTTATTTGGCAAAATCAGGATACATTGAATCGAATTCTTTCCATGATGTACCATCCACCGGGTGACGTAACTTACCATCTTCCGTGCAACGTCCAGAAGCATGCCATGTCATATGCTTTGCAGTGTGTCTTGAGCTATAAATACGCTTTAATCTAGGAATTAATGGAAAGTAACGCATAACCTTGTTGGCAACTTTCTTCCCCTTAGTGTTTACGTCCTTCCATCTACTTTCATAACATATTGGACATTTTTGCAAATCCTTGTTATCCTTCCCCCAAAATAAACAACAGTCGTTCTTACAAACGTGGATCGATTCATATCCTAACCCAACTTTCTTCATTATCTTCTTGGCTTCATAGTTTGACGGTAGGATTTTAGCAAGCGGAAATACAGTTTTCAGAAATTCTAACAATTGGTCAAACGATGTATCGGTCCATTTATTATGGCCTTCATGTGACTCAGTTTTGCCAAGAAATCCAATGAAGACATCCCGTCACAACCAGGGTATAGTTCGGTGTTGGCAAGTTTCAGTAATTCAGCAAGTTCATCATTTGTATCACTCGGTGTATCTGTTGTGTTCATTGGCTCGTCGTCGTCGTATGTGTTGTCCTCTTGTGGGACATTCTCCTGACGAAAATCGTTAATAAAATCATGTATTGGGTCTGTCGTTTGAGGTATGACTGGAACTACCGGTGATGGAACATATGATTCACCATGATGCGTCCACGTTTTGTAAAATCGGCAAAAACCATTATTATGTATATGGTGCTCTATTGTTGGAAGAGGAAACCAATAACTGTTATTGCAATTATTACACGGACACCGAGCTTTATTTTAGCCATTCGTATAATTCTTACACCTTTCCATGAATGCTTTAAGACCAATCAGATATTCTTTAGAAAATTTATTTTTTAAAGTAGTCCAAGTCTTATCAATCGTCATAACTGTGTCTACAAATAAATATTAATTATCTTAACACATTCATACATAAATACACATATACATCCATTTTAATCACAATTTAACATACATACACACATACACATATACATCCATACACAAATACACATATACATCCATTTTAATCACAATTCAACATACATATACACATACACATATACATCCATACATAAATACACATGTACATCCATACACATATACATATACATCCATTTTAATCACAATTTAACATCCATTTTAATCTCAATTTAACATACATACACACATACACATATATATCCATACATAAATACACATATACATACACATATACATCCATACAAACATATACATACATTCTAATATATACACATACACATTCATACACAAATTACACATATACATTCATACAAAAATATACATATACATCCATTTTAATCTCAATTGAACATATATACACATATACATCCATACACAAATACACATATGCATAATTCAGATATACGCCCATACACATATACATCCATACACAAATACACATATACATCCATTTTAATCACAATTCAACATACATATACACATACACATATACATCCATACATAAATACACATGTACATCCATACACATATACATATACATCCATTTTAATCACAATTTAACATCCATTTTAATCTCAATTAACATACATACACACATACACATATATACCCATACATAAATACACATATACATACACATATACATCCATACAAACATATAAATACATTCTAATATATACACATACACATTCATACACAAATTACACATATACATTCATACAAAAATATACATATACATCCATTTTAATCTCAATTGAACATATATACACATATACATCCATACACAAATACACATATACATAATTCAGATATAAACACAAAGTGATAAAACTGCCCATAGTCACACAATTGCTAATAAAACCTAAATTCAAGTTACGCTCTCTTAAACCAAAGAGCTTATTGTGTAATCAGGCTTGTAATAACATACATCCATACACACATCTATATCCATACACATCTATACACGTACAAATACACATATATATCCATACACATACACATATACATCCAACATAACTCTAATTTCAGATCCTAACCATTTTTAACACAAGAATTTTTTTTAAAAAACTTAGTTATTACCTTTACAATGTAGTGGACTAGCGGTGGTGGTGATGACAAATGGCGGGGGTGCTGACGCGGCGGTGGAGCAGGTGGCGGTGGAGGTGACGGCGCGCGGTGGTGGTGCGGTGGCGGTGGGGTGGCGGTTGGGTGTACGTGGAATCACGTTTACTGCATCCTCTCGCGCGGTGGTTGATGGCCGTGGCGGTGACGGTGCGCGGTGGTGGTGCGGTGCTGGTGTACGGTGCGCGGTGGCGGTGCGGTGGCGGTTGGGTGGCGGTGGTGGGGGCGATACAAAGAAGATTTGGTCGTTTGGTGTGTGAAAATGGGGAACAGATCTGGAATCTCCGTTTTCATAAACCGAATACCATTTTTGCGGTGATATATCGTCGCAAAATGTTTTTTACGGCGACACAGTTTTTATTATATTTATTTTTTATATTTATTTTTAATTATTTTTTGCGACGAAAATCTTTTGCGACGAAATTATCGCCGCAAAAACTAAGGCGGGAAATTTTCCCACCGACTAAAAAATTCAGGAAAATTGTAAAAAAACTTGAATATATTTTTTGCGACGAAACCGAATTGACGCAAAAAATAATATATTTTTAATCACATAAAATAAATTAAAAAACCTTTTTTGCGGCGAGAATATCGTCGTAAAAATAAATTTGACTAGAAAAGTCAAAAAGCAAATTATTTTTGTCGTTTAGTTAGTTTTTTGCGACGAATCCTTTATCGCCGCAAAAAACTTAGTCGCAAAAAATCAATTTCCTTGTAGTGGCTGTCGGGACTCGCGAAGGGCTGCCGGGTCTCGCGAAGGGCTGCCGAAGGTCAACAGCTGCGTAGTCGGGAGGGATGTCGGGGATCACCGCTGCGAAAGAGGAACGGCTGCTGGGGATCATCGCTGCGAAGAAGAAAAGACTGCTGTCGATTGTCGATGAGAATGTTGTTAGAGTTTCGAATTTTGAATGTATATAGAACTGATGGAAATCGTGGGTGGGGGTGCAGAAGATATGAAATCATGGGATTGGGGCTGTTAAAGGGGGAGATGTTGGGTGGTGATAAGTCTAGTTGTCTTGCATTATTTATTTATTTATTATTATTTATTTTTTTAATTATATTTTACTAATGTTTAATTTGAGGTCAACTTAATTATAATTATATACTAATAATAATTAAGATTTTGAACTGATAATAATGTCGAATAACGTTGACAGATAGTAATGATAATGGAATAGTCGAAACGGTGTTAACCTAAAATATACGGGTTGTCACATTATCCCCTTGTTGAACGAATTTTCGTCCCGGAAATTAGAACACTAGGGTTAACAAACGAGTGATGAGCAACTGGTCAGTTATCCAGAACATAGACGCGCTAGGTTTTCTGACGGTTTCTGAAACATGAAACATGAAACATACCCGAACAAAGAAATATAAGTTTTCGCGTGAGTTACGACAGAAGTTATCAATGTGGTACCTTATGGACGGAATCGATTATAGACGAACATAATCGTTATCGGTATGGGTGTTATCTGAACCAGTGTTATTATTCGCCTTTATGGCTACGATAAACCAAACCAACAACGACAAAACTCCCATTGCGGAGCACATAGGAAAAAACTAGTTAGCTGATTAAGAAACAACGAGTTACGTACTTTTTGTGTTTATGGTTATGATTCATGATTTAATGTTTACGATTTAGAATTTAAAGTAATAGCACAACTATTGGTTTAAATGGTAAACACGATATTTTGTTACAGGTTTATATCTTACCCTGAAAGCTTCTTTATTATCATTTGTTGACATTTTAAATGTAAGCAAACACTTAAAGATACTTATAACTAGATTGGTTAAAATCTATATATGATTTCTGTTCATGCTAATTCTGATAATTTAATAGCCTCGTATAATTTAAAGATACGTGCATAAGCAGCATAACCAGCTTGACTGGTTTGTGATAGTTTTAATTTCATGCGTACATAAAGTAAATGTTATATATAGTAGTATAGAACAAAAGAATAATAAACCTAATGTTAATACTTACCAGAATAATTAATATATAAATAATACATTTATACAAACAAATGTAGCATTGTCAATTTGTTACCCACTATGCAGCCAAATGTTAAATCCGACTTCTTTTTAATACTAAAAAAAGATGTAAAGTTCATATAATTGAGTCAAAACAGATTTGACAAGCGAAACCATTACCCATCGCTCAGTCGTAGTTGTTATTATCAATTTAAGTAATAATGTTCCTAACTTTT
This sequence comes from Flaveria linearis, assembly GCA_024085815.1. NCBI lineage: Eukaryota > Viridiplantae > Streptophyta > Magnoliopsida > Asterales > Asteraceae > Flaveria > Flaveria linearis. The sequence goes on along the minus strand of JABSNV010001124.1, from coordinate 22,433 downwards.
ATTTTTGTTGTTAAGGACAAATTCACTTGTATAATTATTATAGGTTTTCACTTGATTTTGTTTACATTGATGATTATAACAGAAATCGGAAAACATGCATTTCTTACTAGCAAAATGAAGTGTCAATGGAGTGTAGATTTATAATATAGTAATACGAGTTAGATTGTAATTGACAATAAAAATTAAAAATTACAAGTATAGTTAATAAAGTGTTAGTTTAATTATTATCCCCTGCCTTACAAAAAAAAATTATTATCCCCTGATAAAACTTTAAATTATTAAACTCCAGTGTGTGAATAGTCAATTGACGAACCGAGAAAATTTTTCATGGAAGGCAAAAGCAAGACGATTTTATAACTTTAGGGGTAACGTTCGTGATTTTAACATACATATCATATTATGCTAGAAAAGATTATGAGGGGCCCCTAATCCCCACCTTTCTACCTAGGTCCACACCTGATCAATTACTTAATTTTATAACATATATTAAACTATTAGTTATCAATTATATATTATATTTATCATTTAAAAGGATTTTAAATATTATTAGTTTTTCACGAATACGTTGAACTGGATAAAGCGAAACACATGTTACATGTCCTTAATTGAATATTGTCAGATAATCAAATCCATGATCTTTTATTCGTCGGCAGATAACATCAACACCACCTTTTATGATTCATACATTATAGTAACAGAGTTTGAATCACACCTTATGGGTGCAGCGATGAAAGTAAACTATTTTACGGGGAGCGAACTTTATATTTATTAAAAAAATTCACTACTGTGCCAAAAATTAACACTACTGACGAAAACAAAGAAGTAACCCCCCCCCAATTTCTATTCATACAGAGCAGTGACAGAGCTTGAACTACACCTTAAGGGGGCGGGGGCGGAAGCAATCTATTTTAGAGGGAGGCGAACTCTATATTTATTAAAAAAAATTTCACTACCAGACCGAAAATTTACACTGCTGATGAAAAAAAAAGTGACCTCCCATAAAAGTTTCACCTATGATACTGAGTTGGCACGAAACGGAATAAGTTTGCTGTCATAAATCATAATAGATTAATAACTGACGGACTTAAAACTTATACATGAATCAAGTCCAAAATGTGATCAAGTCCAAATATGAAGCCATCAATTAAGTTTTTAGAAAGCAGAAAACAGTTTCTTTTATTATGAATTTAATAATTAAAGTCGATAACTCACGGATAATTGTGACATGACTTGACATGAAGCTAGATAAGTTAAAGTTTAAGGTAAACCAGTTCAAGTCATAATATGTTAACATGATAAAAAACGTGTCAACACAGGTTTAACATACTAAACTCCTTTATAGATTTTTTTATTTTTTTGGATCAAATGGCATACTTTTCTAACAAAACTTCTATGATTTTTTAGGATAAATAAATCATAACTTGTGTGGACATGCCATTCACCACTAGAATTGTGTCTGTAATTGTATTAAACATGTCATGTTATTTGTGATGTTAAGCTACTTATGTTTAATCGTCTTAAATATGTCGTGTAATTCGTGTTATACTTTCTACATATAATTATGTTAAAAGTATTATTCTCTAACCATCTTTTTAAACTGCATGTTTGTATCGCTGTTATAGTCTCATGTTCTTTTTTATAGGAATGTCAATCGTTTCATGTCAACCACAACTGTTTAACCTAATACAATGCATATTCTATTACTAATAATACAATGCATATTCTATTACTAATTAAACTCTTTTGTCGGTGGTTTTTTTTTGTGTGTGTGTGCGTTTTGTTTTGTTTTGTTTGTATGTGTTTTTATAGGTTTGCTTTGGATGTGGGTTTGAGGTTTGGGGGTGCAATTTTTTGCGGGTTGTTGTCGGTTTTATATTTTGGACTGTGCCGTATTCTTGTGATTTTGATGTTCGTCTGTTTGTGTATGGTGTTGGGCTTTGATTTAGTTTTTAGTTTTGTATATTCTGGTGTGTTATGGATTTGAGGTTTTGATGTGTTTTACTTTGTGTATTTTGTTGACTTTTTGGTTTTGAACATTCATTTTGATTTTGGTTTAGGGTTACATTAAAACTCGCATAGACGTGGCAACTATTTTAGTTTATCATATAATAATAGTAGTAGTTCAAATTATATCTATCTTAAAAAACTTTATTATATAATATTACGTGTTTATTTTAATGTGTAAATTTTGTTTTGAACGAGTTGGGTCAAATATTATAATTTTATTTCTTTTGTATAAATTCGAGTTACTCTATGTTTTGATGTAAATTTTGCTATGAAATGTATCAGAGCGAATGTAATCTATGCTTTATCATGTCGTCTTCTTTCCCGCACTTGCTTATTTTGATGTACATTTTGAGTTGTTATACGTTTTAACGTAAATTATGTTTGAAATATAGTCGATTTAAATAAAATATATTTTCATTTGATTGTACAAATTCGTGTTACTCCATGTTTACGTAAATTTAGTTCGGAAACAAGTTGAGTCGATTATTTTTATACTTGATCATGACACGTACGTTCGCCGCCGCAGCAACGCGCAGCGAGTAAATTACTAGTTATCAATTATACCATTTAGTTGTCATATTATATAGATTTATTAAATAGTAATCATTATCTATATACACTATAGTTTTTTAGTTCACACGTTTTTCATTTCGTATTTAAAAACCATCTCGTGACTAATCATTTATGTGTGTTTTCTATGTTGCGGACTTTAGGGGCAATAGATAAGTATTTTTTATGAACTTAAGGTGTCACAAAAATGCCATTTAATAATTCGAATTAAACATAACTAGGAGTTTCTCCCGCGCGTTGCCGCGGGGAGATCAAAGGGAATGAATGAGTTTATGAAGCCTTACTGAGAGGGTGATCTGCAGCAACCGGCTTCAATGGGAGTTAAGTGTGACAATTGTATTGTTTGAGAGTCTGCAATAAGGACACCATAGTAAACTTTTAATTTGATTAAATGGTTGATTTTCACAAAACATGTCATATTAATTTGAATTGGAATATAGATAGAACTGGAACACATACTCTGTATCTTCTAGGCAGGCTGTTGCAAACCTCGGTTTTCACAAAACAACTTCGAAGGTGTTTCCAGTTATGGGTGTCGTTCAACTGAAAAGAGAAACAGGAAACAAATGCGGACAGTTATTATATAAAGTGGATAACTTTTGGACTCATGTTTAAAGGAATTACACTTACTTTTTTTATAAACCAAGAACTATAATCTTGGAGTTGATACTCCTTGTATCTAATCACAGGAATAGGGATTAATGTATAACAAAATTTGTTCTTTGTATTAGTTCAAACTTATAATGGTATGTAAAGAGCAAAATACAAGAACATACAGAATCATCACTTTGATCTTACCTCAAACCTGCAACATTCACTGTAATAACACCAAAAATCACAGCAATTGTTCCAACAATAGCCTGCACCATTACATTATAAGTATTATAAATACATGAGCTCAATCTTGCATATAAATATGGCCATTTGTAACACGGCCACACGAGATGTAATACATAACTAAAACACAATTACTAAACATAAGAAATAACCATGCAGTCGGTAGTTCCTAAATTCATAAAAATATACAACAATCCCATATAAATTATGAATTTCAAAGTAAATCCAACAATTTCTGATACTTTTTAGTTGGAAAATGTCCTTTTACCTCTAGAATTTGCAAAATAGCCTCCACATATTAAATTAATAAGAGTGAAGATATTAAATTAATAACAACTTTTATTAAATCCAACAGTTTAGAGGCCACTACGTACAAACTGATTTATTAATAAGAGTGAAGATATTAAATTAATAACAACTTTTTGTAACCACATTCAATATTCTAATCATTTTTTGAATTAGTGAAAAAAAGGACCAAAGAATAACAGTTACCTGTTTGGGCTGACCATTTCTTCCTCCAATAGTAGTAACAATAATGTGACCAGTTTCAGTGCCATTTCCATCCACGACAGTTGCCTCCATTTCCTACAAGAGGCTAGTTTTTTTTTGAAAATTGCAGTAGAGATGTACCCAATGAACGTAAAAGTAAAATACAGAAAGATATCATGTTGAAGATACCAAGAGGCAACAACCTTTACCGCCTTTTCATCCCTAATTTTCATTTCATTGATTTCCTCAGGCAGTTTGTCAACAAACATTGAATCACCATCAACCTTTTCAACTGTTGGTGGAGCCATTCCACCAGAAGCCATATGGAAGACCAACTTGAGAAAATGTACTTTGTATCACTTAAGCACCACTCACCTTAAAAAACATCCGCATCACAACAAAACCACTATGGTGCCTCATAAATGAGATCTCTATGGTGCATCTACCTCACAACAATATTATGGTACATGAGCCATGGTGCATGGTTATATTCAAGAATTGTAAATGAAAATTAGTATTTGTTTTCTTTGAGCTTTTTTGGGGTTTTGCATTATATTCCATAAAAATGTGGGTATATTATATATAAACCAAACTCATTTACTGATCGTTGTTATTATTAATTAAGAATCAACGTTATAACCGGAAAGATCTAACAGATTATAAAGTTATGACTTACTACATTTAGAGTGTTGCGTAACAGTTGGACAAGGCATATGGGTTTCAGGGATTTCCCGTCCTCTGGCCTGAAAAATTGAGTGAATATTAATGCATAATCTTGACAGTTAACGTTTAACAGATTACCCGTCTTATCTCATCCAAAAAACACAAATATGATGGATAATTTTGAAGTAGAACTAAATGGTCACATGCTACTAATAACAATAATCATTCTTCTAATAATTTCAACTAATAATAAGTATAATGTGTTTTAGGATCGTAGAGAGTGAAGAGTAGGACCATTGTGTAATAGTTCTAATTTAGAGTTCAAACTACTTGTTATAGATCCTTTGAGTATGCCAGTGGAACATTGAGCAATTAGTGCATTACACACTCATTTAAGTAAAGGTGTTAACATATATTTGACAACATACTTTTAATCAAATGACAGAAGGCCATTTGTTACTACCTCATATAGCTTATATATAGTTTTAGCAGCTACTTTTACAAAGTAGGTCATACTAAAGAACCTGGTTAGTAATTGTTAAGTGATAGATGACCTACTAACATAGAAAAATAATACCATCTTACCTTTTATTGGTCTTCTAACATAAATAATAACATGACTCAAATCTGCAACAAAGCTTTTCAACTGTTAGTCTTAAAAACAATCAGTTAGTTTTTATCGTGATCAATCTTACTCTAAAGTTATATAATCAAGGAAAATTTAGATTCATAGCAGCATATAAGATGTACGACTCCCACCTTCTCATTGTGGCTGAGCTAGTGTAGGGTAATATACATATGATGCACCCATTTCTGCAAAAGATTCAAATATTCAGACCCAAATTCACCCATATTTATCAAAGCCGATCCATACCAAAAGTACAACCCATCAAAGCACAAACCCTTCAATCATACATTCTGAATGTAACATTCATACCACAATCACTAATACCCAAACATATTATTAGCAGAAGCCATGATAGGTTGCTGATAGAAACTCATCAGATTCCATTGATTTCAAACTGGTTATCAAGGAGAAAATGATCGGTTTGATTTGAAACTATGTTTTAACCAAATTTTAAACTGCTTCAATGGAGACAGTTACTATCCGGTCTTAAACCAGCAAATTGGTTTAAAACTGGATTAGTTTCACCCAAATCGGTTTTAATATCAATATCAAACTCAGGTCAGGTTTAGAACAGGTTTCGGTTCGCAAACCGGTTTGTTGTTCACCTCTAATCCTCGAGCAGGGCCGCAAGGGTGACATGAAGAAGGTTCTTTACCTCTGCGTTGCCGATCATCTACGCAAACAAAATTTCAGAAAAAATACTGAGCTCAGTAATATAATGATAGCCATGTATTTAAACCTGGCCTTTAAAGGAAAAGTTAACACAAATTCTTTATTGTTCTTCACAATTCAATTGGTGTCTTCAACTTCGAAAAGTAAGGATACAAAGCAAATTTTCTATATAAGAAATGGTAGATACATCGTTAAACCAAAAGGACAATGCATTATACAGGGACCCCTAATTTAGTCCACTGTGTGTTTGGGTTTCAGTTACATAAACTCACGAAAAATAAGTAAACTTTTGCAAGAGTAGTACCACACACCCAAACACGACATGTTAGGTTAAAAAGCACATCAATAACTGTCAGCAATAGCTATTAATAATGGTTTTAAATTATGATCCAAACACTATATTTTGAAAGATTTGACTTACAGGTGGTTTAGCTCTTTTGCTAGTAAGAGGAAACAGTCGGGTCCCTGCACCTCCACCCAAGATAATGGAAGCCACTGTTTTCGGGTCTACTTTCCGCTCTTCCAAAAATTGGGTCTCAAATGTCTGATCAAAACAATCAAAAATTCAACAAATCAAGGTCAAACCCAAATCTTTAATCTGTTCAATTGCACATTCTTACCAAAATCTCCTCCTCAACTGGTGTTCTAAGAACAGCCCCAATCACTCCAACTTTCTAGAACTTTTTGCCTCAAACAAAGTAATCAATCAACAACTTACCACCGGACTGTATAAACACCGATAGCGACAAAATCGACACCGATAGCGTCAAAATTGACACCGGAGAACCTCCTCCTCTGCACCGCTTACGACCACGATTTCCACGGTGACTCGTCGGTTTCCTCCTACAATCGTTTCCCGTCGATGAGATCACCGTCGCCCTCCGTGCATCCACCTCCGCTCCGACCGCCGTCGCCCTCTTCCGAATCGACCCACGAATTGGAGGTGTGCTGGTGGTTTAGGGTTTGGGATCCTCCAGTTGTTTCATCGTCGAGTTCATCGTCTTCATCATCGACCGACCTCCTCTTTCTCGAGCCCTCTCCAGCTCCTCTTTCTTGTAATGGCTTGTGGTGGTGGTTTAGGGTTTTTCATTTTGAATACTGTTGCCACCGACAAATGCGATTAAATAGAATAGAAATAGGTAACTTCTTTTCTCTTCATGTCTCCACTATGCCCCAACTCTAGCTAGAGATATTTGGTTTGCTTTTTGCCTTTGTCCCTGTGTAAGAATCATTCATAGAATCTCACCAACCCAGTATTATGTTTTCAAATGTTTTATAACATTTTAATTCAAACTAATCTTCCTAGACGTGTGAAAGGTCTGAGGCATAGCTAGACGGGCTGGCAAAACAGATTTTATCGTGATTAACAGGTTAGAGATGACACGCGTAGCTCACATATCAAACATGCAAAACACTTGTTTAACCATCTATATTTATGTCTATAAATTTTTTATATATTTTTACGAACCAAGAATGTGAAATAATGAAGTCTAGCCTCTTGATATTAATTATTTTTAAAAAATTTAAAAAATTTAAAAAATTAAAATTATTTTTTTATTAAACAATTTTATTCGTGTCATAAACAGATCGCCAATTGTCAGCCCTAAATTTAATGATAAGAGAGAAGTCTTATAATCAAAAGGCTGTGAATTCTAAAATTAAAGTACTGAAGATGTTGATAGGAGGATGTTAAAAAAACTAATCTTCCTAAACTTTTAAATAATCACGTATTAATGTTCCTTTCGGTCTTCCCTTTCCGATCAATCTTCATCGTAAACGCCTAATGAAGTGGACGGAGGATGGAGGTGGACGCCGGCTACAGATAGGATCTTGAGAGGTAATGCATGGATGGAGATGGTCGCAAATTAACGTGAAGAGGGGGAGTGGCGGTTGAGGACAATGCTTGTGTCGGAGGTGGATAGAAGGGATGCTAGTAAACTAGTAAATCAGATATGTTGCTAGAGACGGAGACGTATGCTCGATCAACTCCTTAAAAGTTTACTTTTTTCTATTACCGTTAACTCACAGACTATATAAACCTACTTCTATATCTACACCAATTTACCCTACAACTCTATAATCCTCAACCATCAAAAAATTCTAATATTATGTTAATACATGTATCAAATAAACCATAAACTTAAATTTGTATATCATCATGATCATATTACAATGACTATATTTATCACCTTAAAATAAAAACAAATTACTATTTAACAGATTTACTTTGCTACCAACTAAATTTTAAAGCATCTTTTAATCTACTCTTAAATCAACATGTAATCCGTCAAGTACAAATAAACATCATAAAAAAAACGCTTATTACACACCCGCATACCAACCCAAATATTTATGTTCATACATCAACCTCCACCTAGCTGTTTATTCTTTAACGTACTACTACTATAAATCACCATCATTCATCATTTGCAAAAGCCAATATTCACTATTCAGTTCATATATGATATAACTCAACAATGGAAACCACCAACAGCAAATGGTTAGCTACGGTGGCGAGCATATGGATACAGTGCACCTCCGGTGCCACCTACACCTTCGGAATATACTCCTCCGCCCGGCCTCAAATCCACCCAAATTACGATCAAACCACCCTCGACACCGTCTCCGTTTTCAAAGACATTGGCGCCAATATCGGGCTTTTATCCGGCCTCCTCTACACCGCGGTAGCAGATAACCACACTGCGGTTCATCGCGGTGGTCATCTTGGTTTGGGTCCGGTCTTTCGTTGGTTTATTTGGCTGGAGCGGTTCAGTTCTTTGCTGTTATTTTTTTAATGTGGTTGTCTGTTACCGGAGTCATTAACCGGCCTAACGTCTGGCTCATGTGCATGTTCATGTTCATGACCGCACATGCCCAGACGTTTTTCAACACCGCGAATGTCGTTGTTGCGGTTAGCAATGTTTTTCAAAACCGGACCGGAAAGCGAACCGGACGGCCTAGAGGTTCACTGGTCGGACCGGTCGGACCGGTCGGACTGGATTACGAACCGGATGACGTCATAAATATTTAAAAAAATATAAAAAAATTCTAAATATTTATAAAACTACAAACACATATCATTCAAGTAAACATAGTCCAAATTAACACAATATATCATATACATACCAAAATTAACAATTTTAAACAATATATCATGTTTAAACGATGTTCCTTAATCCAAAACAACATCCAAAATACATACCATTCAAGTAAATATAGTCCAAATTAACGAACCGGTGTTCCTTAATCCATATCCAATAATATTTTTCTATTAAAATTAAAAAAAAAGTTCCAAAAACCGGTTCAACCCGGTTCGCCGGTTCCGGTCGGACCGGTCGACCGACGCGCAACCGGCCGGTTAACCGGAAAACGGTCCAAAAGCACCGAACCGAACCGGCTTCATCCCCGGTTCCGGTCGAACCGGTCGGACCGGCCGGTCCGGTCCGGTTTCGAAATCATTGGCGTTAGGAACTTTCCGGATTACGGTGGAACCGCGGTTGGGATTATGAAGGTGAGTATGTCTTTCTATGTTATAGGTTGTTGTTTCTTGTCGACATCATTGTTTGATAAGTATTTATTATTACATGATCTCCTATACGGATATTTTGATAGTAATGTTGTATTTCTGGTGTTAACTTAACTTGTGACGGTTCGAGTCAGTTGGTGTAGAGGTTTAGTGATGTTAGGGGTTATGGTCTAGTGCATTTGGTCTGTTATGCCCTTTAAATCTATACGAGTTTAAGTCTTATAAAATTAACAAACTAATGAATTTTAAAAGTAAATTTTAGGGGGTTGAGCACTCGACGTTGAAAAAGCTAATTGAAATAAAATTACGTACAAGTCAAAGAAATTTTACTATTTGTCTATGCTAATTCTTTTAAAGAAATTAAAATAATATAAAATAAAACTCTAGTTTGATGCTGTTAAACTAATTTAACCAGGTTTAAGTGTGTGTGATTTACAAGATCTTTGACTCTTATCACGCTTGATCACCGACCCAAGTTTCTATTATTCGATATTTCGATTGACTTATCTAAATCACTTTCATTGCATTGTCGTTTACTTTAATATTATATGAGATCATTAATGGTACACGTCTTTAAGCCTATCCTTACAATTATAATTGTATAATTTTTTGGGAAATGTTTAAATAAAAATTAGTTTTAAAACTAAAAAGTCTAATAAGTAATTTTAATCATCCATCTGTTTAATCAATAATTTGATATTAATTTCTAGAAAAAAGTTTGTTAGAGGACATTTTAAAAATAGTCACTTTTATTGACTTTTTTGGTAAATTCTTTCATTTTTATAAATGTTCATACTTTTACTTATGGTATTATTTTTTAAAAATTGCACTATAAAAACAAACATATTTTATCTTTAAAGTGAGTACAATATTATTATATAAAAAGATAATAATTTTTTTATATTTTTAAGCTCATATCTTGTCATAGTGTCTTCTTGTACGTTTTATTGTGTCTTTTTGTAAGTTATGTGTATTTCTAAATACTATTTTATTTTTTTTAAAATGATAAATTTTAAAAAAGTATAATCATGAATAACATTGTTGTTTATATCTAATATGTAAAAACAAATAAATTAACAGCTAATTATCTAGTACATTAAATACAATGATAAAATAACACGTCTCATTGGTTTTTTGATCTTTATTGTGTAATTTTGAACACTGTAATTTTGAAAAATACATTGGTAAAATAAGATCATTGTATACTTTTAATTATAAAACACAATGATAGATAACAAGTTTATATAATGTCAAAAACAATGGAAAAATAACACATTATGCTATTTTTAACACTATGTGTTTTGATAAATACATTGGTGAAAGTATATATCATTGTACATTTCTAATTATAAACACAATAAAGAAAAAAGTTTATATAATCTATAGAAATAATGACAATAATAACACAAAATGATCTTAAATATAAAAATACTATTAAATACCTATAACAAATAATATAAAATATATGACAATGATGTATAACACAATAAGCTGATTTATTTGACACAATGAGCAAAATGTATTTTTTAAAACATATATGTGTGTGTCACCCCATAATCCTTTTTAAAACTTTTTTTTTTAATATCATTTTTACTATAAACCCTACCATTATTATTGCACGCTTACTCTATATCCTTATTGTCCTAACTTGTCACAACACCCGACCGACGGCGGAATCATCGGAGCGGACGAGGGAATGATTGATTGTTCATAACTCATGATTGTCTAATAGTGAAATAATATTAAATCAGATTACAGGATAACATGAATTTAACAGATACAAATACAACGTTAAAGTCACAAATAGTAATTGTCTTTTGTTTGACTAAGTCCGGGTCTTATATGAGCATGTAGAAATCCACTAACTTGCTTAACCTGAATCATGTGAGAAATAAAGTCAGCTAACTAATTAGCTGGTGAGTAATCATAGTTTTGAATATACATAGAGATTGATTGATTGATTGAGAATAATCCAATTCACAAGGTAACGTTAAGACTTATATTGCAATAGTAGAGCATATAGATAAACTGACACAATAACACCCCCTTGACTTGACACTTGCATATAATAGACTCCACACATACACCATAGATTGACTCCTGTCTCTGGCACAATCACCACTCGTAAGCCATATGGGGTGGGTTATCCAACCCGTAGATCTCTACCTTGATACCAGGATTGATTGATTGAATTAGGGTTTTACTATCGTCCAGTTTATCATAGTATGTTCACATAATTGCAAGTAATACATAACCTGTCCTGAATTGAATTTAGAATGAAATAACAATAGAATATCATGATGATATATTGTATCACATGATTTCCCCCAAATAAGAAATGATATAAAAAGGGATTGAATACTCAATGATTGATGAGATTAGAACCTGGATATGATAGATTAGACACCAACGATTTCCTTATGATTAACCTAAGGAACGGTGCCTCGAATTAGAATAATAATGATTTGGGAATTTGGGAATGTATTAGGATTTCCATTGGGTCTTGAATGGTAGTTTAAATAAACTAATTTTTATTTAGTTTGAATGTCCATAACTAAATAAAATAAATTTATTGAATGTGATTCGTTTAGAATTTAATAGGGATAAATGTGTTAATATGCGTAATCGTTTGATTTAGTGTGAAAAAAAAATAATTAATTTTATTAATTAATTATGTGATAAATTAAAAATATTAATTATTTAAATGATTAAAAGAAATGAAAATGATTTTGGAAAGATTTATATATAAAACTTTATATTTAATCATGATTTAACGACTAATACAATAAATAAATAAATGTCAAGATAAAAATAACAAATATTATATTTGATTGTTAAACAGGTGTATATATTGAAATAATGGATGACGTGATTTAAAGTCTATTTTTATAAAAATTTAACTAGTTATGTATTTATTTGAAACAATTAATAAAATAAATAAATAAAATGTTGAAATAAATTTTAGAAAAAAATTTGGTTGTTTTAAAAATTTCTAATGTTTGCAAAAACCTTTTTATAATTTTACAAATTTTTTCATAATTTTTAAAGGCTTAAAAAGCATTTAAAAAATAAGTGTAGGTGCCCGGTTCGAACCCGGGACCTCTTGGTTGAAATGCATGCACAGAACCAGTGAACTATGGCTTACAACCGCGGTATGTATCGTTTTAATTCATTTTAAATGACTTCTCAGATATCCCCAAATCGTATGAACCCTAGATTCAATTGAATCAAATTGAACCTGAAAACGATTTCGATAATCAACCCAATCATGGGGCTTTTGTTCCCATGAAAAACCGAGTATATGGGTGTGTAGAATTACCTATATGGTGTCGATTTGGAACTGAACTCGATGAAGAACAGGTCGCGGCACTCGTGTTGACCGATTGATGCTCAAACAACTTTTATAATCAAATTAATTTCAAGGGAAGCTTCGTATATGATCTGGAAACAAAACCCTTTGCAATTTAAGTTTAAAATCGTTCGGGGATTGGATTTCAACAAGTTCAGGTCGACGGGTTCGAGTGGTGTTCGAGAGTGGTGTTTGAGCTTGTTTGAGATGAAATTGACAGTGTTAATCGATTATATGTGCTTATATGAGTGTTTAGGTTGATTACTGCAGGATCGAATTCGGGTGTTTTTTTCTCTCAACTCACTTTGAATCAACACTCAGCAAGCAGTCTTAAGAAGAGTTGATCACAATATAACAAGTAACAAGCAGTAAGAAAATTTAACACAGCAAGTAAATTTTCAAGGTACTTTATATATTGCTTCTCAACTCAAAGGATTACAAGACACTTGGACTCAAATCGCTTATCTAAAGAGTTACAGGGAGAAGATATATATAATACTACCTACAGCCGGGAATACTTTGATTCCAGCTGGACACCTCTAACTTACATCTATACTACAAGACTCTAGGTGAGGTCTTTCAGACATTTTGCCTGAGAGTTGGTAGTCAGGACATGTCCCTGACTTACCTTTTGTCACCAACTAAAGTTGGTAACATGTACTATCATAAAAAGGTGAACAGTAGAATAAAGTATGGTCAACAACATGGCTCTTTAGGAAGATGCCATGCTGTATCAGAGGTCTGCAGCGGACTGTCAGGGACCATACTTTTATCTGCTGGACATAGCAATGTCTTCCGAAGGATAAAGTGCTTCGGAAGAATAACTTCTTCCGAAGGCACTTATACTTCGGAAGACTGCTTCTTCCGAGGCTTGGAGTCTTCTTTGTCTTCGGAAGCAGACTTTGTCTTCGGAAGCTTTCAGACTTTGTCTTCAGCTCTTCATCAGACTGTCTTCGGAAGCTTTCAGACTTTGTCTTCAGCTCTTTCATCAGACTTTGTCTTCGGAAGATAGTCTTCAGCTGTTGGCTTCAGCTGTTGTCTTCAGCAGTTGACTTCAGCTTTTGCCTTCAGTAGATATCTTCAGTGTTGGCTTCAGCTGTTGTCTTCAGCAGTTGACTTCAGCTTTTGCCTTCAATAGATATCTCAGCTGTTCTTCAGACTTCGGAAGATCTCTTGCTCAGCTTCGGAAGCCTTTGAAGTAGTACCAAAAGATGACTATGAAGTGAATTTGGTTGCACCAGCCTTATCATGATCCAACAAACTCCCCCTAGGCTGATGCTACCAAAACTTCACTTCCTCTTCTTCTCAAAGCTCTCAGCACCAAGGAAAGCAGGTGTTATCAGGTCTTCATTCTTTCCTGCTGTGGTGCTGAGAATCTTGTACAAATCTTTGGTGGACAGCACCTCTACTCTGTCACCTTGGATTATATGTACCCTCTGTTGTGGCCCTCTGAAAAGAGTTAGTTGATGGGAAGTATAGTCATATTCCCATCGAACTATTGGTTCCAATTCAGGACCTTCCACCATCTGTAGAAAGGCTGTGCCTTTGGTGGTTGGTCTTTCCTTGTCTTCCACTCCTTTCAACTTCAACTCTTCTTCAATCTGGCTCTTCTACTTCGTTCAGCCAAGTGGAGACCGCTGATGTGGTTTCTGATGTGTGCAGCAGTCTCAGAGTTGGAGGGATTGGAGAATGGCTTCTCTGCAAGCTGAGCAAGGTCGAATCTGCTGAGATGCAATAGAGAAGTGGCATTAGCCTGTTGGTTTCACCATTCTCCCTTTCCACAACAAAGTTGTGAGAAGGTTCATCGAACCTCCACTGGATTATTGCATTTCTAGGTCCAGGAGATTGACCAGAAATCCTGTCCTCTTCCTGGTATCCAGCAGAGTCACCAGTCTTCTAGCCTCTTCTCCTCAGCATTGAGGGTATCGGAGTTGAGACCAAGAAGTCTTGCAGCCTGGCCCAAGGTGTCTCTAGGCAATTCAAGAAATTTGCCTAGGGTGAGGGAGTTGAAGAGTTATCAACATAGGTGATGTTGATAAGCTCTCCCTCACAGGAGATACTGCTCAAGGTAGTGCAGTTAATGAGCCTCGTCTTGAACTCCTTTATTTCAAAGGAGAGATGTTTAGGAGGCTGAGGGGATGGTCTTGGTTGTTGTTGGGTAGGCTTAGGTTTAGTGGTTTTGGGTTGAGTCTTGGGTTTAGGATGGGTAGTTTGGGTGGTTGAGGTGATGTGGTAGGTTTGGGTAGAGTTGTGGGTTGAGGGGTGAAGGTTTCATCAGTGGGTTGGGTTTAATGGGAAAAGGTGGTTGGTTCTGGTTGTGGCTGTGGTTGAGTGGCTGGGGTGAAGACCATTCTTTCATCCTCCTATACATCTCCTTCCTTTCCCCAAACGGATGTCAGCTTTTATTTCACTGACTATCCGCTGGAGTGTCCTTTCGGACATAGGTCCCACCTGCCTACCAGAGAAGCCATGAGCCCGGAGATAGTCCTTCATCCAGGCTTTGTCAGTTGACCTCTTGGTGGCAGTGACCTCCTTCTCTTCCTCCCTCTTCCTCTTCACCTTCAACTTCTCCTAGCAGCCTTCTTCCTTCCTTCTCCATTTGATCCTGCTCTTTGTTGTGGGAGCAGCAGGATCATGTCATCATCATGTGGAGACAGTTCAGGAAGACTGAAGCCTCTTGAGAGTAGGAATTTGATCCTCTCCTCTCTCAGCTTCAGGGGCTGCCTCCCTCTGCTCTTCTTTCTGCCTTCTCCAAGGCCAACCTGGCTTCCCTTTCTTGTTGTAGCCTGGTTGACCTCTCCAAAGTCACCAACTCCTCTAGTGGTAGCAGGAGTATCTCCTCATTGACAGCTCCTAGGTGATGAGCTGGTCAATGAGTGCTGTTCTTCTCTTCAGGTTGATTTCTTCCTGATTGGCTGCAGCTGCCTTAGAACTAGCAGCTAGCAGCTTTTCAGTAGGAAACCTACCTTCTTTTTAGCCTTCTCAATCCTCTCCTCCTCCTGAAGCTCTTCCGCAGTCAATTTCTTTTGCCTTTGTCTTTGATGGTGCTTGACTGTGGTGGTTCTTGGATGGAGGGTTGTGATTGAGAGAGAAGTTCAGCTGGTGCTTGGGTTGGAGGAATGTCAGAAGTGTCCTCCCTGCTCACCTCAGATGCTATTTCAGCAATGACATCTGTGATGGTCAGTTCCTCGGACATCTGAAATAAGCCTTCCGCAGCTTCTATTTCGGCCTCGGAAGACTTCTCTTGTTCTTCGAGGCTCCATGTAAGCTTCGGAAGCTCAGCTAGAGCTTCGGAAGATGAGACTGCTGCAAGTTCTGTCCCATCTGTTTCAGTTGCTGGGCCATCAGTCCCCATTCCCCTTCGAAGCTAATCTCAGGTTCCATGAAGACCTTAGGTTGACCAACTTCTTCCACAGTGGTAGAAGGTGCAGTCAGTCTTTGAAGCTCCTCAGCCCCAAAGTATGCAAGTGTGGTGTCGGGGCTGGGCTGTTCTAGGGATGATCTCAATACAAACTTTGTGAAAAGTCTGTAGAGATCTTGAAGCATCCTTGAGTCAATCTCCAGAAAGGATTGAGATGACTCAGGTAGTGTGATTAGTTGGGTGGAAATGAATTGGGTCTGTGGTTCCATAGATGTTTGTCTCTGAACTTTCTCCCCCTTTTGGTAGCATCATCTTGAGAGCTAGATGAGCTAGAGGAAGAAGTCATTGAGACCTGGATTGGTACATGCCTAACAGACCTCTCCGTCTGTTTCTCAGCTAGTTTAGCCTTGAGAGAGTTAATCTCAAGTTGCTGAGTGGCAGTCCTTGATTCTAAGATCTCACCTGTGATTCCAGGTTGGAGACCTTAGAAAGCAAGTACTGAAGTGTTAGTTGCATACTTCCCTCATTCATAAGAAGAATCATGGGGAGATGAGATAACATACCTAGTATGCTCACTCTCACCACCAGATGTGGCTTCTTGGCACCCTGGTTTCCTTGCTCAGAGTCATCTCTTTCAGAGATGTCAATGGGCAAAGTTGCCGTAGACTCAGTCCTAATTATGTTACCACTGTCCTGAGAGCTCAATGAGAGACTCTGAGTAGTGGCAGCTGAGTCTACATGAGTCCCCTCCACATCAGTGGGACTCACCTCAGTAGCTGGCTTCTGATGGGGGCTAGAGACAAGGGATCCCTCTTGGCTCTGTTGATCTTTCAGTGGGTGTTGTAGATCAACTTCATGGCCATGGAGAGATGTAATCTCTTCATCAGTGGAGTAAAAGGTCAGTGAAAGAGAGGGTGGTTAGTCCTACTGACCCGGGACCTGATCAATGTCTACAGGCATTGAGCCTATGGTGGGGCTGTCCCTAGAAGGCTGCACAGGAGAGTGTAGAGACTCACCCTGTGGGCTAAAGGCTTGGGGTTCGGGCTCAGGGGTTTGAGACTGAGGAGGCTCAAAACCCACATTGAGGTCAATTGTGAAGGATGGTGTGACCTCGGACTGAGTGGGAGCCCATGATTCCACTCTAGTCCTTTGGTTGTGAACAGGAGGAGCTTGTTCAATCAGAGTAGATTGAACAAGGGTTCGTTTGGGGCGTCTGATATGTGGCTTTGATGGGTAAAGAAGGTTTGGTATTGTGGTGGATGTTGCTGGTGTGGGTTCATCACCTGTGGGGATAACAGGGATGTCACCAGGAGCTATGCGCTCAGTCATCTCTGGAGGTAATGGAGTGTACCGTCCAGTGAAGTTGGTGGACATCTTCTTCAGTGTCTTGAAGATGGTAGGCCTCATGTGTGGAACAGGAAGAGCAGCTGCGCAGACAAGCTTGCTTGGTTCCATCTCACAGTTGATTATGTGTTGAAGAAATCGGGGATACATGAAGAATGTATCCCTGCTCAGATTGGCGATTAGGTTGGTCAACACAAATCGTGAGTAGTTGAATCTGAGGCCTCTCACCAACCATGAACTAGGCATCCTAGTTCATATGGGATTTGATCCCAACCCCCTGATTTGTTGGAGAGGCAAGTAGAACAATGTGCAGCAGGAACTTCCAATGGTAAGAGAAGTTGAACTTGTATACTTAGACCTGCTGACATCGCTCCATATCCCATGAGGATATAGGTGCCTTCCAAGTCTTCCTTGGGGAACTCAGTAGGAGCCCCATCATCGTGAAGCTCGAGATGCTGATCTCTGATGAGCTGTTCATGATGTTGATGACCAACTCTTGGCCACAAACTCTGGTTCTCAGGACTCGAACCCCATTCATCACTGTAGTTTCACCGTTGCTCCAAAATTCTGACATATGGTTGGAGTATACGGTGGGTTAACTGTGAGTGCAGTGAGGTAGGTGGATTCGGTGAGAAAGGTGATGATTTGGGTGAAGTCGGCATCCTTGACGAGTCAAGTAATGCGACTTGGTTGTGCTGAGGGTTTAGCGCCATTGGAGAAAAGGTAAGCTTGAAATTTTGGGTGAAATTGAGGGTTTGACAGTGAAGGGAACAGTTAGGGCTGTAAAGTGGTAAAAGAAGATGAAATTGATGAGTCAAGATTATTTAAAAAGGGGTGAATAGTGGTAGTGGTGGTAATAGGGTAACTGTTTTGGGTTACTGTGGGTGGTATGGTGGTTTACGGGGAGAAAGAAATGTGGTGGCGGCAAGGATAATTTTAAATAATCTGACATTATCAACAAAATCTTTACTTTTTACAGAGTGGGGCCCAAAAGATATCCGTTACATATAAAAACCTTTACTTCCGAGGGTTTAAAACATTTCCGAAGGCAATTTCTCTTCCGAAGCATGATATTGCTTCCGAAGGTAAAATTGTCCTTTGAAGCACTTTATCTTCCGAAGCAAGGCATTGCTTCCGAAGGTAAAGTTGTCTTTCCGAATGGAGAGTTGTATAAGTTTCGGAAGTAGATCTGATATAAAATCAATCGCTTCTTCCGAGACCAAAAACTCTTCCGAGAAGAAAATTTCCATTGAGAAATTTGGCTTCGGAAGATATTCAAGAATATCTTCCGAGAGTTAATTCCTCTTCGGAAGGAATTTACACTTGGAATATTTAAAGATCTTTTGTAACAGGGCTTAAATTGTATTGACACAAGACATTACTCATTTAAAAAGGTTTTCAAAAGAGGTAGTTATTCAATGTTTATCATCCCAATTGCTGATATGAGATACTTAAATCTTTGTTCATCAAATGCCTTTGTGAACAAATCAGCATATTGTTCATTTGAGTCAACTTTGATTAACTTTATCAGCTGTTTCTCATGAATATCTCTAATGAAATGATACCTGATATCAATGTGTTTGTCTTGGAGTGCTTCACGGATTCTCAGTAATGGAGATAGCACTGTTGTTGTCAATATGGATAGGAGTAGTCATGAAGTTGAACCCATAGTCTAACATCTGATTTTGAATCCATAGCAGTTGAGCACAGCAGCTAGCAGCAGCAATGTATTCAGCTTCAGCAGTTGATGTAGAGACACAGGATTGTTTCTTGCATTGCCATGAGATAATCCTTCCACCAAGAAATTGACATCCTCCTGATGTTGATTTCTTGTCAATGTTGCAGCCACCATAGTCACTGTCAGAGTATCCATAGAGATTGAAATCACTATTTCTTGGATACCAGAGACCTAGTTTAGGTGCTCCTTTGAGGTATCTGAGGATTCTCTTTGCAGCAGCTAGGTGAGACACCTTTGGAGCAGCCTGATATCTTGCACAAATGCATGTGGCAAACATGATATCTGGTCTACTTGCAGTGAGATACATCAGAGAACCAATAATTGCTCTATACTGATGTTGATCAGTATCCTCCCCCTCAAGGTCAGGGCAAAGATTATGGTTTCTGGGTATGGGTGTCTTGGCTGGTTTACAGTCCTTCATTTCAAATCTTTCTAAGATGTCTGAGACATACTTAGATTGACTTATGAAGAACCCTTCCTTCATCTGTTTCACCTGGATTCCAAGGAAAAAGTCCATTTTTCCCATGGAACTCATCTCAAACTTCTGCTTCATAATGCTTTCAAAGTCCTTGCACATTTGGTCGTTTGAAGAACCAAATATGATGTCATCAACATAGACTTGTACAAGCAAAATGTCTTTCCACTCTTTCTGATGAAAAGAGTCTTGTCAATGGTACCTCTAGTGTATCCATTCTTCAGGAGAAACTGAGACAAGGTCTCATACCACAGCCTAGGTGCTTGGTGCAGCCATATAGAGCTTTATCCAGTTTGCACACATAGTTGGGGTGCTGTGGGTCTTCAAATCCTGGAGGTTGATACATAGATTTCCCTATCTATATCCCCATATAGAAAAGCACACTTGACATCAAGTTGGTAGACTGTGAAGTTCTTGGATGCAGCATAAGCAAGGAAGATCCTAACTGCCTCAAGTCTTGCAACAGGTGCAAAGACATCAGTATAATCAATTCCTTCCTCCTGGGTGTACCTTGAACTACTAGTCTTGCCTTGTTCTTGATAATCAAGCCTCTATCATCTTTCTTGTTCCTGAATACCCATTTAGTGCCTATGGGTACTTGACCAGATGGTAGTGGGCATAGATTCCAGACCTTTTGTCTTTTGAATTGAAGCAGCTCCTCCTGCATCGATTCAACCCAACTACTATCCTTTAAGGCATCTTCTACCTTCTTTGGTTCCATCTGAGACAGGAAGCATGAGTACAAGCAGACATTCCCATGATGAGTTTGTCCTCTTGTTCTCACACCCTCAGAGACATTCCCTATGATGTTCTCAGTTGGATGAGTGTTGTGAATCCTAAGACGAGGAATCACTTCCATTGCAGAGATAAGTCTAGGTTAGACATATTCTGATCAGGAACTGGATCACTCTGTCCAACTGCTGTTTCAGAGTCATTCAATGAGGACTGATTGAATGATTGAGAAACATCATCAATGGTTGGTTGTGAAGTAGTATTAACAGTTGCCTGTTCCTTCAGAATACCACTTCCCTCAACCTGGTGTTGTAGTGGATCACCTGAGGAACTTTGAGGTTGATCAAGTGATTCACTTGTTGAAGCTTCACTATTCTGGAGATAGTTACACTGTCAGATCTGTGAATAGTTGAAGCTTGTTGCCTTCAGCTCTTGGAGAATTTGGAATAGGTCTGGGAAGCTCATATAGTTGACCTGCATCAGCATCAGCATCACTTTGAGCACCTGTTCCAGCTGAAACATTCTCACAAGATGGTTTAGAATAGTTTGGAAACAATTCTAAATCAAAGATATACTCAGGTCCATTCCCCCTAACACAAGGAGTGTGCTCATTAACAACTATGTTGGATGACTCCTCAAATTGTTGATTCTGATATTGTATACTCTATAAGCTTTGGAGCTAGAAGAGTATCCAATAAAGATAGCATCATCCGACTTCTCAGCAAACTTTGCCAAGTTGTCCTTTGTGTTAAGTATGGTACACCTGCAGCCAAAGGACCTTAGAAAGCCAATGAACGGTGGCCTCTTGTTCCATAACTCATAAGGGGTTTTTCCATGGGGCTTAACTACAAGAACCCTGTTCTGCACATAGCATGCAGTGCTGACTGCCTCTGCCCAGAATGTTAGAGGCAGCTTTGAATCAGCTAACATGGTCGAGCAGCCTCAATAAGTGTCCTGTTCCTCCTCTCAGCAACACCGTTTTGTTGAGGAGTTCTGGGAGCACTATTGTCTGGCAATCCTTTTGAGTCACAGAATGAGTCAAGAACGAAGTTCTTAAACTCAGTCCCTTGATCACTTCTAATAATCTTAACCTTGTGATCAATTTGATTTTCTATTTTAAGAATAAAAGATTTTAAAGTTTCAGCAGTTTCATCTTTACTTCTTAAAAAGAATACCCATGTAAATCTTGTAAAATCATCAACGATCACAAGGCAGTATGATTTCTTCCAATGCTCATTATACTTGTGGGACCAAAGAGATCCATGTGCAATAAGTGTAATGGAGTAGTGATAGAGTTAACACATTTGGATTTATGAGATGATCTGTGTTGTTTCCCTTTCAGGCATGCAACACAGTTATCTTTGCAGAAAAATTCCTTTTAGGCAAACCATGTACCAAGTTATTTTAGCCATTTATTCATTGTTTTAAAATTCACATGACACATGCGTTTATGCCATAGTGTTGACTCATCACTATCAGCTTTGGAAAGAAAGCATGATACTTCACCCATAGGAGAAGCATTGTTCATATCTAGCTTGTACATATCCCCTTTCCTGGGAGATCTGAGAAGCACCAATTCCGGAGGAATTGTCATCCCTGGTTTGAGGATAATGCACTCATGTTCTGTGAAAAGCATCTGATGCTTCTGGTCACAGAATTGAGAAACACTAACAGATTGTGTTCAAGCTGTTTGACAAAGTGAACTTTGTCAATGTTTATTCTGCCATTGGATATACTTCCTCTGCCAGAAATATCCTCCGGCCTCACCTCCAAATTGGACAGGCCCTCCATCAAAGTTCTGGAATTGTTGAAGGAGAGATCTGTTCCCTGTCATGTGCCTGGAGCATCCACTATCTACAATCCAGATATTGTTGTTCTTGTCAAATGGATGTCCCTGCACATAAGATGAGATGGTTAGTTTTGTTTGGAAGCCCAAGCCTTGCAGGTCTTGGGCTCTTCCAAAGATAGTGACATAATTGAACCAAAAGATATGCAATGGGGTTCAATAGAGGTCATTGTTGAAGAAGAGGTTTGGGCTGCAG
>JABSNV010000259.1:0-144952 GCA_024085815.1 Flaveria linearis | reverse complement strand
ATCACCAACTAGTGTCGCGACTGTTCTTCATTGGGTAAACCTCGATTAATCACCTATAGTCAATACATACACCACACACACACACTGTTTAATCATGGGGAACAAAAGCCCCCATGATTGCAGAAGCATTCGAGATCGATCTCGAGGTCAAGTTGGGCTTCGATCGACCTAGGGCTCATACGGGAATTGGGGTTTGATAGGGATTATGTTTAAAACAATTAAATCTGATTCCTTCGCGGTTGTGACTTGGTTCACTGGTCCCTGCACACCTTTGCAATCCGTGAGGTCCCCGGGTTCGACCCGGGCCACCTCAACCATTTTTTTTGGGGCCTTTTAAGCCTCCAAAAAATATTAAGCGTTAGTATTGTTTAAATTATGATTAAATATAAAAAGTGTTATATTTAAATCATTTCAAATAACAATTTCATTTCTTTTAGTTATATAAATAATTAAATATTTTAATTAATTATCATATAATTAATTAATAAAATTAATTACTTGTTTATTTTTCCACTCGCTAACAATAAATCAAACAGATACGTAAACTGATACGTTTATTTTAAATTTTAAACATAATCATTTTCAATAAATTCATTTCAATTATTTCAACATTTTTAACTAAATAAATTAGTTTATTTAAACTACCATTCAAAACCAAATGGAAACCCTAATCTATTCCCGAATTTTTACATTATTATTATTCTAATTCGAGACACCGTTCCTTAGGATATCATAAGGAAAATCGTTGGTGTCTAATCTATCACGTTCAAATTCAAATCTCGTCAATCAAGTGAGTATTCATATCCCCTTTTTATATCATTTCTCCTTTGGGGGAAATCATGTGATACAATATTCACTCATGATATTCTATTGTTATTTCATTCTAAATTCAATTCAAGACAGGTTATGTTATTACTTGTAATTATGTGAACATACTATGATAAACTGGACGACAGTAAAACCCTAATTCAATCAATCAATCCTGGTAACATGTAGATCTACTGGTTTGGATAACCACCCCATATGAATAGTCGAGTGGTGATTGTACCAGAGGCAGGAGTTAATCTATGGTGTATGTGTGGAATCTATTATATGCAAGTGTCAAGTCAAGGGGTTGTTGTGTCAGTTTATCTATATGTTTTACTATTGCAATATAAGTCTAATGCTACCTTGTGAATTGAATTATTCTCAATCAATCAATCAATCTATATGTATACTCAAAACTGTGATTACTCACCAGCTAATTCGTTAGCTGACTTTATTTTCTCACATGATTTCAGGTTAAGCAAGATAGTGGACTTCTACCTGCTCATTTAAGACCCGGACTTAGTTAAATAAAAGACAACTACTATTTGTGGTTCAATTGTTGTATTTGTGTATGTTGGACTTATATTATCTTCTAATCTGATTTTAATATTATTTCCACTTTAGACAACCATGTGTTATGAACAATCAATCATTCCCTCGTCCGCTCCGATGATTCCGCGGTCGGTCGGGGTGTGACAGATTGGTATCAGAGCGGACGAGGAAATGATTGATTGTTCATAACTCATGATTGTCTAATTGTGTAAATAATATTAAAATCAGATTACAGATAACATGATTTAACAGATACAAATACAACAGTTAAGTCACAAATAATAATTGTCTTTGTTTTGACTAAGTCCAAGTCTTATATGATCAAGTAGAAGTCCACTAGCTTACTTACCTGAAATCATGTGAGAAAATAAAGTCAGCTAACGAATTAGCTGGTGAGTAATCACAGTTTTGAGTATACAAATAGATTGATTGATTGACTGAGAATAATCAATTCACAAGGTAACATTAAGACTTATATTGCAATAGTAAAGCATATAGATAAACCGACACAATAACAACCCCTTGACTTGACACTTGCATATAATAGACTCCACACATACACATAGATTAACTTCTGCCTCTGGTACAATCACCACTCGCTATTCATATGGGGTGGGTTATCCAAACCAGTAGATCTACATTGTTACCAGGATTGATTGATTGAATTAGGGTTTTACTGTCGTCCAGTTTATCATAGTATGTTCACATAATTGCAAGTAATAACATAACCTGTCTTGAATGAATTTAGAATGAAATAACAATAGAATATCATGAGTGAATATTGTATCACATGATTTCCCCAATGAGAAATGATATAAAAAGGGGATATGAATACTCACTTGATTGATGATATTAGAACCTGAAAGTGATAGATTAAACACCAACGATTTCCTTACGATTACCTAAGGAACGATGCCTTGAATTAGAATAATAGTGATTTGAGAATTTGAAAATTTATTAGGATTTCCATTTGATTTTGAATGGTAGTTTAAATTAAATATTTATTTAGTTGAAATGTTTTGAAATAAATAAAATGAATTTATTGAAAATGATTATGTTTAGAATTTTAATAAAAATATATGGATCAATACACGTAACTGTTTTTATTTATTGTTAAAGTGTGGAAAACAAACAATTAATTTTATTAATTAATTATATGATATAATCAATTAAAATATTTAATTATTTAAGTAACACAAAATGACTTTTGTAAATAATCTGTAAAATTATAAAATACATATATTTGCAATTATCTTGAATAATTAAAATAATTTAGTGTCGAAATAATTTAATAAATTAAATTATTATTAAGAGTTTACTTTTATTTAAATAATTTTGTATCATTTGTAATTTTATTTATTAAAACATTTATTAAATAGTTAAAGTGTTAAAAATAAATTTCAGGAAATAACTAAGTTGTTCTAAAAAATTTTTAATGTTGTAAAAACATTTTTATAATTTTTAGATATTTTTCTGGATTTTTACAAGGCTTAGAAAAATAGTTAAAAAAATTTGAGGTGGCCCGGGGTCGAACCCGGGACCTCACGGATTGCAAAGGGGTGCAGGGACCAGTGAACCAAGGTCACAACCGCGAAAGGAATCAGAATTTAATTGTTTTAAACATAATCCTATCAAACCCCAATTCCCGTATGAGCCCTAGGTCGATCGAAGCCCAATTGACCTCGAGATCGATCTCGAATGCTTCTGCAATCATGGGGCTTTTGTTCCCCATGATTAAACGAGGTGTGTGTGTATGTAATTGACTATAGGGTGATTAAATCGAGGTTTACCCAATGCAGAACAGTCGCGACACTAGTGGTGATCGATTACTGGGTAGACGATTATGAAAATCAAATTAAACTCTAGGGTAGCTTCGAATGATGATATTGATGAAAACCCCCTTATCAGTTCTGTTCAAATCGATCGAAAGTGGGGTTTAGATCGAGTTGCAGGTCGCGGCAAGGGGAGAACTCGAACGAGAGTTTTGGATTTTGTTTAGTACAATTGAAAATGGGATAATAAACACTTCATACTGTAACATCGCGAATTGGTTAATAAAAGTTAATTTTATTTAAAACGTCAATGTTGATTCCGATATAATATAATAATAATAAAAATTCGGCATCAACATTGACGTTTTAAAAATATATATATATATATAATAATAAAAGTTATTTTATTTAAAAGTTATTTATTTAAAAAAAATATATATATATATATATAATAATAATAAAAATATATATATATATGTAATAATAAAAGTTATTTTATTTAAAAATATATATATATATATATAATAATAAAAATATTATTATTATTATTATTAAATTATGTAATTATCGGCATCAACATTGACGTTTTAAATAAAATTAACTTTATTAACCAAAATTCGCGATGTTACGTATGAAGTGTTTATTATACCTAAAGCATCTCTAAATTGAAAATTTACACATTGCCCCCTGAGGTTTGAAGTGTTTATTAGTGTTTAAAGTCTCTAAATTAAGTTTTAAATACTACCATATTAACCCCTGGACTTTATTATTATAATTATTGTTATTATTATTATTATTATTATTATTATTATTATTATATTATTATTATTATTATTATTATTATCGTATTTGGGGGAAATCATGTGATACGATATATTCAATCATGATATTCTAATGTTGTTTCATTCTAAATTCATTCAAGACAGGTTATGTATTACTTGCAATTACGTAACATACTATGCTAAAACTGGACGACAATAAAACCCTAATTCAATCAATCAATCCTGGTATCAATGTAGATCTACTGGTTTGGATAACCCACCCCATATGAATAGTCGAGTGGTGATTGTGCCAGAGGCAGGAGTTAAACTATGGTGTATGTGTGGAGTCTATTATTGCAAAGTGTCAAGTCAAGGGGTTGTATTGTGTCAGTTTATCTATATGTTTTACTATTGCAATATAAGTCTTAACGTTACCTTGTGAATTGGATTATTCTCAATCAATCAATCAATCTATATGTATATTCAAAACTATGACTACTCACCAGCTAATTCGTTAGCTGACTTTATTTTCCACATGATTTCAGGTTAAGCAAGATAGTGGACTTCTACCTGCTCATTTAAGACCCGGACTTAGTAAAATAAAAGACAACTACTATTGTGGTTTCAATTGTTGTATTTGTGTATGTTGGACTTATATTATCTTGTAATCTGATTTTAATATTATTTCCACTATTAGACAACCTGTGTTATGAACAATCATCATTCCCCCGTCCGCTCCGATGATTCCGCCGTCGGTCGGGGTGTGACAGTTGTCACAGCCCCGAGGCGGTTAGACCATGACGGTGCTGGCCCATCTGGCGCGGGCGGGTCTGGTCAGGGCAGCGATCCGGGGATGATGGATTAGATAGATTTTGTTTGTATTTTATTTCTTTTTGTATGTAAAACTCGTTGTATATATATATGTGTGCAGTTTCAGTTATGATGATTTGTATATTTGGTTGTGTTTGTTTGGTTGTGTTTCTTTGTTTGTTTGCTTTATATTTGCAATGTTGATAATGTTAATTGTATATGTTTGATAACAACTGATTTTTACGATTAGGTTAACCATGTGATAAAATAACAACCAACTTGTTTAAAATTACTTGTAATGACCATGAATTGCAGCAGATTAGGTTAACCATGTGATAATGTTAATTGTATCTGCGCTGCGTTTTGTCTCCACAAAGATTAAAGTCAACGCGTTCTGAATCAAGATTAAGATAAATATTACAAAGACTAATTAAGCAGATTAGAAAAAAAAAGATGAACTGAATCGCACGTTCGTTAATGATTAAAACCATAAAATAGTGTTTGTTAATGATTTAAAAGTATATAAACTAAGGATAAATCGGTGCACCACCATATGCAACAGCACTTTCACACCAGTTTCATAGCAGAATTTCTTAGCTTCTTCAATATCTAACAAAATAATACAGATCATAAGAACAATAGTTATATTATATATTCACGAAAAGATAGAAATGATGTGACGGTGAAACTAGTAATCGATAATCAATCAAACTCCGATCGAACGGTGTTTCCCGCCTTTTCATTCTCAAGTTTACAGTGATAAAATTACGAAAATAAAAATAAATGTTTAATGCTTAAGGAAGATACACGAAATCAACTCCGATCGAACGGTGTTTCCCGCCTTTTCATTCTCAAGTTTACAGTGATAAAATTACGGAAATAAAAATAAATGTTTAATCTTTGAGGAAGATACACGAAATAAAATAAATATTTAATGCTTAAAGAATAAAAAAAAATAAAAGCAATATATCACGGTTTGGCCAAACCGTGACATATAGCCCCCTGCGCACAATCAATACCCCCATAATTACATACCCAATCAATACCCCTATAATTACATACCCATCAATACCCCTATAATTACATACCCAATCATTGGCCCCAGATCTAACTGTCACGGGTAGGGTAAACCGTGACAGCTAGATGTCACACCTGACCTAGCGATCACGGAAGATCTAACCGTGACAGCTTAGGTCGGTTTTCTCCAAGAAAAGCACGACGCGCCTAAATTTCCGTTCTTTATCGTCATCCATGAAATTATCAATTAAACCTTCATCGGCTACTTCCTTCAATACTAACATTCAGATCTTTTAGGATTACGGTTCGGCTCTGATTGATGGTTTTTCAGTGAAAGCAACCTCTTCTTTCCATTCGGTTCCACTTTTGCCTACCGTCATATCCAAGTGTGCTAGGGTTTTGCTTGAGGTTCTTTAACAAATGCCGTAATCGGTTCATGGGCTAGCTACTACCTGACTTCGAAGTGTGGAAAAGAATAGGTATTAATATATTATTGACTTTGAGGTTAACTTCTGCATTTGTTGTGCTATAATTTGTTCATCCGTTGCTCTGCTGTAAGTTCTTTCTATTACCATTCTCCTTTTTAACTCATTGACCTAGTTTGTCGAGTTGTTCAATATATATTTTAGTTATGGAGTAACCTCATACTTTTTGAACTTGTTGAAATTGCTTACTTATTGGCTTTAGGAATGGCAAATTATCTTATGTATCTCCTACAAAAAAAACTGAGTTTAATTAATAAGTTCATTTCTTACAATAGCTAAGTTAATGGGTTAACCTGGGTTGTTTTATCTCAAACGAGTAAAATGAAGAAAAATTATCTAAAAGGCAAGCAAGACAAACAAGTTGAAACTCACCTAAAATCCAACTTTAAGAGCATTCACATCCCATCCTTATCTTTATCCATATAATTACACTAAAAATCACTACTTCTTCTCTCTCCTTTCAATTAAATAATATTTTTATACCTTTTTCATTACCTTTTCTCTCTCCTTCACTCACAACCACTTTCAAAAATATTAAAAAATTTATAAGGATTGTACAGTGATTCTTCAAATATACCAATCCACAATAACATTTTCTCTCTCCTTCACTCACAACCACTCAAAATCATTCCATATAATATACCAAACACACTCACATAAATAAGGCATGGGTTGTGAATGCTCTAATGCATACAAACACCCAAATTGTTTTATAAAAAATGATTATTACTATAATATTATTGTTCTCTAATCATAATAAGACCATATAATTGTAGGCTAATTAAGAATTTAGAATTACAAAATGGCAGGTGGATTAGTATGCTATATTGCTTTTGAGCTATGTTTGTTTTATGTATGGATTTCAAGGATTTTGTTTTTCAAAACCAATTTAATTACAACTCTTCAACTTTATTTGCTACGGTTGCTAAGAATTAGGTGGATGATGAATCTATTCTATTGTTCATGGTTAGCTTTTCATCAGTAACATAGATGATGAGTGAGTTTGGGTGTAATATGAAATCTTCAAGTGATCTTTATTTCTTATTCAAAACAAAGATATGTTAATTGTATCATTTTCTAGATTTTGGATGATGAATATATCATATAAAATGATGCTCACGATTTTGATATATCTAATGAGCCTTTGCTCCTCTAATTTTAGCAGTTGAAGTGCATCATTAGCTAAATGTCATACGTCAACCGTTTAGAGATCAGTGAAGTAGTTGATGAGTGGTTAAAACGGTACTCCAGCAGAGAAACCCAAAGTGGATCGATAGTGGATAATCAACAACAACACTTGCTACTTATATATATTTCAGATCTGTTAAAGATAAGTTGTAGTACAACCATGATGATACAATCCACAGGTAACAGGTTTCTGCATCTCAATTTTGTTATATGCATCTGAGATTATATTTTATATTGACCATGATATGGGATTGGTTTATAAATATTTTTCAATGTTATCAAATATGTACTTCACATGAAATAGTTAGTGCTTTATTTGACAGGTTAATTGGATCACTAATGGGCCATTGGCCCACCCGGTCATCTCCATTACTTAAATATAAAACCGATACCATCTTTAGAAGGAACTCACATCAGGTGAGAAAACACCCTTTTATTTTTATTACAGCTAGGACTAGAACCCAAGACCTCTAACTATTTTTATGAGATTCCAGAGTAGCTCACCTTGATTACTTGAACTAAGGATCATTGGTAAATGTTAGTTCATACCCAAAGCAATTTCACGTGTTTTTCTCTTTTGTGTGAATACCAATTATCGTTTCCAAGATGTGAAGCGAAGACTCCCGCAGCAATGTGCGGGTCACAATTCTAGTTTATGATTAAACTTTATAAATTTATAAATTATTTTATAAATTATAAAATCACTATAATTGAATAAATGGCATACTTAATGTATTTGATCACAATAATAAAACATAATGATTGAATAATGAATTTTATTATATGAATGGCCCAAATAAGTTCGGGTTTACATTACAATCGGGTAAAATTGTTACACAAACCAACTTAAAGTGTAGGGAGCTCTCTTACAAGGATGGTAATGTTGTATTTTTCAATATTCAACCTTACCGCCCGAAAGTGATATGCCAAACTAAAGTATAAAAAGCTCTCACGATGGTTTTTTGGGCCTTATCTTCATAAGGTCGGGTCAGTGGCTTATGAGCTAGAAGTCCCTAACTTCTTGTATTCACCAAGTGTTTGATGTGTCAATGCTCAAATCCGCTAATGCTAACTTTCATAGGATGCTCTACCCATTACAATTGAGTGGGAACAAGATGTTCAGCCCCATTTAGTGCTAACTCATTGATGAATTTAGCAGGTAAACCAGTTTTGGAACTTTTAAGCTCTTGGTGCCACCATTCGAAGAAAGAGGCTACTTCGGGGAAATTATGACTTGTTAGGCAACCGGTTTCTCTCCTTTTGATTGAGGGAAATGGTTTTATCAAGTTGAAAATAGTTGATTCAGCTCCACTTAAGTCTACTCTCCTAGAGAGAATAATTAGAACTGGGTTCATTGATGTGGATCTTTAAAGCACGTCCATACCCCGTTATGTATTCTATATGTGACCCATATAGCTCAATGAGTGGATAGTAGGCTATTACATGTATTTCTTAACTTCTAGAATTAGCAGTAAAGGTAGAGTTCATGTTTTTTTGGTTCTTGCTCTATATTTGTTATCTTGTTTGAGTAATTAGAGAGTTTCCCCTCTCAGATTAGGCCAACTATTGTTATCTTTTTAATAGTCAATTCTAGTAGTTTGTTGCTTCTAATCACTACAGAGGATACAATAGCCAATGATCGTAGGAACGTTTAAAAAGAACTAAAATGCAAAAAGTCCATATATGAATCGTATTTAAATCCAGAAAAATATGATCAGAATTTTTATTTGGATATTCGGATTGGATCTTATCGAAACTTAAAAGTGGGATTTCGGATTAGATTTCGGATATCAAAAATTTTAAATTCAGATTCCAAATTCGAAATCCATTTTGTTTTCTTTTTGAGTCCAATATTGGGAGAGCCCGTAGATGAGATTCAATGCCTTAGAAATGCGTTGGGACAAAGACGCGGGTTTACAAGAGGTGTTCGGCGACAAGTTAAACAACCATCATCTTTCGCTCATGCGAGCAGCGGTCGTCCTCCGCTAATGATGATCGTGTGACTCGATTAGAAGAAGAACTGTAGAAATTGCGTGAAGAAGTTATTCAACTTAAGAAAATCAAGCAAGAAATGAGGAAGATAACGACAAAGATGATGGTGATGATGAGTATAGTGGCGTTTGTCTGATTGTATAATACTATTGAAGTTTTTGCTAATTAATAGGATGGGTTATGTAATTTTTTAATATTAATACTATTAAGTTTTTAGATGTATATCAATCTTAAAATTCATGCTATGTTGAATCAATGTGGAAATGAATACAATAGGTTTGGGATGGTTCTGGAGAGGAACCTGAAAAACAACATAAATTGAAAAAGCCAAAAATTTTTGCAGAATCAATAGGGAGAACATATCGTCCCTATAGATAGTCCCTGCAATTTCCAGTTACAACCTATTGCGATGACCTGTCGCATCAAAAAGTCGCAAAAAAATTTATTTTATTTTTATTAAAAAAAAGTTATTCAGACTAACATTTTGAGTCGACATGTCGTCCCTATAGCTTGCCTATAGCGACCAGAGTCTATTGAGATGATATTTTCCACCAATAGCGACGGGGCTATAGAGACAACGTACTCTATAAGGACGACATGTTGTCTCTAAAACTTACAGAGACGACTTTTTAGGGTTTTAAAGACGACTTTTGTTTTCTCTATAGGTCTATTTTGTTGCAATGAATACCCATTAATCTCTTACGTTCTAGTGTTTTCATTTTCAAACACAATACCCATTCCATTATCTTTCACTGAACAACTAGAACTAAACCTAAATTCCATATGTATACAAGAAACTCATTGCGTAATAGACTACAACCATCTTGAGTTCATAACATCTTAGTTGAATTCAGATAGTATATTTCACTATTTGTGATCCTAAACTAGTAAAAGTTTAGGAACCAAAACTAGAAAGAAAAAGAATTTACAAAAAAATAGCAAACGTTTATTATTTGGTTTAACTCATATTATTCGGTTTAATTCGGATTATTTGGATTTACCCAAATCTGATCTGAATTAATACAGATAGATACGGACCAGATGGCAATACCCCTATTTAAATAGAATCTGATTTTGGTTAGGGCCATAATATTAATTCAAATAATTTCATCTGATCAACACCCCTAATTGGTCATATGAGGTAACTTATATTCCTAATTTTTAATAAGGAATTGGTTAAACTTGATAATATTGACTTTTTATGAAGTGAGTGTTGATGAAATATTGTTAAGTTAAGATTGATTGTTAATGAAATATTGTTGAGTTAAGATCATCAGGTGTTTAATTCAGATAAAAAGGGAAAAGTAATGATTAGAAAAGTTCAAAACATAGAGTAAAATTTGTAATGTTATTAAGTAGCCAAAGTATTCATAATCCATAATGGTTCAGTCCAACTAATACACGTTATAAAGTTATATAAAATTTCTATTGTATAACCATACGTAATAAACAGGTCTATAACCTAGTTGTAAATAAGCAAAACAAATAACAAACTCCTACAACCATGCAACTAAACCTAGATACTCTTGACTTGACTCTGTACACATTCAAACTTGATTCCAAGATCAAAAGGCAAGATGCAACAACTAATGTTGGAATTATTCCAACAAACTTCACATAGATTTTACTCCTTCATACCCTCCCTCAAACTTGACTGATATTCCTCAACTAGTTTATCTTTGATTAAGCATACTCCAAGCTTTTCTATTAACTTTAAAAACAATTCTTGATTTAGAGGATTTTGTAAGAATGCCCTAATACAACTAATTTACCTTAACCAAATGTTATTTCATATTTAGGGGTTGTTGATGCACTTTAATGATTTTATTTAGAGACTATTTCTAAATCACAGAGAGGTAGAGTGTGTTTGATTCATTTAAAAGACACATCTTAATGGTTTATGGAGCATTTTAATAGATAAGTTCAGGACACGTGTTTACTGATTCAAAGACAACCTCTTATTCGATCAATCTTTTTGCTGACTCAGCATAATGTTGCCAAACAGTCCTTTAGTTTTTTTTTTATCTTGATCTGCTCCTTATTCCTATAACATACTTTCTTTAAATAGTAACTCTTAGTTGTGATAATTACATCGTTTAGATTACGAAGCCTGTATCGCTTCAACTCCTTACTTAGACCCACTAAGATTCAAGTGACACTTTATCATCAAGCTTATCACATTTTTCCTTTGGTATATGAACATGTCCTTTGCATCCATAAGCTCTATAGTGTTCCATATATAGTGAGTTTCGTACCACAACATGCTTCTTGATGTGTTAAATTCATTACTGCCTTTTGTCGAGGATGTAAACTATCCACACAACAACCTCTACCTAGAAAATTCTAAGCAACTTCTTAGCAACCAACATTGTTAACACCATGTTAATCACATTTCGGGTTTCGTATTCTGCTACGAAACACAATTTGCTGCAAAAGGTGTTAAGAAATTATGAAGTGAAGTCAACTTATGTGTTTGTTCGGAGCGCCTTGATTAACTTATTTGTTTTTGTCTCCACCTTCTTCTTAAAATTCACAAAGCACTCGAGCGTTTATGATTTCACTGCAAGTAAATAAACCTAAGTTTTTCAACTATAATTGTATATGATTCTAAGTGTATTAACTATAGTATGATCTTTGCTCCCTATCTGCTATACTTTGGTATGCGTTTCTTTTTTGCTTGTTGACAAGATAATCAATAAATGTGTTGTTATTTCTTTAACGTTAAGGATCCCTCGAACCATTTTTTGAAACTCTTCACTGCTGTCTTGTTGAGATATCTATTATATACGTTTATGCCACAACTTAGACAGGTCTTCCATGTTCGAGTATAAGCCCTCTCCACCATTAGTACATCATTTGCTTTGGGTTTCTCGAGTAGTGTAAATATTCGATTAGTACTCATGAAGCTTTGAGTAAGCAATCCTTGATATCTTGCATGCATTAGATTGTATGAGAAATGACCACCCCTTCTTCTAAAGTTGACCGATACCAAGGACTCGGAGGATATAGGCATACCTCTTGAATGTCACCTTGACATTGTTGGGTTTAATCTTGACGGGTCGGTTTACGGATTATATTTATTTGTTAGTATTTAATTTGGCTAATTAGTAGTTAGACATAGTATTCCTTTGACTGAAGTTTTTGTTTGTACTTGGTAATGTGGAAGAGTGGTGAACAACTCTTAGATGGTTTAGTAATGTGTGGACTCCATGATCCCACGTATGTAAGGCTATATATAGCTTTCATTTGTTTAATGAATGTAGGTGTGTGCTTGTCCTTTTCCAAACATATGCAGTTCACTTTCATATTCAACAAAAATCACAAAACTTATAACACAAGTTAGATTTACAATTGCAGAAGAATAGACCTGGTACCAACAAACATGTCTTTTTCCACCCACATTCATGCGCGTATTGTTTCCCAACTTAAGTTAGTGAGAGAAACTCAAGTCCATTTAGTAAAATTTCCTTTGTCACCACACATATGGTTTCAACAAGCTGAATCCAAGAACCATAAATTGTTCTAATTACCTATTTCATAGGTTTGTGTTCTGAGCATATGGCATGAGTACGTTTGTCAAGGATCTGCTCAAATGTTCCCTATCAATGGCCTGATAGAGATAATATTCACCTGTTGATATTTGTTCGTAGGTTCTCCATCTTCTTGTTTTGTCTGTACGTCCATCATTGAGAGCAATAGTAGTTTGCAACCCGGCCATCATAGAGAAGCAAACTTAGCTTAACAAACTCCTAAAAACCATGCAACTGATTGACCCATATTTATACAAATAAACCTAATTACTCATGCCTTGACTTGACTCTAGTTGTACGTATGACCTATTTAAACTTTGTTTTAACGTTAAAATCCAACTCCTAATATTTAAGTCGTTCCAAAAATTCATGCGACCTTTACTCCTATAAAATGAGCAAGATCTACAAACACCTACCCGGCCCTCAGCTCTTTCAACCACAACATTGACTTGCAACACAAAGAACTCAAGATAGAATGCACCTTTGTAAACCTGCCTCTATATTGCCTCGTCTGATCAGAAACATGCTTGATGATAAAACATTAATGTTTTAAACCCCTATAACCAATGCTTGATGCCACTTTTATCCTCCATTATGACATTTGAACCACTTTCCTTTAAACATCTTTGGTATTATCTTGTGAATATGAATATGAGATTTTTATTATAATTATTATTTTACTTGGAATTTTGTAATTATTATTTCTGAATAACTTTCAATATGTGGGTTCATGATCATGATCAACGCCAGCATGCAAAGGATATAATATTCACAGGATGACTAAAAACAATCAATATACTTGTAGAACACAAATGATTACAATCCAATCACAATCACAATCACAATCAAATTCACATTCCATTGCATGCATCACCTCCTTTTCTCTATTCACATCAATCAAAGTGCACCTGCATTCGCTATGTACACAACTTAAATCAACAAAAACAACAAAATTAGGCTTGCTAAACATATTATTGATTTGGTGATCAAGCCCACCCCTAGCAAAATTAAAGCACACACCTCAGTCAGATGTTTTTGGTTGTCGCTCCTCAATCAATGACTGGACTCTCTGCACCAGTACAACATATACAATCAACAAAAGAGAGATTAACAACAATGATAATAAATAATGGTTTGCAATCCATAAAACAGACTAGGCTGGGTTCGGTTGGGGTTTACCTTAAGAGAATTCCCAACTTCTTCTAGCTTTTGTAGTATTGCAAACTCCCCAACATTAGATCTGAGCGGAGACATCTGCAGTTATATACCAACATGAAAAACAACATTTGACATCCACAAGTAAAAGGTGTAGGAGCAGTTGGTTAGACACAGGATAGGAGAGATGGACGGACCGGTGCAGCAGAAGAACCAACATCTTCCAGGATGCTAGACAAGGCTCGACTTCTCATATTTGAAAGGCGCGTCAAAACAGCCTGTGATTATTAAAATATAACGAACATGCACTCCCAACACACACATAATCATGATTAATCATCGAACAAGCTACCTTTCTGAATGCTTGAGGATTACTAATGCCTTCAATTTGAACATCATCACTTGGTGGCCTTCTTACCCCAACATTTTCATTCTAATGGAGTAGACACCATAACGAGACTGCAGATACCCTGATAACCAAAAAACATTTACCATTTACCATTTACCATTTACTTTACTTGGTATGATCTAATGGCTCATCACATGTCAGCAGATAGCATAGCATTACCTTGTTCAATGACAACATCAGCAACACAAGGCAACATCACATGTTTCTCTTTCTTCAAGACCCCAAAACATGGAAATGGAACTGGCGTAGTTACCTGTCACTCAGACACAAACATCTCCTCCTTGAATACGTATCATATTCATACAGCTGCAACAATTAATTGAAGAATGAGAATCGGATGGATGAATTACTTTGTAGACAATGGCATCGGGGGTGATATAGAGCTTTCTTGAACGTATCATACGACGCAGTATGTATCGACGCAGGGGGAGATACAAGAGCAAGAGCAATCCGAATCCCCAAGCCAAAACCAACAGCAACGAATAAAGAATCCACTGCGTCGTCTTAAGATTGATGAAATCATCCTCAGCTTCCAAGAAGCTCGCTGAATATAATACAGTTTCGTCTTCGTCTTCATCTTCATCGAACAGCAACCCTTTCTCCAGGCGATCCATCTCACTTTCCATCAATCTGAGACCCAAACTCTGCAATCAACCATCGATAAACAATTGTATGTTATAGGGGAGGGTGGGTTCATCAGGAATTTCCTCAACTCCTTGAAGATGATTAGATCATTACAACAGGTATAGGTAGGTTGGTAGGTAGGTCCGATGAGATTATCATGTCAACACTTGAAAAGTCAGAGGGTGGTAATGTAATATCTACAAGTTTAGTTTTGGTCTAATTAAATAAATCAAGGGGCTGTTGGTGCACATTTATAAAAGAAAGAAAGAAAGAAAGGGTTTTGAATTCTTTCTGGTATCTAATAAACCCTAGACTAGATGCAGACGACGGGTGAAGGGAAGAAGATGAAGATGGAGATGAAGAGTGAGAGTGAGCGTGAGCGTGAGGGAGCATCAAAGGAATTATTCGCGTGTTGTGATTTCGCTAGTCTCGGCCTTCACCCTGCCTTATGCGACCAACTCCGAGGTATGGTATGGTATGGTATCCCATCCAATCCAATTCAATCGAATCGAATAGTAGCTGCTTTTTCTATATCATTCCTCTGTGCCGCCATCCATCATCAAAAACATCAGATATATTATAACATTTACACTTTCAATTTACCTTTCAAACAATGAATGAAGATCCCAATTCTTCAAAGATTTAATCATACTTTTGATAAATTCTATTATGTATATTGTCCACTGCAATGACAGACAGAATGGGATTTCAAGCTCCTACATTAGTTCAAGCTCAAGCTATTCCGGTTATCCTCTCCGGAAGACATGTGTAATTCTCTCTCTCTCTCTCTCTCTCTCTCTCTCTCTCTCTGTCATTCCTTTGCTTTGCCCTCCATGTTTCTTAGTTTATTCAATGTTTTGTGCCCCAACCACAGGCTTGTTAATGCCGCTACAGGAACTGGTAAAACTGTCACTTACCTGGCTCCTGTCATTCATCAGTTGCAAAACTATCATCATAGAATTCAACGTTCTGATGGTACTTTTGGTATGTGCTTCATATGCATCATCACTCACGTGTCCACATTCTCATCCTCTTACTAAATTCAAACTTAGAGTCTTCTGTGTTAAGAAATGCTAACTTAAATTCAACTTGATGATAGCGCTGGTAATTGTACCAACGCATGAGCTATGCATGCAGGTATATGAAAATTTGCACAAGTTATTGCACCGTTTCCATTGGATTGTTCCCGGTTATATTATGGGGGGAAAACAGGTCAAAAGAGAAAGCCAGGTTGAGGAAAGGTACAAAATCTTTATCACATCATAGGTTCTAACTAGATTAACTAGTCTATATTCACTTCACCTAAAATGGCATAAACCTGCAAACCTGTGTTTTATAATAGAGCCTTTGGGCGAGATAAAAGTTGATTTTTATTGCAGTTCATTGGCATGAATTTACCTTTTGTGTTTAGGAATATCTATTCTCGTTGCAACTCCTGGACGTCTATTGGATCATTTAAAGCATACATCATCATTTGTACATAAGAATTTGCGCTGGATAATATTTGATGAGGCAGATAGGTTTTGTTTCCAATCCCACAGAAAATTTGCCTTACCTTTCTTATTTGTACATGTATGATTCTTCGTTTTTCATAAACGATTTTATTTTTTTCTACAACAGGATTTTAGAACTCGGATTTGGTAAAGAGATAGAAGAGATACTTGATATTTTGGGTTCAAGGCCACAGATGTCTGAAAGCAAAGATACTGAATTTGTGAGGCAAAATTTGCTCTTGTCAGCAACCTTAAATGAGAAGGTCAATCATCTTGCAAATATTAGTTTGGACAATCCAGTCATGATTGGTCTTGATGATACGAAGATACAACCTTCCAGTAAGCAAGTTACATTATTAGATCATGCAATTGAAACATTAGAAAACTCTGGGAAAGTACTGATAACGTCAAATGCGGAATATAAGCTTCCAGCTCAACTTAGCCAAAGATATGTTAAAGGTAATTAAGTAAAGAAAGGGATATAGTTGCATAATATTCAGTGACTTGTTTTTATTTTTTCTTATGGCTCTTACTGTACTCCAGTGCCTTGTGGTTCTCGTCTTGTGGTGCTTCTTTCTGTTCTAAAGAATCTATTCGCTGGAGAAGCGTCCCAAAAGGTATAGTCATCCTTCAGTTTTGTATTGTCAAAATTTGTTTGCTTCCGTTTTTAAATATCAAGCCTTTCAACTTAATATCTCTGACAAGACTTAATGAGGTCATCAGGTCATGTTTATGCATGTGATCCATGTGCTTGTATTTCTAGATAAATTTATTTGGGCTATCCAGTTATGCACCTTTTATTATCCCCTATTATGGTAATGTTTTCAGAAAAGGCTATTGTTTTTCTATTCATTACACTTTTGCTATTGCTGTAAAAAATTATGTTGTTCATGTTGTTTCAGTAACAGGGTTGGCCTTCTAAGATAGTGAATTGCCCTATCCGTTCTTTATTTGAACTTTGTTAAAATTAAATGATACAACAAAAGATTAGTACTGGTATCTAAATCTTAATTTCTCATTATCTAAATCAAATGATACAACAAGTTTGTAAAAATTCTTGACGTTAAGCAGTGATTATAGTTTTCGTAAATGCAAATTTAAATTGGTTTACAAGGAATAAGCTGTTTGTTATGGTCTCAGATTGTGGTATTCTTCTCAACATGTGATGCTGTAGATTTTCATCATGCACTCATAAGTCAATTGCATGGATCATCAAATTTGCAATCAGATACAGAAACAAGGGAACTATTTGTTAAATGCAACATTTTGAGATTGCATGGTAACATGAAGCATGAGGATCGTGTAAAAGCTTTCAATGCTTTTAAGACTGAAAATCAGCTCTTTTATTGTCCACCGACGTTTCTGCTAGAGGGTTAGATTTTCCAAAAGTTAGATGCATTATACAGTATGATTCCCCTGGGGAAGCAACTGAATATGTTCACAGGTATGATATGCATATTCAGTTAATATTATCTCTTTCTTTATTATTTTTTGTTAAACGGACTGAAATTAGTAGTTGTGGGGATTTGCAGGGTTGGAAGAACTGCTCGTTTGGGTGAAAGGGGGGATTCTTTACTATTTCTGCAGCCCATTGAAGTTGATTACCTGGAAGAATTGAAGAAACATGGAGTAATGTTAACAGAATACCCACTTTTGAAACTTTTAGATGGTTTTCCGTTAAAACATCATCGTCATAAAAAGTTTGTTTCAATAGAAATGCATCCATGGGTACTTGATCTCCAAAAGTCTCTTGAATCTTTCATCTTCAGTGAGGTAGGTCCTTTGTTGATGGTTGTAATTTGTTGTATTTGGATAATGGGTTCTTTTGTTGTAATTTGTTGTACTTGAATAATGGGTTCTTTAAGGAAAGCCGTTTATATTTGAACAGGCGAAGATAAAGAAGTTGGCACAAAATGCATTCTGCTCATGGGTGAGGGCATATAGTGCACATCGTGGGGAGCTGAAGAGTATATTCATGGTGAAAAAGCTTCACCTGGGACATGTGGCGAAAAGTTTTGCACTGAAGGAGCAGCCATCATTGGTGGGGAGGTCAGTGCAGAAGAAGCATACAGAAAAGAGGAAAAGAACACACACAGTGAAGGAAGGTTTGAAAAAGAAGAGAAAGATGGTTAACTACGAGGAGGTAGTATTCATTTCATGGAATCTAATTTTTTTTTTATTAAAAAAAACAATGAAAGAAAAAGAAATATTGTAATGGATGAGAATGATTTTGTTGTTGTGACAGTGAGATTAAATGTTAGTTGGAAGATGGATGATTAATGTGATGGTGATGTGTATAATTGGAGCAGCTGGACTGGACTGGACTGGTGGAGAGAGTAGATGATATATTATATTTATGTGAATTTTGGTTTGACAACAAGCAAGTACACCAACAGTTAAGGTTGAAGACTAGATGATATAATATTAATGTAATGAAAGCTTTGATTTTGGGGAAAAAGATGGATGTCATATTCTTTAGCAACTTCTTATTACGTCATTATCATTTCTTGCTGGCTGCCATCCCGTGTGTTTGTGATTAGATGATTGATGATCTCAATGCCTAATGGCCCCCGATGCCATCCTGTCATCTTACTCAATGTTTTGAAAACCAAACCGGACCGTCCGGTCCGACCGGTTCGACCGGGAACCGGACTCCAATCCGGTCCGGTTCGGTGCTTAAAACCGGTTTAACAGTGAACCGGTGGTCAGACCGGTTGAACCGGTCGAACCGGCGGTCTGACCGGTAACCGGACCAGTTGAACCGGTCGAACTGGCGGTCGGACCGGTAACCGGACCGGTTGAACCGGTTTTTTTATAAAATTTTTTTTTTTTGTAATTTTTACATAAATACGGTCCGGTTCTTATATACGGTCCGACACTCCGACCAGTGAACCGGTAAGGCGTCCGGTTCACTGTCCGGTCCGGTTTTAAAAATATTGATCTTAGTTATCATTCTACAATCCATAAAAGAAGTTTTCCGTAGACCAATTTTGATTGAAGCAGCACTACACAAATACATCCTAATTTATTTATAACATTTTTTTAAAATTCACCCTAGATTTAAATTAAATAGGGGAGTTCTTCTGTTTAACTTTCACCTGTGGGAAAAAAATTCAGGTTGAGCTGGGCGGCGTCTCATCTAAGGTGGGTGTTCTTTTAAAAGTGGTCTTATGTTCGTGACTGATGGGAACGAACTGATGTACCATTTTTTTGAGGCCGTGTCAGCCTAATACCCCAAGCTTCTATACTCGAGTTCAGGCGTTTGTGATCCGATTAACTGTTAAAAAGAATATATTTGAATTTTACTACATAGTTTCATGAAATAATGAATGCATCATCAGTTTGCAAGTGTGTCGGTCAGTTTAATGTGGTTCTGTACGATTCGATTGTCAATGGGTGTGTAGGGACGAAGGACCCTGTTAATTAATAATTGAATTTTCGTTTTTAGTATTAATAATAATAATAATAATTGTGCGGAGGAAGGCAATGTTTTCAAAACCGTACCGGAAAGCGAACCGGACGGCCTAGAGGTTCACTAGTCGGACCGGATTACGAACCGGATGACGTCATAAATATTTAAAAAAATATAAAAAAAATCCAAATATTTAGTGTGTATGTATAAGGTTTAATATTAACGAACCGGTGTTGCTTAATCTAAAACAACATCCAAATACATATCATTCAATTAAACATAGTCCAAATTAACGAACCGGAGTTTCTTAATCCATATCCAATAATATTTTTCTATTAAAATAAAAAATAAAAAAAATTCAAAAAACCGGTTCAACCCGGTTCGCCGGTTCCGGTCAGACCGGTCAACCGCGCGAACCGGCCGGTAATGATGAAAACGGTCTAAAACCAACGAACCGAACCGGCAAATGCACCGGGTCCCGGTCGGACCGGCCGGTCCGGTCCGGTTTCGAAACCATTGGAGGAAGGAGAAGACGTGGGTTGGTTTCATTATCATGCCAAAATATAAATATTTAAAATACATCAAACATTTATATGAATATAGTATACCCAAGAATGGGGGCATCGCATCTAGTAGTTAAAGAAAAAAAGAAGAAAATCAGCAAGAATAATCTTGAAAGTAATTAACACTTGCATCAAGGCATAATGGAAAGAAACTAATAGGAAAAACTAAGATATCAACATGAACAAATATATACACTCTATTAGGGGTGTTCAAAAAATCCGATATCCGAAAATATCCGAAATCCGATCCGTATCCGAATCCGAATAAATCGATCCGAATCCTTATTCGGATATTCGGATCGGATCTCATCCGAATCCGAATTCCTTATTCGGATTTCGGATCGGATTTCGGATATTACAATTTTTTTATTCGGGTTATTCGGATTATTCGGATATCCGATTAATCCGAATAACACTTCAACTATGTTTCTAACCCAATACTCATTACTCAACTATATATTATGTTTTCAACTCAATACACAAGAATCTTTACTCATTCTAGTCATAATCCTAAATAATTATGCATAATCGATCGTCGTTCTAAATTAGAGATTCTAATATTCGGGTTCTATACAATTGCCTATTATGTTCTAAAATTTGAATTTGTGTACAAGTCAAATTTATTTTTTAGTTTTATATAATTTATTATAATTCCCAACTTATAAAATGGAAAGAATAAAAATTAGCAAAAAATATATATAGAAAAAAAGAAAAAAAAATGTTATTTGGTTTATTCGGATTATTCGGATAAATTCGGATTATTCTGATATATCCGAATCCGATCCGAATTGAATTCGGATAGATTCGGATCGGATAGAAAAATCCTTATTCGGATCGGATTTCGGATAGGGTCCTGAAATTTTCATGTCCGAATAATCCGATCCGAATAATCCGAATAATCCGTTATCCGATCCGATGAACACCTCTACACTCTATCTAAAAAATCTATAACTTTTATATGATGTCTTTGAAGATGTGCAAGTTTAGCAATTCATGTCTAATGCGTTGTTATTCTTGGCTTGCCTTTGCTACTCCTCCGCTTCACTATATGATTTTTATGGTTCTTATTAGTGTTGGCATTTCTCGTTTTCATCGCTGAAATTATAGTAATAGATAAACTCAAGTAATGAATAGCTTAATTCCTTTATGATAAAATAAATGAATGATTACAACATGTGCAAGGGAGGGAATGCATACTCCAACTCTTTTTTTAATTTATTGATATAGAAGGCGGATGATGATGGATACATTCATGATTTCAATGATTCCATTTGCCCCTCTATTATTTTACTGATCATTAATCAGATGATAATATATATAGTAATATTCCTATAAGTGTATTTAAGTGTCATCAAATCAGATCAAATCTCCTTTATACTACCACTCCATCCATCTTCCACTCTGCTTTAATTTACATCTACGAGACCCAACTTTACCAAAAGATAATAATTAAATAACAATTAAACTTTGGGTTGATATGTTGAAGTTAATTTATGAGAAGAATAACAAATAGGTACATGAAATATGTCATGGGCGTTACTATAGAGTTTTTAAGAAAATAATATCATTAATTAATAATTGCTCTGCAGAGTAAATGCACTCTTCAGGGTAATTTACCATCTTTATTCTTTCACATATCAAATAAAT
Source organism: Flaveria linearis (assembly GCA_024085815.1). NCBI lineage: Eukaryota > Viridiplantae > Streptophyta > Magnoliopsida > Asterales > Asteraceae > Flaveria > Flaveria linearis. The sequence continues at coordinate 122,735 of JABSNV010000259.1, read as the reverse complement.
ATTAAAAATAACCAAGTAAATGTACCTTCAACGGGATACCATGTGAACAATTATTTTATAATTTCATACATATTGGAGGTTCTCCGTTCTCCCCTTTTTGCACCGGGTTATGATTCTTTTTGGACCCACTTTACCATTACACCCAAAGTCTCTTCTTTCATAGTTCTAGTTTTAGAATAAACGCATAATAACAGTATTTTCATTCAAGTTCATAATAAATCAAAGTAACACAAAGGTGAGGATCTTTATACATCATTAAAATTATTATTTGTACTATTAATGATGCTATAAAACAGACATATAAAATACAGTTTATATTATATGTCAAGTTGTATATATCAATACAAATAAATGACATAAAAAATAAAAAATAAAGAGGGAAAACTAATTTATTATATTAGAATTATCACAAACAACACATAAATCATATATTCATAGACACTCATCAAACACTAAAGCCCATAAATATAGGGTTGAGCTAAAAATAGTCTGCATTCATAACACTCTCCTTCAGACATTTTATATTACACACTATCAGCATTATACTACCGAAAATGTTAATTCAATTTTTTAGGATCAATATTAACTGATATTGCATGATCAGTTATGATGTCTCGTTATAACCTTACTAAAAAAACTCAGTGAGACAAACTTAGACAATGAATAAGTGTACAACGTGTATAATATTCTCCTCAATTTAACATATATATTTTATTTGTGGAATCTGTTCTTCTATGACAACAGTTTGCTTGATATTTGATGTAGCCTTTTTTAATTTGTGTGAGGCGTGTGACGTTGTCTTCATGTAGCGCAGTTGAACTTCTTTGTGTTGGATTATGTACGGGTTCGGTTACGTCACGTTGCCAACCGAGCTATGACCCGTAAGAGTTACACCTTGGGCAACAAATATTAAGTCCACTTAATTTGATTAACTGGCGCTTACGAACTATATCGGGTTTTTATAATTTATAATTGTTATAAATTATTTAGTATTAATGTTTATTTATTAAGCGTTGATTTCGGTTTAATTGCGAGCTAAATAAAATAAAGTAAAAAGAGTAACTGGTCTTAAAGTTGTCTCCTCCTTGCAGCAAATATATTAAAACATCTTAGTTGAATTGCGATCGTGATCTGTAAAAGAAAAGTTGAATTCCCTTTGAATATATATATTTAAAATGCAATTCCAATATTCTATAAAAAACACACATTACTCATACAAAGAACCTGAATCACATTCATCATTTCTTCAAAAGGAAGAAAGTAGAAAGAAAGTTGGATCTTTCCTTCCTATCATAAACAACTGAATATCACTGTGACTTTTCGCCCGCACCACCGCATCGCCGCTGCCTACTTGCACAGGCCGGCCGTGAACCATATACACCCGACTGCAACCGTGGACCGCGCCTCTTAGAGCCGCAACCACTGTGTTCCAATTTAGTGTTCGTTGATTCTAGCATTCATCGTTGTCACTCGGTGTCTCAAACGGTTAATTATTAATCACAAAGGTGTTATTATCTTATTAGTAGGTTAATAATATTCTGTATTTGCATTGTTTGTATTCCCAGATCCCGTCGGATTCACTTTTGGTATTTATTTATACTCCGCTGCGTTACATATTATTAATATGATTAATAATTATCAAAACTGTTGATAAATAAACCTAACCAAGATACCACTGAACCCAACAGTGGTATCAGAGCCTGGCTTACAACATGCAAATCAGATCCGGTCTGTTAACCGGTCATAGATCACAAACTTTAAAATTATTTGAAGTTTCTGATTTATATTATTTTGGGCAACTTGTTTATTTTGGTTAAATATTTATTAACCAAAAGATTGTTCGTATTATTTTGATTGTGTTTTAATATATAAATCTGGCTAGACCCCGTGGTTGAATGGTTGTGATGTGATTTGTTATTGTTAAAGTTTTTGGTTTTATGGTTTTGGCCCATTTGATGGCTCAAAGTTGTAATAGATTAGAGTTTTCTTTTATTTTTCTTTTGTAAATATTGTAATATTTGAAGACCCGAAGTCAAAACTGGAGGCAGGACAAATCAAGGAGTCAGTGGGAGTCATCAAGACAACTAGATGCACTTAGGTCAATCCTTGTGGGTGTTATGTGTTTTGACCCGTGACCTGGCTTGATCTCGCTATTTGGCTCTAGCAAGATCAAACAATCATAGACATTAGATTTACATATTAATTTGCTATTATGGTTGCTTTATTTTATATCACCCAACCTAATATCAAACTAATTAAAAAAGAGTTAATTACACAAATAGTCCTTGTGGTTACCTAAAGTAACAAGTTTGGGTACTAACTTTTTTGAGTAACAACTTTGAGTATCGTGGTTACTATTTTGTAACACATGTGGGTACTAAGCGCAACGTCCGTTTGTTTTTAACGGATTACCCCATCACGTGCCAAAAACGTGAGGGTAATTTAGTCAAACCAAATAGAAAGGTATACTTTACTCATTTAAACCCTTGTTCATTTCTTCATCATCTTCATCATCGTCTTCATTTCTTCTTCATCATCTTCTCGTATGTACACAAACGACAATGAAGTGGTGGTCAATCAGGGATGACAATGAACATTTCGACTACGATTTTGTGTACAGTAAGTGACCGCAAACCCTATGTTTTGTTTACAGTAAGCAATTCCCAGTAATTTTGTTAATCAAAACCCTTCTTTGTAGGTAAGGATAATTATCCAGATTTCTTTTCCATTCAGATTCATCATGGTGGAGAAATTGTTATAAAAGATCAGCAGAGGGTATATGTAAATGGAAAGATAGATTATGTTGATTTTGTGGCTAAAGATGAATTCTCTGTTTCAGTGGTAAATGATATTGCTAAAGAGTTAGGTTACAATGAAAATGATCGCTTGTTTTACAGTTATGTAGTTCCTGGAAGTAACTTAAACATTGTGTTGAAAGTTTTAGCAGACGATGATGATGTTTTAGATTTTATGTACTATGTATCTGATCACCCATGCATTACTTTGTATACTGAACATGGAAATTGTAACCTTTTGGCTACTTCAAGTGTCCCAAATGACGTAGTTACTGATATGGGTGGTGCTGAAGAAGATGATGATAAGCTTGTAGATGAGGCCAATGAAGTTGATGAGGTGGAAGTGGATATGAAGAACTTCAAGTTGTACTTGAATGGAGACAATCAATGTGATGAGGATGGTCTTGATGTAGTTGATGAGGATTACTTGAGTAATGATTCATTTGGGACATCTTCATCAGAAGAAGAAGATCCTAATCAAAAGAGAAGGAGAAAGGCAATTAGAAGATTAAGAAAACAACAAGAAGGTTGTAAAGATCCATGCACTTTCTATGTTGGTCAACAATTTGGGAACAATGAAGAAGTTAAATCATTGATTCGAAGACATTCTGTTGAGACAAGGAGGGAGATTGCATTTTACAGGAATGACCAAGAAAGACTAAGGGCCGTTTGTAGAGGGATAATACCACAGTTTGATAAGGGCCCAAGTCAAGGCCCAAGTCAATCCACTAATGATAATGAGGGTCAAAGTCACATAAATAAAGAAATATTGGTCATAAAGGAGTTATCAGTTCAGATGATAAAGAAGTGGGTCCGAGTAAAAAAGATGGTGGGAGAAAAAACCCAAGAAAAACCTAACAAGTGTCCATGGGTGTTGTATGTTGCTAGATTAAAAGAGGAGCCAACATGGATGGTTAAGACTTACAACCCAGAACACAGATGCCTTCAAAGTAGATCCGTGAAGGATTTCAATTTAGATTGGCCATCTCAACAAATTTTAGAACAGATACAGTCTAACCCGACCATACCAATCAAGTCTATCCAAGAACAGATGCAAAAAAGGTATGAAATGTCTGTCTCTAGGATGAAGGCATTTAGGGCTAAGACACAAGCCTCAGAACAGTTAATGGGTGACTACACTAAGCAATACAATCATTTAAGGGATTATGTTCTTGAATTGCAACAGAAAAATCAAAGCACCACTGTTAAAACTGAAACTGAGCCTGAGTCAAATCCTGCTTCTGAGGTTAGAGTTTTTAAGAGAATTTATGTTTGTCTTGGTCCATTAAAACTGGGTTTTAAAGCTTGTAGAAGGGATATAGTTGGCTTGGATGGCACATTCATGAAGGGTCCATTTCCAGGGCAATTACTTACTGCAGTGGGTATGGATCCTAATAATGGGATATATCCAGTTGCATATGCCATAGTTGAGGCAGAAAGTTCAAATTCCTGGGCTTGGTTTCTAGAAATTCTAAGAGAAGATATAGATTTACATGTGAACTCCAACTTTACATTCATCTCTGATAGACAAAAAGGTATCATACCGGCCATTTCAAAGCTATTCCCATCTGCTGAACACAGATACTGTTTAAGACACATTCACCAAAACATGAAACTTCAATGGAGAGGCAAAGCATACAAAGATATTTTATGGAAAATAGCAACAACAACAACAATCCAAGAATTTAAAAATAAAATGGAAGACTTGAAGTCTATGAATGTTGCAGCATTTAACTGGTTAAACCAAATTCCATCTGTTCACTGGACTAGAAGCCACTTTTCAGGTTACTAACATTATTGTTTGAACTATAGCATGTAAATATGATGTTGTGTGATTACTTGTTTGAACTATAGCATGTAAATATGATTGCAGGTAGAGCAAAGATTGATGTGCTACTAAATAATATGTGTGAGGTGTTTAATTCAAGATTGGTTGATGGAAGGGATAAGCCTATTATAACTGCCTTGGAGTTTGTAAGAGAATATCTCATGAAAAGGATAGTAAATGTCATGAAAGTCATAGATAATCTGATGGGTTGTTAACTCCTAATGTCACAAAGAAGTTTGAGATTATAAAAAAAGAGGCTGCTAAGTTGACTGTTAAATGGAATGGGGGAGCAAAATTTCAAGTTACATGTTATAATGGGGAACAGTGTGTTGTTGATGTTATTGAGAAAGTATGTTCATGTAGAAGGTGGGAACTGATGAGCATTCCTTGTAAACATGCAGTTGCAGCAATCTGGGATATGTCATTGAATGGTCATCAGGTTGATAATCCTGAAAAATGGGTGGATTCTTGTTTTTATTTGGATACATGGAAGGAGGTATATTCATACAAAGTTGGACCAATCAATGGTAGAAGCATGTGGCCCAGATCAATGTGTCCTATAATGTTAAGGAGCCTAAGCATCACAAACCAATTGGGAGGCCAAGAAAGATGAGGAAAAAGGATACATTGGAGAAGGAAGATGATGTGGTCAAGCATGGGAAACTAACTAGAAAGTGGAAGACAGTGACATGCAAAAAGTGTGGGAAAAAAGGTCACAACAAAAGGAGTTGTACTGGACAAGGGGAACCATCAGTTGCTACTCATTGAAGATTCTCTGTTGTGTAGTTTATTCAAACTTAAGTGATGTTTTGATGCAGCTTTACTTTTGCTTAATGGTTCAAACTTAAGTTGTACTGGTCATATGTATTTTGAAACAATGTTATGCATTTTGGTATGTAACTTCTTGGTTTAAGGTACTTGGTTATTATGTAGTCAAAACCAATGTTCTACATTTTGGAATGTTCTGCAAATTGGTTTGCTTATGATGTGATTAGTGTTCACTGCAAATTGGTTTGGTTCAAAACCAATGTGCTTTTGCTTAGTGTTCTAATTTTGTTCACTGCAAATGGTTCAATAAGTCAAAACCAGTTAGTGTCCATAAGCAATGTGCTTTGCTTAATGTTCACTGCAAATTGTTCACTGCAAATGGTTCAATAAGTCAAAACTAGTTAGTGTTCACTGCAAATTGTTCTGCAATGTGCTTTGCTTAATGTTCTACATTTTGGAATGTTCTGCAATGTTCATAAGCAATGTGCTTTGCTTAATGTTCACTGCAAATTGTTCACTGCAAATTGTTCACTGTAAATTGGTTTGGTTATTACAATTCAACACACACTGCACATTGGTTTGGTTTGGTTTGTTCACTGCAAATTGTTTACTGCAAATTGTTCACTGCAAATTGTTCACTGCAAATTGATTAGTTAGTGTTCACTACAAATTGATTAGTGTTCACTACAAATTGGTTTGGTTATTACAATTCAACAAACACTGCACATTGGTTTGGTTTGGTTATTACACCATCAATAAAATCATATCATCCCATTTCATAACACCATCAACACCAATCATATAGAATACAAAAACACCATTTCATCAAACACTGCACATTGAACAAACACTGCACATTAAACATTTCCCATTGAACACCAATCATATAGAATACAAAAACACTGCAAATTGGTTTGGTTATTACAATTCAACAAACACTGCACATTGAACATTTCCCATTTCATCCATAAATCTGAAAAGTTACACACTTGAACTACATCATATAGAATAGAAAAACACCAATCACTACAAACATTAACCAACTTAACATCAATTTCTTGTTCTTCCTTTCAATTTCTTCTGTTAGTGTTCTAATTTTGGCTTCAGGTGGTTAATCCTTTCAATTCTTCTGTTAGTGTTCTAATTTTGGCTTCAAGGTGGTTCTTTGATTTCAGCAACCCTGGAATGATTTCAGCTGAACGGGGACACATGGGAGGATCACTTCAAACAAAAAATGTGCACTTTGATAGCTGCAAATAAACACGAAGCAGATGAAGATGTAATGACGGATTCAAAAGTTGCAGATGGTTTAGAAGAAATTACCAGTTGTGGGCAAGAGTAGAAGCGTCGTCCAGGGTTGTTGTTAGTCCAAGAGGTTTTTATTATGGCTGCTCTACCACATTTGCACATAACCATGGTTACTTGAAACAATTAGGCTTCAATTTTTGAAGTCGTTGAAGACGATGATGAAGATGATGAAGAAGAAATAAAGACGATGATGAAGATGATGAAGAAGAAATGAAGACGATGATGAAGATGATGAAGAAGAAATGAAGACGATGATGAAGATGATGAAGAAGAAATGAAGACGATGATGAACAGGGGTTTAAATGGGTAATGTAAACGTTACTATTTCGTTTGACTAAATTACCCTCACATTTTTGGCACGTGATGGGGTAATCCGTTAAAAAAAACGGACGTTGCGCTTAGTACCCACATATGTTACAAAATAGTAACCACGATACTCAAAGTTGTTACTCAAAAAAGTTAGTACCCAAACTTGTTACTTTAGGTAAACCACAGGGACTATTTGTGTAATTAACTCTAAAAAAAAATTTACAATCAAAATAAATAACAAGTTTTAAACTTTTTTATAACTTGTTAAATTATTAAAACAAATTGTTTGTTTTAAATGGGATAATCGGATAAGTTTTCAAATTCAAATTAGTTGAATTTCAAAACTTAAAACTTGATAATTTTTAAATTAAAATAATTATTCATTTAAAAGGATAACTAGATAAGTTTCAAATTTAAAATTAGTTTAAATTTTAAAACTTAAAACTTAATAATTTAAAATTATCACTTAAAAACGGCTGTCTATCTCGCGATGAACCTAGTTTTAATAGGGTATTAAAATCTGGTGTCCCGAGAGCTAAAAGGGTTCGTCATTTATTATCACGAACTATATATTGTAAAACTAACTTTTACGACGCACGTATAACTTAATTATACGTTGTGTGGACCCTATTCGGTAAACACTAAAATTAGATCCCATAGATAATAATCAATAGTCTATGTCACCCTACTATAAGGAACACTTGGAACATTAAGCGAAACATCAGTGTTTGGAGCCACAACACCGCACTTAATGTGTAGTTTATTCTTCCAAGTGAAAGGGTTTTGTTGACACATCTGGCCCTTTCACAAGTAACTGTTTTAGGATGACTATTACTTTTTCTCTTGTACGTGCCACAACTGTCTAGAGAGAAAAGTGGGCATAGATGAGGCTAAACGTATCAATGCATTGACAAATGTTGTTGTTGCGGCCTCATACATGAGAGTTGTGGAATTTTCACAATTGATAAACGTTGTCAGTCTGCCTAATCACTTACTAATGTTGCGTGCCCCAGCTGCCTTTAGTAACTGACCAAGCCAGATTCTCATTCCTTATTTAAAATTATTGTAAATGGGTCATTAATTAAAACAAGGAAACAATACATTGAAAATACTAATTAATTTATTTTGCTTATTTAAATAGATGTTTTCAGAAACTAACAACTCCTTCATTCTCAAGTCTATTCTTGAGAAAGAGAAACTTGATAACACCAACTTTCTCGCATGGCACCGCAATCTGAGAATCGTTCTCAAGATGGCGAAAAAGCTCTATGTTATAGATAGCGCTGTTCCCAACGAGCCTTAAAACAATACGGCCGCAGCCCGTAGAACTTGGGAAAAATTAAGGAGGATGCCGATGAGGTAGCCTGCGTTATGCTAGCCACCATGTCTCCTGATCTCCAGAAGAACATGGAGGACATGACTGCATTTGACGTGATTAAGCAACTTAAGGGCATGTTTCAGAAACAGTCCCGAGAAGAGCGGTATGATACCATGAAGCAGCTTATATCCTGCAAAATGCAAGAAGGCTCGCCTGTTAGTGCCCATGTGCTTAAAATGAAAGGGTACATCAACCAAATGGCCAAACTTGGTTATCCTATGCAAGATGAAATGGCAGTAGACTTCATTTGAACTCCTGCCTAGTTCTTACGACCAGTTCATAATGAACTTTAATATGAATGTGTGGGTTAAGAGTGTAGCTGAATTACACGGTATGCTCAAAACTGCTGAGCAAAACATACAGGTAAAGCCAGTCAAATGTTGATGGTCCGATCTACTGGTGTTAGGAAACCAAACCCAAGAAGAAAACTTATAAAATAAGGGTAAGGTAAAGTTATTACTGCCAAGCCTACCACTAACAAACAACAGCTGGCTAAAAACAAAGCAGCACCCCCTCCTGAGGAGCGACAGTTTTGAATGCAATAAGATGGGAACTGGAGACGTAACTGTCCTGACTATCTAGCCAAGCTGAAGGCGAAGAAGGCCAATGGTGAAGGCTCTTCTTCAGGTATTTGATTTATGTTATTGAACTTTTCACTGTTTCCAGCAACACATGGGTATTTGATACTGGATGTGGTTACCACATCATTAATGTCTTGCAGGAGCCTGAAAAGTGGAAGAAACTGAAAACAAGGCGATATAGAGCTCATCGTTGGTGATGGGAAAAGAGTACCGGTTCTAGCAACTGGAACATATCATCTTTCTTGTCCATTGTCACACCCCCGCTTATAGCAGAAACACGAGGATGTAACGAACAGGATCGTCATAACACATTGTTAAGTTAATAGAGATGCATTAAATAAAGAAAGTCAACGTGTCATGACGTCACCCGACACAAATGGAGACTTGTATCGCAGTTAGTCAATTCCACGACAAACATAGTCATACAAACCAAATAAGTATAAGTCCCTCAACCCGGGAAACAAATGAACAAAAGTGAATAATGAAAGTCAGAGCAACTGCCACAGACATCCAATGAGTCTATGTAGTGCAATCCTAAGGTCGTCGCTAAGGCAGCATCCCTAGCTATCCTCAATGATTGTTACCTGAAAAGATATGCTCAAAAGTCAACACATGGTTAGTGAGTTCACCGGTTATTGTAAACATTTAATTGATGCTGTATAGTATTTGTAGTGGAATACCGTGCATATAGTTATAAGCAAGCAAAATCACATACCATGAGTTTTATACAACCAAACCTAATGACGTACACACAGCAACTTGTCGGAATATATTCACCCAAGGCCCGTTCCTGGCAGTGTGATGGTACTCACAAGTAACATCTGTCAAAGGTGGGGGTGTCAACCCAGTAGTACTACTAATACCTATCCGTTGGTTCAAACACCGGAATAATGGTTTATAAGAAGAACCACACAGTAACATCATGTATGCATCAGATAAGTACTCACAAAACAGTATCACGTTGATCCCAAGTATGAAAATTGTATGTATGTTGTACATCATTGAAAACGTGTGAGTATACTTTCCCCCATGTTTGTAAAGATTGAAACAATTGTATAAGCATGAAAAGGGCCCAGTGAAACTCACCTCGAATGCGTTGCAACCAATAAGTGTAAGCACAAAGGATCGGGTTCCAATTAACCTGAGTTTCATTTAATATTAGTTGAGATTAAATATTAGTAATGGAATTAATTATTGGAATAGAATGATATGGTTCACGATCACGGTTCGGTTACGGTGTCGGTTATTGATGTTTCTCTTCACATGCTAACTCGTATATATTATATTATGTATAACTTTATAGTCTTTCACACACATTCATAACATGTGTACTATATTTTATAAAAACGTGAACGAACACATTTGTAGTAACTGTAGGGTTTTAATATAAAACTTTTATATTGAGATAATCATGATTTAAACCATAATACATAGATATTATTTGAACCAATAATAATTTAGTGATTTTACCCATTATTTAAAGTCTATTTTATAAAAAAATGAACTACTTATATCATTTGTCTAAATTATTTAATAAAATATTAAAGTATTATGAGAAATGAAATTTTTAAAAAATCATTAGGTGGTTTTAAAAATAAATGTAAGGCCCCGTTTCCGGGCACCCCACAGTTGGTCATTCATTGCACATCAAACATATAGTTTATATTTACTAAGTAAAATAATGCAGCGGAATCGATAAAAAGACATTCTCATTTCATCATAAAAGCTTTTGCAAAATAATACATCGTTGATTAACTACAAAATACATATTTTCGCATTACATAATGATACAGTGTTTGCTGCGGAAGCATATGAAACCAACAGGATTCCTTAGGTAATCCTGTTTATCTGAATCCTCAACAAACACTTGCATGCAACATATTGTGTTGCCACATTATGTACAAAGGAATGCCATCCCAAAAAAGCTGAGTAGCCGCCTCGTGCCATCCTTAGCAACCTTACTGCCAACTGGAAACACATCAAAGTTAGCGTTGCTGAATGAGTTCTAGTTTTATAATAAAACATACTTTTCTTTCGTTTAAAACGTTCGTTACATACGTGCGAGCACACATCATACGTACACATAGGTAATTTCATTACTATCTTTTTGTGTTCTCATTCATTACTTTAACTTTACTCACGTTCGTTCTCTGTCTGTCATTCGCTCATTTTCTACCTTTGACTTTCATACATTTCTTGTCTTTTACTTCTTTTTTACGTTCGTTAACTTCATCATTGATTATACATCATCATCATTTAGTTTTTTTATCTAGATCCCGTCAGGCTTTACCCACTTCATGTAACACCCGGAAGTTTGACTTTTGAAGTGCTATGCGACTGAGTCTCAGTCGCATGGAATTCATGTGACTGGGGGTTCAATCGCATGATGCTCGGACGATTGAAGCTCAACCGTACGGCTGGAGTTCAATCGCCCGACTGAAGGTTCAACCGCATGGAACTCATGCGACTGGAGGTCCAGTCGCATGGTGTTCATGCGACTGAAGGTCCAGTCGCCCCTGGACTTTGGGCGACTGAGCTGTACGTATAAAAGAGGAGCAGCTCTCTTCTTTCCCCAACACTCACACGTTTCAGTCAGGAAAGAGCAAAGAGCGACAGAGCAGAGGAGGAAAAGAGAGAACGGGGTGATTCAGGCTCGGATTTTGTCGAGAAGCTAGTCAAGTCGAAGCTCTTCAACTCCTACCAGATAATGTGAGTTCTAGGACCCCTCATTTACATGTTTCAAACGATTTTGGGGCTGGATCACATATAAACCCTAGTTTTGTAAAAGTGTATGTTTGACCCATTTGGGTGAAATCTGGATAATGTGTTTAAAGTATGATTTAGGACTTACACATGTTTATATGAGGTCCTAGTATGATTCCCTAAGGTTTGGGAGGTTAATCTGGGCTTGAATGGAGTTTAGAAGGGTTTTTCAGCCGAGTGTCGCGGCTGCTGTTCGTGATGAACTCCAGTTGCAGCCCAATTAGGGTTATGCGACTAAAGGGCCAGTCGCCCGACTGAGGAACGACTGATGTTCAATTGTACGATTGAGGCTCAGTCGCACGATTGGGGCTCAGTCGCATAGACCCATTCGCATAGTAGTACAGACGCACGACTGAGGGCTCAGTCGCATCGACCCATTCGCATAGTAGTACAGACGCACGACTGAGGGTTCAGTCGCATAGACCTATTCACATAGTAGTACAGACGCACGACTGAGGGTTCAGTCGCATAGACTCATTCGCATAGTAGTACAGACGCACGACTGAGGGTTCAGTCACATAGACCCATCGCATCGTAGTATACACGTACGACTGAGGGTTCAGTCGCATAGATGCCCATTCGCATGACTCAGTCGCATGGAGGCCATGCGACTGGAGTATGTTCAATCGCCCAAATAGGGCTGATGCGAATGTGGAGAGAAGTGTATGTATGATGTATGTAGGCTGAGTATGATGTAGCCTTATATGATAGTAATAACTGATGATTGTAAATACCGATGTTCCTCGATTTGATGCATGTTTATCTTTCCACAGTTTTACATGTTATCACTAATAGATGAAATGAAAGTATTACGTAAAGCACAGTGAAGTGTAAAGAAAGTGAAGGAACAATAATAAAAGTTAACAAGTCTTGCAAGCTTATAGGAGCTACACGACTGTGTGTCGTTAGCTCAACTGTGTTGCGGGCTAGCTACCCATTGACGCACACAGGGTCAATCGATTGAGATTGGCAGGACCTTTGTGGCGTGCCCCGGATGATCGGGTCGGCCTTGTACATAGTACACATAGCCCTTTCGGGGAATACAGTTGACCCTTCGGGGGATACACATAGCCCTTTCGAGGGAATACAGTTGACCCTTCGGGGAATATAGATGGCCCGTCATCCATTTCCCATCGCGCACATAGTTGGGGTATCGCTCACTGGTCCACATAGAAAGTGAAACATAAAGATAAAGTTTACAGACAAGGCATATAGTACAGGAACGAATGTTATTTGTTCATACAGCTGATGCGTGCTCGCATATACAGTACAGTATAGTATAATACAGAAAAAAGTATTTTTATATACCACCTATAAAACTAGAACTCACTCAGCAACGCTGACTTTTTATGTGTTTCCAGTTGGCAGGTAGGGTTGCTGAGGATGGTACGAGACGGCTACTCAGCTCTTTAGGATGGCATTCTCCTTTTGATAATGCTGCCATGCAATGTGTTGTGGGCCGTAACGCGCGCAACACATTATGTTGCATGCGAGTGCAAGATTTCTTGAAGATCCTGATAAACAGGAGTATTTAAGAAATCTTCTTCATGATGAAAAATTTTTATGTTCTTATACTAGAGGTCACTGTTTATGACCATTTTGTACACAGAAAAGATGGAATCTTTTGTAATATTGCTTTTGTAATGTAATGCAACATTAGATGTTTTGTAATTGACGTACGTTGTATTAAATGGCAAAAGTACTTATAGTAAAAGAAAAGTTTATCTTGAATGTTTCCGCTGCATTGTTTTTATTTAAATATATGCGATGAAAGACCAACTGTAAGCGTCCCGGAACGGGGCCTTACAAGTTGGTATCAGAGCCAAAGTTTAAGTGAAATGGGTAAATTTTCAAAATAAACCTAAACTTAAACTGAAAATGGGACAGAAAAAGGGAAGAATGCCATCTGAGTAGCTGCGTGCCATCAGGTATTTTCTTAAAGTTAATCACGATTACGTGCGCATGATATGTGTTTATATGTACTGTTAGACTTAGATACTAATGTAGTCAGGACAGGTAATGCTCGGGGTGCGAAGAGTAAAGTAAGTGGCTAATCACAACTGGCCACTGTATTAGGGACTTACTATACTTAATATAAACTGAGCTATTTCCTTGAATGACCGTGTTGGTGTTTAAATCTTTCAGTGTGATAGAAGATGGTCGGTGGTAGATCATCTAAAGCTTCACGTGGTGGTGGACGTGGTGCTGAACCGCGTGCCACAAGAGGAAGACCTAGGGTAGAGAAGGTAGTTCATAAGGAAACCGAGACCCCTCATCAGGAGGATGCAGACGAAAGCGCCAACTTGAGAGCCTCGATAAAAGAGGCAGTGGTGGAAGAAGTGCACCAGGTCATGCAGACAATCTTACCGTCTGTAGTGACCGAAGTGATTAAAGCTGTCAGAGAAGGTGATAGAAGAGAAAGGAATAGGTCCTCAAGAAGGCAGCAACGAACAGAGCCGGAAACGGTTCTATCTGATGATGAAGAGGAAGAGGAGGAAGAGCAGGTACGGGAGACAACACGGGGTTTATAACTACGGGGCATTTATGAGGTGCAAGCCCCCGACTTTTGATGGTTTTGGTACTACTGCTGATGCTCACCAATGGGTGAGAGAAATGGAGGCTGTCCTTGATATTAGTGATTGCCAGGAGGACAAGAAGGTGAAGTTTGCTACCCACTCTTTCACAGGGTCGGCTTTGTGCTGGTGGGACAATATAGTCCAAGCCGAGGGTAGCAGGGCCATAGGGAAGATGAAGTGGGCTGAGTTAAAAAGGATGGTGATCAAGGAATTCAGTCCTCGTCAGGAAATGGACAGAGTTGAGAGAGAGTTCCTGCAGTTGGAGGCGGGGACGATGACCCACCAACAATACACCACCAAGTTTAACGAAATGGCGCGGTTGGTGCCAGAGCAGGTGACGCCGGTGTCTCGAAAGATCAACCGGTATATTCAGGTGCTGCCAGCTAAAATTCGTTGGCATTTGATTTCTGCCTGACCGAGCACTTTCAGGTCAGCAGTGGATTTGGCGGGAAGGTTATACGATGAAAGGGCTGCGTCGGTGAAGGCTGAGGGTAGTAAAAAGGGGGGTGGTGAGAGGAACTGGCAGGGGAAGAGGTTTAGTCGAGGTGATACTTCGACGAGTAATAAGAAGACGCGAGTGGATGACCGCCGGTGGTCGCGTCGGGTTCAGGAGGAAAGAAGTGTGGTAAATGTGGGAGAGAACACGGTGGGGAATGCAGATTGGGGATGAACGTATGCTTCAGGTGTGGTCAACCTGGCCACATCGCTAGAGACTGTAAGAAGCCTAGGGCGGAGGCTTCAGGGGTAAAGAAGACGGGGAGTGAAGGTCCGAGAGCAAGCGCCAGGGCATTCACAATGACGCAAGAAGAGGTTAGGACGGACCCCGATGTAGTGTCCGGTACGATTCTGGTGAACCAAACTTTAGCCTCGGTATTATTTGATTCGGGTGCCAGTAGGAGTTTTATTTCTGCTGCTTTCTGTGCCAAATTGCCCGTTAGTAGTAGACGTGTGGATATACCGTTTGATGTAGAGACTGCTATAGGTAAAACTACCAGGATTTCTGAGGTGATAGAGGGTTGTGACGTAGAATTAGAGGGCCATAAATTTCCGGTTAGACCATTTGTGATGATTTTGGGTGGTTTGATTTGGTGCTCGGAATGGATTGGTTGGAGGACTTTGAGGCGAATATAGTGTGTCGAAAGAAGATGATCTGTTTGACAGCGCCTGACGGAAGTTCGGTAACTGTTTATGGGGATTTCCGAAGGTGATCTCTATGGCGGTGGCGGGAAAATGTATGAGGCGTGGATGTAGCGCCTTCTTATGTTATGTAAAGGATGGGGAAACGCTAACACCATGACTATCCGATATTCCGGTTATGCGTGAGTTTCCAGACGTGCTCCGGAAGACTTATCGAGAGTGCCACCTGACAGAGAGGTCGAGTTCCAGATTGACCTGATACCGGGCGCCCAACCTGTTGCCAAAGCACCGTATCGATTGGCTCCGACGGAAATGAAAGAGTTGATGGAGCAGTTACAAGAGTTGTTGGATAAGGGTTTATTAGATCGAGTATCTCACCTTGGGGTGCTCCGATCCTGTTTGTAAAGAAGAAGGACGGTAGTATGAGGATGTGTATCGACTACCGCGAGCTGAATAAGTTGACGATAAAGAACAGATACCCTTGCCAAGGATCGACGACTTGTTTGATCAACTTCAGGGTGCTAGTTGGTTTTCACGAATAGATCTTCGATCAGGCTACCATCAACTGAAGGTAAAGGAGCAGGATATCCCTAAAACAACTTTTCGTACGCGCTACGGTCACTATGAGTTCCTCGTCATGTCTTTTGGTTTGACCAATGCGCCAGCTGCTTTTATGGATCTGATGAACATGGTGTGCCGGCCAATGTTGGATAAATCAGTGATTGTGTTCATTGATGATATCTTGATTTATTCAAGGAGCGAAGAAGAGCATGCCGGTCACATCCGGGAGGTGTTGGAGACTTTGAGAAGGGAGAAACTGTATGCTAAGTTCTCCAATTGTGCTTTCTGGCTACGCGAAGTTCAATTCTTGGGTCACGTGGTAAATTCGGATGGAATTATGATTGATCCAGCCAAGGTGGAAGCGGTGATGCAATGGAAGTCTCCAAAGACGCCATCTGAGATCCGAAGTTTCTTGGGTCTGGCGGGCTACTACCGAAGGTTTATCCAAGACTTTTCCAAATCGCTTCTCCACTAACCAAGTTGACCCGTAAGGACATGAAGTTTGTATGGGGTCAAGCTCAGGAAAAGGCGTTTGAAGAATTGAAGGTGAGATTGACCCAAGCTCCTGTTCTGTCATTACCCGATGGAAGTGAGGATCTGGTGGTTTACTCTGATGCTTCCCATTCCGGGTTGGGATGCGTACTGATGCAAAGGGGAAGGTGATAGCCTATGCATCCCAACAACTAAAAGTTCATGAGGTTAATTACCCTACCATGACTTGGAGCTAGCAGCCGTGGTCTTTGCATTGAAAATTTGGAGGCACTATCTCTATGGACGAAGTGCACCATCTTTACCGACCACAAGAGCTTGAAGTACTTCTTCGAGCAAAAAGATTTGAATATGCGGCAGAGGCGATGGTTGGAACTTATAAAGGATTATGATTGTGAAATCCACTACCATCCAGGCAAAGCCAATGTGGTGGCGGATGCCCTTAGCCGAAAAGAGAGGCCCGAGCCAATTCGGGTGAAAGCGTACCAGCTGATCATGACCTCTGATGTGATGACACAGGTTAAGGAGTTCCAAGATGAAGCATTGAAAGAGGATCATCTTAACTCTGAAAGGATGAGAGGTCTGGTTGCGGAATTGGGTGAGAACACAACTGGTGTTAGAACCCGGTTTGGGCGTATGTGGATTCCTCGTCTTGGGAATCTACGTTGAAATATCATGGATGAGGCCCATAAGACTCGATATTCCATTCACCCTGGTGCTACCAAGATGTACCAAGACATGAAGAAAGATTATTGGTGGCCGGGTATGAAACGCGATGTGGTGGAGTATGTGAGTAAATGCCTTACTTGTTTACAAGTGAAGGCCGAGCACCAGAAGCCGTATGGAAAGATTCAACCCTTGGACATCCCGGAATGGAAGTGGGAACACATCACCATGGATTTTATCACAAAGTTGCCACGTACCCCGAAAGGGTATGATACTATATGGGTGATTGTGGATCGTCTGACGAAGAGTGCTCACTTCCTACCGATGCGCGAGACATATTCGTTCGATAGGTTGGCCGATCTTTTCATCAAAGAGATTGTGACTCGTCATGGTGTACCGGTGTCGATTGTGTCTGATCGCGACACCCGGTTTACCTCCAAATTCTGGAAGAAATTCCATGATGCTATGGGGATGAGGTTACATATTAGCACGGCTTATCATCCTCAAACTGATGGTCAGTCTGAAAGGACCATTCAGACTTTGGAGGACATGCTTCGGGCATGTGTTATTGACTTCAGGGGAAGTTGGGATGACCACCTACCGTTAGCTGAATTCTCGTACAACAACAGCTATCATGCCAGTATTGGCATGCCACCCTATGAGATGCTATACGGTAGGAGATGCAGGACACCCGTTTGTTGGGGTGATATTGGTCAGAAAGAATTGGGGAGCGTCGAAGTGATCGAGGCTACGACTGAAAAGCTCGAAAGGATCAAAGCATATATGAAGGCAGCCAAAGACAGGCAGAACTCGTATGCTGACAAACGGCGTAGACCAATTGAGTTCCAGGTGGGAGACCGGGTTATGTTAAAGGTCTCGCCTTGGAAAGGAATCATTCGATTCCGAAGCGGGGTAAGTTGAGCCCGCGGTATATAGGCCCTTTCCGAATTGTTGCTCGAGTAGGGGAGGTGGCCTATAGGTTGGATCTACCAGATGAGTTAAGTGGAATTCACTCGACCTTGCACGTATATCATCTGAGAAAAGGTTTGGTCGATAAGGATCTGATCGTTCCACTGGAAGATATTGAAGTAGACGAACGGCTCAACTATGTAGAGCAACCAGTGGCGATCGTCGATCGCAAGGATAAGAGGTTAAGAAATAAAGTGGTTCCCCTTGTGCGTGTACAATGGCGGCACAGGAAGGGATCCGAATCAACGTGGGAAACTGAAGAAGAAATGAGACAGCTTTACCCACGATTGTTCGAGGAATAACAGGTTTCGGGGACGAAACCTAAATAAGGGGGGGGGGGTGGACTTGTAACACCCGGAAGTTTGACATTTGAAGTGCTATGTGACTGAGTCTCAGTCGCATGGAATTCATGCGACGGGGGTTCAATTGCATGATGCTCGGACGATTGAAGCTCAACCATACGGCTGGAGTTCAATCGCCCGACTGAAGGTTCAACCGCATGGAACTCATGCGACTGGAGGTCCAGTCGCATGGTGTTCATGCGACTGAAGGTCCAGTCGCCCCTGGACTTCGGGCGACTGAGCTGTACCTATAAAAGAGGAGCAGCTCTCTTCTTTCTCCAACACTCACACGTTTCAGTCGGGAAAGAGCAAAGAGCGACAAAGCAGAGGAGGAAAAGAGAGAACGGGGTGATTCAGGCTCGGATTTTGTCGAGAAGCTAGTCAAGTCGAAGCTCTTCAACTCCTACCTGATAATGTGAGTTCTAGGACCCCTCATTTACATGTTTTCAAATGATTTTGGGGCTGGATCACATCTAAACCCTAGTTTTGTAAAAGTGTATGTTTGACCCATTTGGGTGAAATCTTGGATAATGGTTTAAAGTATGATTTAGGACTTACACATGTTTATATGAGGTCCAAGTATGATTCCCTAAGGTTTGGGAGGGTTAATCTGGGCTTGAATGGAGTTTAGAAGGGTTTTTCAGCCGAGTGTCGCGGCTGCTGTTCGTGATGAACTTCAGTCGCAGCCCAGTTAGGGTTATGCGACTGAAGGGCCAGTCGCCCGACTGAGGAACGACTGATGTTCAATCGTACGATTGAGGCTCAGTCGCATGATTGGGGCTCAGTCGCATAGACCCATTCGCATAGTAGTACAGACGCACGACTGAGGGCTCAGTCGCATAGACCCATTCGCATAGTAGTACAGACGCACGACTGAGGTTCAGTCGCATAGACCCATTCGCATAGTAGTATAGACGCACGACTGAGGGTTCAGTCGCATAGACCCATTCGCATAGTAGTACATACGCATGACTGAGGGTTCAGTCGCATAGACCCATTCGTATCGTAGTATAGACGTACGACTGAGGGTTCAGTCGCATAGATGCCCATTCGCATGACTTAGTCGCATGGAGGCCATGCGACTGGAGTATGTTCAATCGCCCAAATAGGGCTGATGCGAATGTGGAGAGAAGTGTATGTATGATGTATGTAGGCTGAGTATGATGTAGCGTATATGATAGTAATGACTGATGATTGTAAATACCGATTTCCTCGATTTGATGCATTGTTTATGATGATATAGATAGGTTGGACTCACCTAGTTTAGTTTAGTTTCTTTCATTTTGGATGTAATAGGACAAATGTTAGATAACTTTGATTTATGTAAGTAATAGTTTAGTTTCGCTCTGACCCAGCGAATCTACTAGCGAATCTACAGATTCGCTAGTAGTCAGCTGAAGAAGGTCACCCGACGAAACTGTTGCTCGCCGGGTGAACTTACCCGTTGGTCAGGGTAGATTCGCTGTAGCGAATCTACCAGCGAATTTGAGTCTGGTTATATATATGCAGTTGATGTATCTTTGGCAGCAAGTTTTGCCATACCTAATTGAGAAATACTTTTGCATTACTGTGTCATAGCTCGTTTAAGGCTGGAATTGTGTTTGTTTTGTTATCTTTGAGCCTTGTTTATTGATATTGATTGAGTTTGGATCATATGGCTACATATTGAAACTCTTTTCTTCATTTTTGCACTGTTTGATTCTGTATTCTTGAGATATCATTGTGATTATCATCTCAATAGCACGTAAATCGATCACCAATGGACCAACAATATGGTATCAGAGCCTTTGTGCTCTTGATTTGTTGAGTTTTGGGGTTTTGAGGTGTTTTTGAAGAAAAGTCACTGTTTCATTCGATTTGCATCATCAAAGGGTGTTTTACTCATAGAAATTCGTAGAAAAAACCATTGCTCAAGTAGTAAGGAGACATCCCAATCATCCAATCACTAATTCATAGCGATTTGGATGAGTTTAGAGTGATTTTCAGACCGAAAAGTGCTGTTTGTTCATCAGGCGAATTTAGTGCTCTTCCAGCGAATTTGTGACTCCCCGAGCGAATCTATTTTCTCTGAGTTTTTTTTTGCGAATCTGCAGTCATTGAACGAAAGTTCACCTTTGTTACCTTATTCTCAAGCGAAGATACCGACGAATTTACCACTAGAACGAAAGTTCTACTAGTTCTGCGAACTTGTTCAGTGAACTAGAGCTGCAATAGCACTGATTCGAGCGAATCTGCTGTTGGTTTGCCTAGCGAATTTACCGGCGAACTTGCCAACGAATTTACATCTTTTCAACGAATCTAATTTCTGATTCCATCATGTCTACTTCAAGTGTGAATCTGACTGATATGGAGTGCGTTCAACCAAATAGGCCACCGAGGCTTGTCAACGGAGAGAATTTTGAGGATTGGAACGGTGCTTGAAAGCTTTCTTCTTCTACACTGATCATGGTCAGTGGGAATCTATCACTAACGGACCTCACCTACCAACAACAACTGTCGGATCTATCACTTCACCAAATCAGGATCCTAGCACTTATACTGAGATTGACATCAAGCTGCTCGATCGCGACAAGAAAGCTCTTGGAGCTTTGATTCTGTGCCTACATCAGGATATTTATAACAGGTTTGCTGAGCACACTACCGCTAAGGCATTGTATGATGCCTTATGTGAATTTTATGATGGGAACGAAGATCTGAAGAAAGACAAGAAAGCTCAGGCTCAGAAGGAGTTTAACTCATTCGTGGGATATAAGCATGAGACACTTACTGATATAACAAACCGTTTTCTATCAGTTTCAAGCAACCTGAAGAAGTATGATGAACAGCTTGGAAATCATGAACAAGTGAGTAAATTGTTAGACTCTCTTCCTGCTCAGTGGAGTCTGCAAATCAAATTACTCAAACAAGAAAGAAATTTTGCTGATTACAAGTTGATGGATGTAATCAACAAGTTAAAGTCATTTGATCTTGATGTGAAGAGAAGAGAGTATAATCAAACCATGATGTCTCCCAATGTCCCTCCTCAAAACGCTGCATTGATTTCATCCGCTGCAAACTCTAACTATTATGGTGCAGCTTGTGGGAGTTCATCTGGTAATGGTGGCTTTACTAACTCTGGGTATGGTAAAATTGTTAACTCAGGAAGTGGTTGTAAGGATGCTGGGTCAAGTTCAAATGCCTTAGTTTCTACTCAAATTCCACACGATACTATGGCACTGTTTGGATTATTTGTGCACAGTTATGAGGCTTTGGTGGCTGGAGAATTGAAAGGTCGTGGTATGACAGTGGAAGATATGTATCAGGTTGATCCTGATGACCTTGAAGAAACCGACATTCAGTGGCAAATGGCCATGCTTACTCTTCGTGCCAGGAGGTTCATGGAAAGAACTGGGAAGAAAAATTTTGGAAACCAGAGTCAGAACAATGCTCTAGGATATGACAAGTCTAAGCTAAGATGCTTCAATTGTAAGCAGCTTGGTCATTTCAAAAGAGAGTGTACTTCTCCCATTGTCACTGAACCTGTTAATTCTGGAAACTCAAGAACCATCCTAGTCATAGATAAAGTTGAAGAAGCTAAGCCCAAGAAATAAACTGCTCTGTTGACCAACTTTGATTGGAGTGCAGAAATTGAAGAATCAAAGGAGGAAATCAACCATGCACTGATTGCTGAGATAGTGGAGGAACATGCTCTTGATGATGGGGACATTTAAGTTTTGATCCTTTCAAGGAGTTCTATGGTGAAGCTGATAATGAAGTTGATAGCAATGGTGAATCTATTGGGTCTGAAGCCATTCAAACGGTTAAGGAATGTGTAGGTGCGTATCAAGCTGTTGTTCAAGAAGAGATTGTTCAAACTGGTCTGGTATGTGAAGCTGTTAAGGAAGAGGTTAAGCTGGCTGGTGAAACGAGGAGCTGAAAATGAAATCAAGGATTGAAGAAGCCAAGAGAGAAGCTGTGGAGGAGTACAAGAGGAACACTCCTTATTGTCAATGTGATCGTGCTCTCGCAGCAGAAAAACTGGTAATGGGTCTTCCTTATGAAATTGTTGAAGACATGTGTTCCTCTCCATGCAAAATTCGTTTGATTGGTATATATAAAGCTAATAGGTTGCTTATAATGAATGAAAATGAATTAAAGAAAACCAATAAAGAGCTTAAACAAAATGAGTCAAAGTATTTTGTTAAATTAAGAGAAGCCTTGAAAGAAAATGAACATTTAAAAAGGACACTTTTGGAAAAGAACTGTGAGGTTAACTATTTAACTGAACAAGTCACACTTGCTGAATTTGAAGTCAGAAAACTTAAAAATAAATTAGAACAGTGGTCTCTTTCGAGCATGAAAAGGGAGGAACTATGCAAAAAAACAAGGGGGTGCAAGGATAAAGACCGGTTTGGGTAATGAAAATGATGCATTGGTATATCCTCCACCTAGTACTTTCTGTTATTCTCCTATGCCCACTCCTCATCCATCAAATGAGTTGATACAAGAGATTATACAGAATGATACTAACAGCTCTGTTGCAGGTTTAGAAGGAGATAATTCTAAGGAGTTGCGAGAAGGATATGATTATGGTGGCAGTGTTGGTCTCGGGAGCTCTAGTATTAATGATTTTAATTCCAAGAAGTCATTTGTAGACATTAGTTTAAGTAATCATTTTGTGTCTGGTGGAACTATTTTGGATTCAAACTCTGGGAAATGTAATAGTAACTTAGGATGTTCTGTTTCAAACACTCGTGATGATTTAAATGTTTTAACTTAGGATGTTCTGTTTCAAACACTCGTCAAGGTCTTCATCACTTCTTTAAACAAGGTTTTTTATTTTTAAAAAAATAAAAAACCCTTGTTTGATCCAAAATGTGATTACAAATTAATCTGAAAGTTGGAAACCCTAATCACATAGCTCATTCAAGCTCTTTTAAACCCTAATTGCCATACTTTACTATTTATAGTAAATGACAATTTACTAATGACACTTAGGACCCTAAACTAAGACAATTAGAAATTACAATTAAAACCCAAAATGTCTAAAAACAAGATAAAATATATTTTGTTCACATAAAATATATTTATTAACAATAAACATCCTAGACAAATATATCTTCAACGTCTTGTCTCTAATCTTCGTCCCGAACGCGTCGTGTTGACTGTTGTTGACTTTGACCGTGACGTTGACTTTTGTTGACTTTGACTGTGTTGATAATATTAGACTATCCTTCAGACCCAACAATATTCCCCTTAGTCTACTATTATCAACGTCTTTCATCATGATCAGTACCAATAAGTCAACTGAACTTGATCTTCAATTTGGTAAGCTTCAGTCTCAATGTAGAGGTCCAACAATATTCCCCCTAGACTGATGCTTCCCAAATTTTGTTGCAGAAGATCTTTATCTCACAAGTTCCCCCTTTTTGCATGCTCCACCTTGTTGTGTGCATCCTCTCAGATATAACAAAGACCGCTTTCTTGAATCTCTGAGTGCTTCAGAAGATTGTAGGAGGAGGATTCCTAGCTCGGTATCTTCTGTAAATTTGAGGAACAGGTTCTCTGGTCTGGTTCATTGCTCATATGATGATCGGCCATCACTTGTAGCAAAATCTGCAAGACAATCACAAACACAATCTCGACATTTCTAATTAGATCATTTCAACAAAACAAATAAACCCGTGTTTATCTGTTTATGAAAACAAGCGAACCCGTGTTCGTTTGTGTGAGCAATTTCCCATGAAATGCATGAAAATGATAAAATTGTAACAGCATAATATGGAAGACCTAAGTTAATATTGAAATGAAAATTTATTATATTTTATTATTATATATATATAATTTTAATTTTTTTTATATATTTTTTATTTTTTAATTTTATATATCTATTAATTTTTTTTATAACCGAGAACTGAATCGATCATGAGATCACATCCTCAAGATAAACTTTAGCACAAAGATGAATTTAATCATCGACCAACAATGAGATCACACTGATAACTGAATCCAATTACAGTCTTTCAAAAATTTTGAAATTCTCAAACAGATCAATAACGATTACTGATATGTTTGTCCACTTAAACCCATGCCCTATCTTTTTCAACAAGCATCAGATGATTTGTTAAGGTTCGATTAAGCACTTTAGAATGCTAGGACCCCACAATCATTTGGCAAAAACCCTCACCCAACCTCAGGATTTCTTGAATTTTGTTATGATCTTTATAGAACAAGGCTTGTGCATGAGTGTGCAAGTGATTATCAACAGAATATTATATTCTGTGATGAATTCATCGTTAGATGATTTGACACAACTTAGATCAAAATGGTGAGAGCTCCAGGTCTATACTCACGTATAACAAAGGAGATGACCATTTAATCATGTGCCGATGAGAGCTCCAGGTCAGTACTATCGTACAGCAAAGGAGATCATCACTCCAGGTCAGTACTTCCGTACAGCAGAGGAGATTAGCACAAACACAAGACACATAAATACACCAAACATGGCAAAGAGATAGAGATATAGCTTATATGATTTGCATCATGGTGGGCGAAAGATGAATTCTCAATCCAATTTTTGTCGGGACTCAGTTTTCGTGCAGGCCAAAATGATTGCGTAAATCCAGACATCCATAAGCATATATTTAATTTAAATAATCATACTGCTGTCTACTTTACTCTTCAGGCTGAGCCTACCAAGCATATCATTAAAGAATCTATTTGTTTTTCTATTATTTGCAATTAAAAATAAGATGTAAATCAGATAACAACATCAGTTACTATCATTTCTCATTTTAAAAATACAAGTCATGCAAAAACGAGCATTTCAAGATGATACACAATCATTTCTCAGTCATCTCGAATCAAGTTCCCAGTTTTTTTTATTTCTTTTCATTTTATATAATTTTGATATACTCTCCCCCTAAATTTTTTTTTAGCAAACCTATTTTAGTTTTTTTTTTAATTTTTTTTAAAACTGTACAAAAATAGAAATTTACCAAAGAAGATCTTCCAAACTACACTGATATCTTGATAAGAAATGAAGTCTTAAGAAATATGCAAAGATGGTGAAGTGAGAACTGTGATTATGCAGATAAAAATCCAGATTGTGGATAAAATACCATGACCTTAACCTGTTTGTTCCGCCTCAAATTTGAATTAGGAACAATCCCTGTCAGTAAACCGGATTACTAACAGTCCTCCTGAATTGTTCCTGCACTCATAAACAGATTAGTTTGAAAGAGGAACCCAGGCCATCGTAGTCCTGGAAGTTCCTTTTTCATCAAGATAAGTAACCAGCTTCTGCACACAACCGTTTAAACAATCAGGGATTACTGTATCCTTCTTTTTAATTTGCCAAATTTGTTTCGGTTCAATTAACTTGGATTTGAATGAATTAAATTTGGAAATCATTTTCTGTTTAAGACTAGAAGGAAAAGAATTTGGTTTTGAAGCTTTGGTCATTTTCATCTTTCTATCATGTGAAACCGGCTTCACATGAAAAGATTTGGATGGAGGGTTTTTCATCCAACCATTCAAAGATGTGTGCTTTTTACCTCTTGAAATAGGAAAGCAACCTGTGTTGTCTTTATCGTCTAGAACTTTCCTTTGAACCTGAGGACACTTCTTAAGCACGTGACATTCTTTTCCACATCTAAAACAAGCCTTGAAAGGCTTTTGGTTCTTTGTAGTCCCGTGGACAGCAGGAGAGGATGGAGTCTGCTCTGATGTTGTTCCAGAAGATGAGAACTGGACATTCTTATGAGAACCTTTTGATGTAACAGATGAGGACAGAGAGAGTTTCAGCTGAGTTTCACCCTTTTTTAAGACTGGTGACTTGGTAGACTTGGCGGTAGATTTGTGACAAGCTTTATGGATAGCAGATAAAGATGGTGAGTGCTTCTGCTGAGTTTTGAAGGAACTACTGATTTGTTTAGCTGTTGGGGATGAGATCCGGATAGGTCTTGATTCAGCTTTTGGAAGCTTTTGAGACTTGACAATTTCAGGAGATATCTTGACCTGTGATGAACCAACACGCTCCTCTGTGTTTGATTCATCATCTGAGCTTATCCAGTCTCGTAGACACAAATCTGCTTCTAATGGATCTTGATTAATAGGATTTGAATGTGTTGCTGTTGTTGTAGCTTGATGATTAGGAGATTCCTGAACAATCTCTTCTTTCACACTCCTGACAGGCTCATAAGTAGGAATTTCACCTTCTTTAAACTTATCAAAGAAGTTAGAAGAAACAACTGTTACAGGTTTGCAAACAACAGGAACTGAACAATCACTAGCTTGACTGTCAGCATCCGGTTTACTGTATCCCATACCAGTCGGAGAATCATAATCATCTCGCACCTCTTTAAGGTTAACCCCTTCTAATCCTGCATGCAGACTATTAGTATCCTTCTGAATAATCTCTTGAATCAACTCATTTGTAGGATGAGGAGTGGGTATAGGAGAATAACAGAAAGTACTAGGTGGAGGATAAACATATGCATTATCCTTATGACCCAAACCGGTCTTGATTTTAGCCCCCCGTTGTCTTTTGCTTAATTCCTCCTGTTTCATACCCGAAAGAGTCCATTGTTCCAACTTATTTTTAAGCTTTCTTGTTTCAAACTCAGCAAGTGTAACTTGTTCAGTCAAGTAATTGACTTCACAGTTCTTTTCCAAAAGAGTCTCTTCAAATGTTCATTTTCTTTTAAAGCTTCTCTCAATTTAACAAAATACTTTGTCTCATTTTGTTTAAGCTCTTTGTTGGTTTCTTCAATTCATTTTCATTCATTATAAGTAACCTGTTAGCTTTATATATACCGACTAAACGAATTTTGCATGCGGAGGAACACATGTCTTCAACAATATCATAAGGAAGACCCATTACCAGTTTTTCTGCCGCGAGAGCACGATCGCATTGGCAATAAGGAGTGTTCCTTTTGTACTCCTCCACAGCTGCTTTCTTGGCTTTCTCAATCACTACTTCCATCTTCATTTTTGTCTTCTCAGCTTCATAACCCTCAGGTCTTGTACCCTCAGCAGCATACATAGCTTCCTCAGCGACAACCTGTTTCTCAGCAACATCCCTAGGCACCTGCTCAACTGTTTTCTTCTGAACCACAGCGTCACATACTAACCCTTCTTGAACAACAGTTTTTCCAACCAGCTTCTCACCAATCTCACAATCCTTGACCTGTTGAACTTCACACGGGCTTGACCAAACATTATCAGCGGTAGCTTCTCCATGAGCTTCACACCAGAATTCTTTGAATGGATCAAAGTTTTTAATGAAGTCATCATCACTTTCAACCACTTCAGCAACCAAAGCGTGATTGATTTCTTCTTCTGATTCCTTGATTTCAGCACTTCGATCAACGTTGATGAGTAGTGTTGTTTCATTCTTTGTATCTGCAAAACAGTCAAACCGACTTTGTGTCATTGTGAGATTATCTGATTTAAAGTCTTCTGAAAATGACATTTTTTAACAATTTAAACGACCCAAAAATATTTTTCCCAAAAAATTTAAAGTAATTCTCCCCCGGGAAAAATATTTTTTTTAAATATCACTCTATGCAATCTTAGCAACTAGGGTCAAGCTGCCAGGTCAGCTTGTTGTTGTTTTTTTTTTTTTTTTATAAATCTTTTAAGATCGTTGAAGATTTCTTCATTGGGTTTTTTTTTAATATTTAACTAGCCCAACTTGTTAAAGCCCATTAACATACATAAACCCTAATCCTAACCCTTTGAACACATGAAGATCTAAAACAGCTCAAGCCTCAAAGTCTAGTCTCTCTCTCTCTCGTATGTCTTTTAACACACACACACACCCATCTCAAAACACTTTATATTCTCCTTAAATCACTTTGCTTCTCAACCCCTCATCCACTTCTGAAATTTTAAGTGCCTCATTGTTCAGCCCGAGAATCTTCTCAGCCTAAACATATAGCTCTTGTTGAATAGCACCCTTTTTCAGCTCAAAATTCACTCTGTTCAAGAAGCTTTCAGAACATTACAGATGGAGAATTCGGTGGTTCTTGAAGAAAAGAGATCTTTGTTGGAAGATAACTTCCATATCAAGAACATTACAGGTGGAGAAGTTGTCACGAGATGCGGGTTGGTCGGGAAGGGTTCACGAGGGGTTGGGATCTTCTTCTACCTTTCTTTTCCTTTTGGTTCGTGAGGGGTCAGGAGGTTGTTCGCAAGGGGTTCGCGAGGGGTAAGCGGCCGACGTGGTTAAGGGTTCGTGGTGGAGATGGTCGTAGGGAGGGGTTGCTGTGGTGATGTTGGGTGTCACGGTTGCAAATGGTTAAGTGGCGACTGGTGGTGGTGGCTGCAGGTTCGGGTTGTGGTGATCGGTGGTGATGAAGGTCGTGATGGTGGTGAGGGGTGGCAGTTGGGTTGCGACGGCTGGTGGGTGTCGACGGCAGGTGGGTGGCCAGTGGGGGTTTTTGGTTTTGATTTGGGATTAGGCTGGTTCGCAGCCCCCCTGTTTTATAAGTTCGCTGATTGTTATAATTTCGCAGGTGTAGATTCGCTGAAAAATTTGTAGTTTCGCAGCAGTTTGGAGTTTTGCCCGAAAATGAACAACTTCGCCGGAATCTGGTAGTTTCGCCGGCAAGTTCGCCGGAACAGTAAGTTCGCCGGTAACTTCGCCTGAATGCGTAAGTTCGCTCGGAAATGTGAACTTTCGTTCAAAATGGTGCAAATTCGCTGGCTAACTTCTCTGAATGAAGATTTGAAGATCTGAAGAACACCAAGAACACACACACTAGTGTGTGTGAGATAAAATCTCAGATCTGCAACTTTTCTTTCGATTTTTTGTAAAAAATATGTTGTAGATCAGGATTTTATATTGTATATCATCAAATTCATAGTAGATTGTTGTAGATCTGATGAATTGATTATGTTTGGGATGAATTTTGAATTTCAGATCTACTTTCTCTCTCTAAACCCCCACTTTCTCTCTCTACGAAATTTCAAAAATCAGCAATAAAATCTTCAAATCAGCAATAGAAATTGATTCAAGTTGGCTCTGATACCAAATTGTTAGTCCAGGAGCTCTTGAATCAATCAAACAACATGAAGATTTGGATCAAACACATAAAATATGATGAACAAACATGAACACCAAGAACATCTCAAAAACCCTTGTTTGATCCAAAATATGATTACAAAATTATCTGAAAGTTGGAAACCCTAATCACCTAGCTCATTCAAGCTGCTTTAAAACCCTAATTGCCATACTTTACTATTTATAGTAAACGACAATTTACTAATGACACTTAGGACCCTAAACTATGACAATTAGAAATTACAATTAAAACCCAAAATGTCTAAAAACAAGATAAAATATATTTATTAACAATAAAATATATCTTCAACGTCTTGTCTCTAATCTTCGTCCCGAACGTCGTGTTGACTGTTGTTGACTTTGATCGTGACGTTGACTTTTGTTGACTTTGACTGTGTTGATAATATTAGACTATCCTTCAGACCCAACAGTTTATCTTTCCACAGTTTTACATGTTATCACTAATAGATGAAATGAAAGTATTACGTAAAGCACAGTGAAGGAGTAATAAAGAAAGTGAAGGAACATTAATAAAGTTAACAAGTCTTGCAAGCTTATAGGAGCTACACGACTGTGTGTCGTTAGCTCAACTGTGTTGCGGGCTAGCTACCCATTGACGCACACAGGGTCAATCGATTGAGATTGGCAGGACCTTTGTGGCGTGCCCCGGATGATCGGGTCGGCCTTGTACATAGTACATATAGCCCTTTCGAGGGAATACAGTTGACCCTTCGGGGGATACACATAGCCCTTTCGAGGGAATACAGTTGACCCTTCGGGGAATATAGATGGCCCGTCATCCGTTTCCCATCGCGCACATAGTTGGGGTATCGCTCACTGGTCCACATAGAAAGTGAAACATAAAGATAAAGTTTACAGACAAGGCATATAGTACCAGGAACGAATGTTATTTGTTCATACAGCTGATGCGTGCTCGCATATACAGTACAGTATAGTATAATACAGAAAAGAGTATTTTTATATACCACCTATAAAACTAGAACTCACTCAGCAACGCTGACTTTTTATGTGTTTCCAGTTGGCAGGTAGGGTTGCTGAGGATGGTACGAGGCAGCTACTCAGCTCCTTTGGGATGGCATTCTCCTTTTGATAATGCTGCCACGCAATGTGTTGTGGGCCGTAACGCGCGCAACACATTATGTTGCATGCGAGTGCAAGATTTCTTGAAGATCCTGATAAACAGGAGTATTTAAGAAATCTTCTTCATGATAAAAAATTTATGTTCTTATACTAGAGGTCACTGTTTATGACCATTTTGTACACAGAAAAGATGGAATCTTTTGTAATAGTGCTTTTGTAATGTAATGCAACATTAGATGTTTTGTAATTGACGTACGTTGTATTAAATGGCAAAAGTACTTATAGTAAAAGAAATGCTTATCTTGAATGTTTCCGCTGCATTGTTTTATTTAAATATATGCGATGAAAGACCAACTGTAAGCGTCCCGGGAACGGGGCCTTACACTTCATGGCACACAGCCACGATTATTGTGGTTGAATGACAAGGATCCCGTTTTGTTCTTTATTACGACATTTCGTTCCTGAGTATACATCATACATACATACAGATAATAAGTATTATTATCTTCATCATCGTTCGTTCGTTCATTCATTCGTTTCTTCGCTCGTTACTTTTCATTACTCGAATCTTGTCTCATGCAAATCGTACCAACTGAGTTGTCACTAAGACCAACTCTCCCTGTGTGTGTGAACTCTTGGGGTTTAGCCAAAATCGCACACCATCTCATGGGTTAGCCAAAATCGCACGCTACGTAATCCACATGAGGTAGGCCAAAATCACACGCTACATAGCACACAGTAAATACCACATCGCACGTATCGGAGCAGCTACCAAAACTGAACTCCTACTGTGTCTATGTCCCCTTGTGAGTTAGCTAAGATCGCACGCTATTACACACCCACAGTTGAGCTAACAACTCTCAAGGAGTCGTGAACCTCCTTTCCTTCTGCTTGCAAGCCAATCTTACTCTCATTTATCTGGATCCTGCCTCCTGCAATACCGGAGTACGCGACAAGGACCACTTTCGAGTCTGTTGCGACACTGAGTCGCTCACCTCATACACTTGCTTGCAAGCCTTTCATCCGTTCATTATTTCATGTGTTCGTTCATTCATTCATTCATTAATACATGCATTCGTTCATTACGTTCCTCTTTTATTAACTTTCACTTTACGTTACATAATACTTTTTCATTCATTCATAAACAATACACGTAAAGATACGAAAAGATAAACATAGATCGAAGAAAGGAACATCGATATTTACAAATCATCAGTCATTACCATCATATAGGGCTACATCATACTTATCATACATACATCCTGCATATACATGCAGTTCTATCATCATCATGTCCACTTAACTTCTAAGCCTCGATAGTTATCACACATGTACCTACGGGAGCTATCACGTCACTTCCTACCATGCTCTTCTCCCGAAGGCCAGTAATTAAACTACGTCTCTTCTCGTACAAACAACCCTACTTGGGCGACTGGGCACCCTCCAGTCGCATGGCCTTCAAGCGACTGAACAGCTATGCGATTGGACCAATGCGGATGAACACCCATGCGGATGAACACCCCAATCGTACGAATGGACTCCCTATCGTACGATTGAACACTATACGTATGGGCCTCTATGCGACTGAACCCTCAGTCGTGCGACTGAATAACCATGCAATGGACCTATGCGACTGAACTCCCAATCGCATGACCTGTCATGCGACTAAGTCCCCAGTCATGCGACTGAGTCCCCAGTCGTGCGACTGAGCCTCAGTCGTGCGGTCGAACCTCAGTCGTCCCTCAGTCGGCCGATTGGTCCTCCAGTCGTCTAGCCCTAGCTGGGCTGTGATTGCAGTTCATCCCGAATTGCAGTCGCGACTCACGACCTCCAAATCCTTCCAAACTTGTTTTAAGCCCAAATTAACCCTCCTACACCTTAGGGAACCATACTATGACAACATTCAAGCACATACACATCCAAAATCGCGCTCTAAACACACTATGCACATACACATTCATTCGTACATGGGTTTAACACCCAAAAACTCAAAAATATAGTTTTCAGATGTGTTCTAGCCCCAAAATCCTTCAAAAACGTGTAAAAGAGGGGTCCTAGAACTCACCTTAGCAGCCTCTTCGGTTAGAGCTTCGCTTCAACTCACTACACGTCGATTTTGCACCCTTGAACTCGCTTGAACCAAGCTTTCCTCTCCTTTGTTCCTTTTTCTCTTCTTTCCCTGGTTTCACAAGTGTGGGGAGAGGGTAAGGGCTGCCCTCTCCCTTAAATACTACAGTCCAGTCGCCCGAGCTTCTATGCGACCGAACCTTTAGCCGCATGAGCTTCATGCGATTGGACTCTCCAATCATGTGACTATTATGCGTATGGAGCTCCAGTCGTCCCTCAATCGTACGATTGGACGCTCCAATCGCATGGCACTTCAAACTGAAATTTCGGGTGTTACAAGTCCACCCCCCTTAAACAGGTTTCGTCCCCGAAACCTGTTTTTCTTTTAAACCTTCTCTGGCAATACTGTCCCATCTCTTTTCCATTCTATCATTTGGAATCCTATCACTCCATATCGTTTATCAATATTCGACTTCTAGTCCATCTTTTACTATCTCCATCGGCAACCCATGCATACTGATCTATGTCCATTTGACCAGGACCTGCGACTTCAAGCATGCCATGTGGAGTGTGGTTATTACAATTAAAAGAAACGTCACAATATTCGAGGCAAGGCTCGGCATCATAATCACTGAGCTTCAGAGCATCACTGAGAACCTTCAGCTTAAGTGCTTGAAGAACACGGCCATCAACTTGCGTAAAGTTGCTGCTTACCCTAGACCCTTGTTTGATGTTCTTTAAGTATGAATAATGACCCTCTAGCAAACCAAACAACTGGCAAGAAAGGCATCCATTAATCGTGCCATGCGTTGTTCCAAATATAACTGTAATCGAAATCAGTTCTCCTCAGGTTCCTTGCAGGTGTACTGTGATAGAAAAGGCAAATCGGCTTCCTTGGTAGTCCAACCAAATCTATCTTTTCTTTTGTTTCCGATCTCCCATTCTAGCTGTTTGCTACGACGTCGAAACTAGGCGTACGTTGCCGTTCGATGAACCAATCACAGGCTGAAATTGTTCCTCAGACAACGGGTGGGTAAGGCTTCTTAATTGCCTCATACAATCCTCTAGGGCATCATGTAACCTAGTGAATCTACTAATAGTAGTCTCTACATCGAAGGGCTCCTAGACATTTATTCTCCTACCATGCAATTCATAACGGAAGGCAGTGGGAATGAACTACTACTAGCATCGCATTCAAGGCGTAAGGGTACAAATTTAAATTACCAGAAACGTACCTGTTGTCAAGTCGAACTCTGCTCTAGCCTTCACCCTCTGTTCTCCTTCCTCCAGCCTTCCTCACTCCCGAACCTTCCGCCCTTGGCTTCTCACAGTTTTACTCATATGGCCCATTCCTCCACAATTATAGCATCTCACGGTTCCACATTCTCTAGCCACATGACCACGCTTCCCACACTTGTAGCAAGTATTTGGTTCCCTTTTGCAATCTCCCGAATGCTCCATCCCGCAATTTACACACCTATCCGACCCCGAACAAGGTGCAACCACATGACGGTCATCCCCTAGTGCGTGCTTATGATTCGTCGAGGCACCACCCCGTCCAGTTCTCTTCCCCTTCCAATTCCGATCTCCATCCTCTTTCTCTCCGTCTTCAGCCACCACCACCACCGTTCTTTCATCATACAACCTTCCCGCCAAATCAACTGCCGACCTAAGCATGCTTGGTCGAGCAGCGATCAGGTGCCTACGGATATCCGTCGGTAAGCCTTGAATATACCTCTTGATTTCCGTGAAAGAGGCGTCACCTGATCCGGCACCAGCCGTGCCATCTCGTTGAACTTGGTGGTGTACTGCTGATGCGTCATCGTCCCTGCTTCCAACTGCAGGAACTCCCTTTCAATCTTATCCATCTCTCGATGAGGACAGAACTCCTCAATCACCAGCCTTTTCAACTCTGACCATCTCATCCTTCCGATAGCTCGGCTACCCTCAACTTGGACTATGTTGTCCCACCAGCACAAAGCTGAATCCACGAAAGAGTGGGCGGCAAACTTCACTTTCTGATCCTCCCGGCACTCACTGATATTCAGCACGGCTTCCATTTCCCTCACCCAGTGAGCAGCAGCAGCAGTGCCATTGCCATCAAAAGTTGGGGGCTTGCATCGTTGAAATGCCCTATAGTTACAGCCTCGTGCCGCCTCCGGCGCATGCTCCTCCTCCTCTTCCTCCTCATCGGAAAAAACCGTTTCAGTCTCCGTCCGTCTCCTTCCACCCGAAGGTCTACCCCTTCCCTGTCTCTCCCCATCTCTAACAGCCTTTATCACCTCGGTCACTACAGACTACAGGATTGTCTGCATGACCTGATGCACTTCTTCAACTACCGCCTCTTTCACCGAGGCCCTCAAGTTAGCACTCTTATCAGCGCCCTCCGGATGAGGGGTTTCGGGTTCCTCATGAACCACCTTCTCAACTCTAGATCTTCCTCTTGTGACCCGAGGTTCAGCGCCACGTCCGCCACCACCTCCACCACGTGAAGCCTTAGAAGATCTACCACCAGCCATCCTCTATAATATACTGAAAGATTCAAACACCAACATGGTCATTCAAGGGAATAACTCAGTTCATGTCAAGTATAGTAAGTCCCTAATTACAGTGATCAGTTGTGATTAGCCACTTACCTTACTTTTCATACCCCGAGCATTACCTGTCCTGACTATATTAGCATCTAAATCTAACAGTAGCACATAAACACATAACATGAGCACATAATACCGGTTAACTTAAGAAAATACCTGATGGCACGCAGCTACTCAGATTGGCATTCCTTCCCTTTCCGTCCCATTCTCAGTTTAAGTTTAGGTTTATTTTGAAAATTTACCCGTTTCACTTAAACTTTGGTTTTGATACCAACTTGTAAGGCCTCGTTCTCGGGCACCCCACAGTTGGTCATTCATTGCACATCAAACATATAGTTTATATTTACTAAGTAAAATAATCCAGCGGAATCGATAAAAAGACATTCTCGTTCATTAAAAGCTTTTGCAAAATAATACATCGTTGATTAACTACAAAATACATATTTTCCGCATTACATAACGATACAGTGTTTGCTGCGGAAGCATATGAAACCAACAGGATTCCTTAGGTAATCCATTTATCTGAATCCTCAACAAACACTTGCATGCAACATATTGTGTTGCCACATTATGTACAAAGGAATGCCATCCCAAAAGAGCTGAGTAGCCACCTCGTGCCATCCTCAGCAACCTTACCTGCCAACTGGAAACACATCAAAGTTAGCATTACTGAGTGAGTTCTAGTTTTATAATAAAACAATTTTCTTTCGTTAAAACCGTTCGTTACATACGTGCGAGCACACATCATACGTACACATAGGTAATTTCATTATTATCTTTTTGTGTTCTCATTCATTACTTTAACTTTACTCTCGTTCGTTCTCTGTCTGTCATTCGCTCATTTTCTACCTTTGACTTTCATACATTTCTTGTCTTTTACTTCTTTCTTTACGTTCGTTAACTTTTATTCATTCGTTGTACATCATCATCATTCAGCTTTTTTTTATCTAGATCCCGTCAAGCTTTACCCACTTCATGGCACACAGCCACGATTACTGTGGTCGAATGACAAGGATCCCGTTTTGTTCTTTATTACGACATTTCGTTCCTGAGCATACATCATACATACATACAGATAATAAGTATTATTATCTTCATCATCGTTCGTTCATTCATTCGTTTCTTCGCTCATTACTTTTCATTACTCTAATCTTGTCTCATGCAAATCGTACCAACTGAGTTGTCACTAAGACCAACTCTCCCTGTGTGTGTGTGAACTCTTGGGGTTTAGCCAAAATCGCACGCCATCTCATGGTTAGCCAAAATCGCACGCTACGTAATCCACATGAGGTAGGCCAAAATCGCACGCTACATAGCACACAATAAATACCACATCGCACGTATCGGAGCAGCTACCAAAACTGAACTCCCACTGTGTCTATGTCCCCTTGTGAGTTAGCCAAGATTGCACGCTATTACACACCCATAATTGAGCTAACAACTCTCAATGAGTCGTGAACCTCCTTTCCTTCTGCTTGCAAGCCAATCTTACTCTCATTCATCTGGATCCTGCCACCTGCAATACCGGAGTACGTGACAAGGACCACTTTCGAGTCTGTTACGACACTGAGTCGCTCACCTCATACACTTGCTTGCAAGCCTCTCATCCGTTCATTATTTCATGTGTTCGTTCAATCATTCATTCATTAATACATGCATTCGTTCACTACGTTCCTCTTTTATTATCTTTCACTTTACGTTACATAATACTTTTTCATTCATTCATAAACAATACACGTAAAGATACGGAAAGATAAACATACATCGAAGCAAGGAACATCGATATTTACAAATCATCAGTCATTACCATCATATAGGGCTACATCATACTTGTGAATTCAAGGATCTCAATTCAGGAATTATCAGTATTAAAATAAATCAAATCAATGATCGTGGAATTATCATTAATTGATGTTTAATTGTTTTAATGATTATTGATGAACACTAACACAAAAACACAGTAAATATGAACTCAATAATTATTCAAAGTATTTCATTAATTATCAGTAATGATTACAAAAGAATAATTAAGAATGACTATGAACAATGATTTCTGTGAATCGAATAATGTTGTTGTTGATGTGACGGCGGTTAGGGTTGCACGATGATGTAACTCTTGACAGCCGTAATATTGCTTGATTGTGTTCATCGAGATATGAAACCTAGGACTCATTTATAGACGGTTTGAGTCGGTTAAGGAAACACCGGATCTCTTGGGATTTGTTATTGATTGTGTTGACTTGTTTGACTTCTTGGTATTTGAAATCACACAAGTATTCTGTTCTTCCGCAGGAGTCTTGTCGTCCGCCGGAGTTTTGTTCTTCCGTAGATGACTTGGTCTTCCATAGAAGTATTGTTCTTCCGTAGGAACTCTTTCATCTGTAGGAGTTCACTTCATGCAATCCTTGATCATCCGCATGAACATTAACGAGTGATTTGGTCTTGTAAGAAACACATCTACGGATTAACAATAATGTTTATACGTAGATGTTTCTTACACTTGGTCAATTTCAGGAATCCTACCAAGTATATTGATTTTGCCTGTCAACAATCACAAAGCAACACACATGTATATGGGTTACCCTATAGATTCAAATGCACATATATATAGATATATTGACAGTTACAATTATTAATTACAAGACTTGATTAAAGTTCTAAGCCTATACAAAATGATCTAGACCTATACTTAGATCCAACAATACTCCTCCTTAGGCTTAGATCCTTGTAATCAGTCCTTCAAAATTGCAAGCTCTTTGACTCTTGATATGATTTTGTTGTAGAAGTAAGATACAGCAGCCTTTTGATCATTATATTTGTACTTGATCTCCATTTTGCTGATCTTCTTCAGAGTCTCGAAGCTAAGTCCCAGAACATCCTCCACTGTAGTGAGTGTCTCTAAGACTTTGTCATTTTCACTACTTCAAGCTCATCTTGTTCAGAGAGTCGGACTTCTGTGACTTCATCATAATTTGTTCCCTTCAGCAAGCCAGCATTGTGTCTTCTTCGTTTGTAGGCCTTTGCATGAAGTTTGTCAACAACTTGTATCATGTAAACATGCAGGAACAAGTCATTTTGAGCTGCTCTATCAATCAGCTTGGGGAAGAATTTGTCATGCAAATATGAGGTGTAGCTGGGATGAAGTAGCTTGATTTCCACAGGATCAAAAATCCTGATCCGTTCAGCCCTCTTGTTTTCTGCATTCCTCAGCGGCACAAGTTCTTTTGTTCTCTCTACATATCCCCATTCAGTAATAGGGAGTGTGTATTAAGTCCCTTCAATGTGCTTGATTACTGCTGAGTTCCTGTTGTTATAGCCAACCCTCTTTAAGAATTCATCATCCACGGATTCAGAGGCATTGGACTTATATCTTTTCACTCCTTTTATTCTTTTTCTGTGCTCATTATCTTCTCTTTTGGCTTCAGCCAGCACATCATCTTTGAATTTCGTTTTCAGTTTACCTACTATGCTTGAGAAGTCCCTGACCCTTGGATGTATTGGATAATTTATAATGGTAAGGCTTTGCAGGTCCTTGAGATCACTCTCAGGTAAGCATAGAACTGAAAACACATCATGGAAGTATTAAACTCTTCCAGATGTTCTTTTGATCACTGCACAATCCCACTCTTGATCATATTTCCATGCCATGATCTTATTTTCTTCAGCAGAGTTGGGAGTTGTGAGGTGATCAATCAACTGAATCAGAGTGGACTTCTAAACAGTGATTTCTCTAACAGTAGTACCAAGGGGCCATACCTTGCCTGGGATGACTTCACTTGGTTCTCTGATGAGTTTATCTTTTGCTTTGTGCTGATCCTTTGGTTCAACAGTTATTGGATCAGCAGCAACTTTGCTTTGTTGGTCATGAGTTGGATGCGGAGCTGTGGTTCTGAATTTTACACCAGTTTCTATCTCCACTGCCATCACATGTTCCATCATCCTCCGCAGTTCTCCAGTAGATCTACCTTTGAGCTCATGCGGTTTGTAATTGTGGCCCTGTAACCAGCATGTCATGTTGTACTTGGTCAGTTTAGCTGTGTCACAATGGCCCAGATCTTTCTTAATTTCTCCACTGATTGAAAGACTGTGAAAGCTTCATAATCACAGTTTGGGATTATGAAACTTGCCAGCTCAAACTCTTTCAGCAGATTCTTCATCTCAGTTGAATTCATCCTCTCAACCATGTCATAAGAAAAACCATGGTTGATGAGGGTCATGAACATGCTTGAATCAGGCCTCTCTTCTATAATATCTGTTGTGGTTAGAAGGTCATCGGCCTTTGCTTCCTTTTGTTCAGTGGGGGACACCATCTTGGTTAGCTCCTCCCATTCTTTGTCACTTTCATCAGCATCTCCGGATGATACCTTCACAGTAGATACATCTACTGAAGGTGTCTGTTCAGGGGATGAAAGCTTTTGCCTTTTTGGAGAGGCTTCTTCTTCAGATTTCCTTTTGAAGGAGCCCAAGTATTTTCTTTTCCATGCATATAGGATCAGTTTCTTTGGAGCTTCAGTGGATGGTTTAGACAGCTCAACACTTGGGGCCTCCCTTGTTTCCAGAGCATAAATCTTCTTTTTCAATTGCTCTATCTTTTCATCTTTCTCTTTGATCAGCTGAGCTTTATCACTTTGCTCATTTTTCAAGGATGCCTGCAACTCTTGTTCATTTTGCAAAAGTGCATCAATTACCTCATTGTTGCATTTGGCATCCTCTCTTAGCCTTTTCAATCTTACATCTTTCATCATCAGCTCTTCATCCTTTTCCTGAATGATTCCTTTCAGCTCTTGTATTCTTTGCTTCTGCTTATTTGATTTGAGTACTAGCTTGTTGTACTCAGCAACCAAAAAGCTTTTACTCACTGGGATGTCACTATCACTTAAATCATCTTCGTGGTAGGCAATCACATCCTCTTGTTCTGCTACCCTTTGCTCATCAGTAGGATGATCATCTCCCATTAGCTCATCAGCAGGTTGATCATTAAGAGCTGGAGATATGAGTTCAGTATGGTCTGATGGCACTTGGTCTTCAGTGTTTGTGAGTGAAATGGGAACAGTGCTAGCTTGAGATAGTAACTCAGTCTCTCCTGAGTGCATAGAATTTAAAGACTCAGTTATCTCAACTAGTTCAGTGCTAGCACTTTCCTGTGATGCTTGTTTTGGTGTGTCTGGTGGTGGTTGAACAGGGGATTGGATTTGGAGTGGAGAGAGAGGTTGAGTGTGATGTGAGGATGAATGAGAAGGTTATGGTGACTGGTGTTGAACTGGTGAGATTGGCTGAGTGTTGGTGGTAGAAGATGAAGATATTAGCTGTGGAGATTCATGGGATGAATAGGTGAGATTGGTTGGGTGTTGATGCTGGCTGGTGATTGATGTTGGAGTGGTGGTGTTTGGATTAGAGAGTGAGAAGCTTGTACAGATTCAGCAGATGACTCTGCTTCTTCATCTACCCAGATCAATTCTTGTGGTATATCTGCATGAGCATCCACCATATATGCAAACATGGGCATGTCTTCACCCTGGTACTTCCCACTAATTTTGTTCAGTACAGATTTACCCAAGTGTGCTTGCACAAACACTTCTCCTACTCTTGCTAGCCTTGGAAGTTCAGTGTTGATCACCAGTTGTAAGAACCTTAGGAACATGTACATTTTGTCATTCCGCTGAAGTTTGACTTGATCACTTAGACAGTTGAAAATGTACTTGGAGTAGTTGTAAGTTCTACCCTCGAAGATCCCAATGATTCCTGAAGATAAGTGTCAAAAAAATCTATCAAGCCCTGACTTCCTGTTGGATATGCACTTCGGGTAGGTATGGCATAGGAATCGATATGGTTTGCACAGCCTACCCTTCTTTATTCCCCCTTTATCGAACTCGCCATCATATCCCATCAGGTTAAACACCTTCTCAATGTATTCATTTTCGAATACATCAGGGTGCCCAATCTCTCGATCACCCAATTCCAGACATCGTCTAATTGTGCTTTCATTGATCCGAATACGTTCAGTCAGGATCTCAGTAGCAATCACTTCATCATCTCCTTCTTGTTCAACTTGTGCAGAGTTCCAAAAATCGATTATGTGTGCCTGATGA
The DNA here is from genome assembly GCA_024085815.1 of Flaveria linearis. Taxonomy (NCBI): domain Eukaryota; kingdom Viridiplantae; phylum Streptophyta; class Magnoliopsida; order Asterales; family Asteraceae; genus Flaveria; species Flaveria linearis. The sequence continues at coordinate 81,368 of JABSNV010000259.1, read as the reverse complement.
ATCACAGGCTCTGCCGTTATGGCATAGAAAAGCCTGGACCGTCAAAGATATCTTATGATATCTTGACATCCTTCAGCAGCAGGATCATCGGCATTTAAGAATGCGTACACATTATGTTCTTTTGCGAATCTGTTTGCCATCTGTAATGAACAACGAAAATAGATTAAGCATAAATCTCATATGAAGTCGAATCGTTTTAATGACAAACACAGATTAACCAGTTCCGTACTGAGAATTAGAACATGATTTACCTTAGCAATACTGATAATCGATTACTGGATAATGTAGTTTATGCTTTTTCGGAACGGATTTTTTTGAAAGTTTGAATGAGGGGGAAAGTGGGCGTTTTTCTAGGTTAGAAACTGAAAAAGTGTTCTGTAAAATTGATTAATGAATTCTAAGTCAGAAACCTTATTTATAACCGAACATATTAATTTCTTTTATTAATTATGTTGGGCCCACTTCCCATTTATCCGTCCGTATACCAAGTTTATTTCGAATGCATTACTTCTTCCGCAGAACATCTGCGGAACCTTAACATCTGCGGATGTCTTAACATCTGCAGATGCCTTAGCTCAAACAATGCATCTGTTTTTCTGCTGAAACAGAAATTTCACTAATACTTCTACGGATGAGAAGTATTACTGAAACTTCTGCGGATGCAGAAATTTCACTGTTACTTCTACGGATGAGAAGTATTACTGAAATTTCTGCGGAACTTAAAGATCTGTTAAAAACTTTAAATGTGTGATATCTACTGAGTAGAATCAAGTGTTGATGTTGGACATTGTTGACTGTATTTGCATGGCAATTAAGTACAAGAAAGCAAGTGTCCTGTATCCTGCATTCAAGTTAGTGCTCAAGTTTCAATTCCTTCAAAGTAAATTAAATCAAATTGACAGCTTTTTATTGATTTTCATGCATGTACTACTCCCCCTAAATTTGTGATTAATGTTAAACTGTTGCATTCATCATAAATTTAAGTTATAAATAGGCATGAAAGGCATATGACAGTCTAAGTGAGAGAAAATCAGTTAAAAGGACAAATTAAACATCTGGTTTAAACAATTACATGCATGCATATATATAGAGGGATCATAATATGACTCGGCTCCTGCGGATGTTGATTATTTGATTCATTGCACACCTAATTGTAAGTATATAGATCCACTTAAATTCATACATAAGTAATGTAGCAACTAGGCATGGTATTTATCATGTTTTGAAGTTTGTTAATCAGTAACTGTCATGAGTTCCACATTCAATTGTCATTAGAGTTTGTACTCCGTAGGTGAGGCAAATCACTACTTTTCACACTTAATGACTATGTACATTAAATTATAAGTTCTATCTTGAGACATATTACAGTCTCATGAATGCTTTGATGTTGAAGCTCTTTGGATTGGTGTACAATTGATCACAAGTGATTCTTTTTAGAGCTGAGAGATGATCTTTATAGTCACCAGTTCTTTACTTTCGTAAAACAGAGGTGAACTTAACCCAGGTCTTTGTTTACACAAAACAAAGGGAGAATGAAGATCACACTCTTTAGTCGCATCCCCAGGTCTTTGTTCACACAAAACAGAGGGAATATGACTTTGCAAAGATAGAAGATTATAAAGTATTTTACATAGTGTGCTTGTGTAAGTGATTTGATCACATCAGGAGATAACGTACTTTCCTGATTCGCAAAATGGAATTCCCACAGACAGATACCTGTATCTTTTAGTTTGGCATGCTCTTAGCTTAGTTTACACTCAAGATGAACCTACTCACATATCAGAATGAAACAAGTCAGTTTGAGTTTTAGTTAAAGAAGGCCAAGCATAGTCTACTATCATTTCCCATACATAATGCATGCACAAATGTTCTATCAGACACTTAAATCATCCCTAACCATTACTCTACACAAGGACAGTCATATGCTTTTGATGATTTATTCTAAGTTAATCATCCCCAGAGATTATATCAGAAAATTAAATCTAACAGAATCAAAGGCTTTAGTGAACAAATCAGCAAGCTGATTTGTTGTGTCCACTTTGACTAACTTGATTAAACCCTTTTCTGAGCAGTCTCTCAGAAAATGGTATCGGATTTCAATGTGTTTTGTTTTACTGTGTTGAACTGTGTTAGCAGTTATAAACATAGCAGCTGAATTATCAATATGAATTGGTGTTTGAAGGAAATTGTAACCATAATCAAGTAATTGGTTCCGCAACCAAAGTACTTGAGAGCAACCAGCTGAAGCAGCTATGTACTCAGCTTCAGCTGTTGATACAGATACATTAGTTTGCTTCTTGCACTGCCAAGAAACAAGTCTTGGTCCCAAAAACTGACATCCACCAGTTGTGGATTTTCTGTTGTTGTTACACCCTCCATAGTCACTATCTGAATATGAGTAAAGGCTGAAATCTCCATCTTTTGGATACCACAGTCCTAGAGCTAGTTTGCTTTTCAGATATCTGAACATTCTCTTCACAGCATTCAGATAGGACTCTTTTGGGTCTGATTGATACTTGGCACAAACACAAACAGCAAACATTATGTCAGGTCTACTGGCAGTTAAGTACATTAAAGAACCGATCATTAGTCTATACAATCTTTGATCTACTGATTTTCCAGTAGGGTCAGGCACAATCTTGTCTATTGTTAAGGCAGGTGTCTTGCATGAAGTTGTATCAGCAAGATTGTACTTCTTCAGGATTTGATGAATGTACTTTTCTTGATTGATGAAAATGCCATCTGTTTTCTGATGAACTTGTAAGCCAAGGAAGAATGTTAATTCTCCCATGGAGCTCATCTGAAATTCAGATTTTATTAACTCTTCAAAGCTTTGACACAGTTTCTTATTGGTTGATCCAAATATTATGTCATCAACATATATTTGAACCACCAAAAGATCTTGATGTTCATGTTTGAGGAAGAGTGTCTGATCAATGGTTCCTCTTTTGTAACCATTCTTCAGCAGGAAAGATGACAATGTGTCATACCACTTCCTTGGTGCTTGATGAAGACCATACAAAGCTTTGTCAAGCTTGTATACTCTATGTGGATAGTCAGGATCCTTAAATCCAGGGGTTGAGCCACATATACTTTGTTAAGTTTGAATGTGTTAATTATCATAACATTAAGCATATCAATTCAAACAACCATCTACCTATATATAAACTATCAACCATTCATTGCACAACCCATTAATGAAACATTTAAACATTATAAGCATTCACAATCACTTGCATTTCATTAATCAACTTTTAATTACATATAAGTAAGACATTACAAAGATATTACATTTAGCTCAGAATCTAAGTACACATGTATCAACAAACTCCCCCTTGGACCTAGATTCCTCTAATGTCTTGCTTTACCCATTATCTCCTCGTACTTCTTGAACTTCTCCTCTCTGGTTACACCTGCATGTATTTCAAATACAAAACAGACGCGTATGACATTCTGGAACTGGAGAGCTTGTACGATGTCTTGCGAGTCATAGAACAGTGGCCACTTGTAGAGAGTATAAACATCATTCTCTGACAAGTTCGTGAGCCACATTGGGTCAAATACCCTGATGACATCCATCTGTCCATCTCTGTTCAGAACTATGACTGCTTCTGCTATTCGCCAATCGTAGTACCACCACTTGAAGTGTGGAGTGATGTTCTGAGGCATTTCCCTAAGAGGAATCTTCGACATAGTACGCGGAGGACGCCACTTCAACACAATCTTTGGCTTCCCGGTTCGTGAATCCACTTCAGACCTTCGAATGTACCTCGTAGGTTTCTGAGGCCTGAAGTTTACCCACTGGGTGTGGTACTCTTTCTTTAATGCAGCTTCGAACCAACCTGACATCTTTCTGGGATCAGCATAAAGAAGCTTTAGCTTTGCCAGTTGGTTGAGCTCAAAACCAGGTAGAGTTTTTAAATCGTGTGGGAATCTAAAATACTTGATACCTTTCTCTCTCTTAACCGCATAAACGTTAAGGTCATCAAAATACGCCCATGATATAATTTTGCCAGACACCTTTTGATGTTTCTTTACTCTGTAGAGCTTGGTGTAGGCATCAGACATTGGAGCACTTCGTTGGGCACGAAGATCCGCAAAACAAGCAGCCCATTCAGCCTTTCTCTCTTTGACTTCCTCCTCAGTGGCTCTGACTGTATCTTCTTGTTTGTCAGACTCTTCTTCCATCTTATCCAGAGTATCAAACGTCTCGCTGACCAGATTGTCATCCAGATTTGGAATGACATGACCTTCAGTGTCAGTGTACTCTGGATAGCATTGGTCTGTTATATCCTCTATCTTAATCTCATCTACTTCGTGTAGTTCTTCTTCACTATCAACTTGAACTTCGGGAGCATCTTTTACTATGTCGTCGGCGTTGAGTTTGAACATTTCTGCCAACTGTTCCTTAGTGAAGCTGTGAATAATCTCTCCCTCTTCTGGGGTATACTCAGCTGATCTCCTTACGATCCCTTGTAGATCAAGAATCATTGTTAATTGACTCTTGACCTGTTGTAGGGTTCGACGTCATATTCATCTCTTTGAAAGTTTGGATCTGCTTGATTTAAACATGCAACACAATACTTGTTAGTAAGTAATCAAACACAATCATTATTAATACAAAAGATATAAACATTAATTACACAAGTGTTACACAAATTTCCAAGTACAAAAGTCTTTTAAATACAGAAAGATAAATAACTAATTAGTACTTTTGTCTTGAATCTCAGGAGTATCTTTAGGTGGGGCAGACGTAGAGGTTCCTTGGTCTTGACGTTGTTTAGTACGCCTCTCGTCTGCTGCTTCATCACTTTGTTCTCCTGCAGCCTCTCCTCCTTCATCATCATCATCATCTTTCTTGTTATCACTATCACTACCTACATCACTTTCATCATCCTCATCATCGTCATCCTCATCATCATCGTCCTCCTCTTCATCGTCCCCGTCACCAATCTTGAGGGGATCAAACTCTATGTTGTTCTCCTTTGTAACATGAAGAACAATGATTAGAACAATGAAATTCTTTCTTTGGTAATCCAATGACCAAGTCATTTTTCACCAATTTATTCATGTTCTTCATGTTGGAATGAACAAGCCTTCTATGACACAATTGTGATTCATCTTCTGAAGACTTAGACAGCGGGCATGTCTCATGGCTTGTGAGTGATGTGTTGTTCATATCCAAAACATATGTGTTTCCTTTTCTTGATGCTTTTAGAAGGATCCATTCTGCTGGAACTGCAAAACCTGGCTTAAGAATGTAATAATTAGTGTTATCAAATAGTGTAGTGTAATTTTGATCACAAATTTGAGATACACTGAGTAAATTGTACTGCAAATTTTCACAGTAATTTACTTTTTCAAATGTTAAAACACCATTTGTTACAATTCCCTCACCAACTATTTTACCTCCCTTCTTATCCCCACCAAATGCCACATAAGAGGCAAGTTTATGTTTGAAGTCATGGAGAAGTGCACAGTTTCCTGTCATATGTCTGGAACAACTACTGTCAACATACCACTTGTTGTCGGCTCTCCATGTTGTTCCTGCACACAAAAAGAAATCAGTTAAAATTGACAACCCAAGCCTTAATTGTCTTGGGTTTGACAGAAGTGTCAACAATAGTTACTCCTTCATGAATTAGTCTTGAAGTTTCAGTATTAGTTGTTTCTTTTTGATTTGATGGTGGTGAGGATGATTCTGTTAAAGATGATTCAGGTGTTTGGATGTCTTCTTGCTTATCTGATTCTTTCTTCAACTTATCTTGTTTTGGCTGATATTTTAACTTTGAGGATGCTCCTGTATTTTTGAAAGTTACTTCATCTTTCAACTTTGATTGAGGTACAGGAGTTCCTTTTTCAAAGTTATCAAAGAAACCATCAACTGCTTCAGTCTGTTTATCTGACAAATCCACCTTTTTATGAGGTGTCTTAGACTATGTTGGTGTTTTCTTCATCAAAGTCTTATCCGCAGCAGAGGATCTTTTCTTTGATTTTAGTTGTTCTTTTTGCATCTTTGATTCTTTCTCACTCTCTAAAGATTGAGAATCTGATTTAGATAATGCATCATGTGACTTCTTTTTGCTCTTTTTCTTGTTCTTTATGTTGAAATAACATTCCTGAGTTGAATGGTTATTTTTGTCACATATAGCACAGTGTTTGTTGAAGTAGCAGTCAGAAGTCATGTGATTGTTCATATTGCATATGGAGCAATAACTGCTGAAATAGCATTCATCAGTATTGTGATTCTTCATATCACACCACTTGCAATATTTATCTTCTGAATTTTCTTCAGATTCAGCCTTCTTTTTCTTGTTCTTTGTCTCCTTTCCTAATGGATCACTTGATTTCTTCTTGCTTTTGGTAGTGATTTCTTCTTGCTTTTGGTAGGAGCCTCATCATCTGTTTCTTGTTTGCCTTTGGCTGCCTTTTGTTGCTTGATATTCAACATTTTCTGTGCATGTTTGTTGGCAGTCCTTTTGACCTCATCCGTAGATTCGGTTTCTCTCTTCCATGGCTTTTCTACGGATTCACAAGTTTTAGCCTTCAGCAGATGTACGGACTTGGCGGTTTTTGCTTTCCGCAGATGTTCTACGGATTCTTCAGACTTCTCTTTCCGCAGATCTTCAACACTTGAATTTTCTTCTTCTTGGTTGAAGTTTGTTGTTTCTTACCTTTATCTGAAGGAGATAAAGGTACCTCAGTACTTGATCCGCAGTTATCAACCTTGTGAAGGTTCAGTTCTTGAAGTCCTTCATTCAGTTCAGCAATTCTTTTACAGATAGTCTTCAGCATATTTCGTTGCTTTGGAGGATACTGCAGCTTTGATTCTTCAAGAACTCGGGGAAGACTAGTTTCAACTTGAACATTCTTACCAATGTTCAGTTGATCAGTATCATGTTCATCAGAATCATCCAAGTCATCATATTTATCAAAATCTGAGTCATTATGTTTAACTGATTCTGATTCAGTAGATTCAGTTTCACTCATCTCAGCTTCATTGTTGATGTTTGTTTTTATATCAATTTTGGTGCTTGGCATAAAATGATTTGACAAAGTATTTGTCATTGTTTCAGGCAAAGTTGTATAGTTATCATTAATAGGTGGTGCAACAGCATTATAACCCAACCCATACTTGTTCTTTGATTCAATATGAGAGTTAACAACTTCTCATATTGCTAAGATGATAGTTGAAACTTCTGAAGTTTCACTTCAGTAGATGCATGATCAGCCATGGATTTTGTTAAGGAAGTGGTCAGATGCTCAACTTGGGCTTTGAGGCTGTAATTTTCAGAAACTATTTTTCTAAATCCTTTTGCAAAGAATTAATTTTGATTTCATAAAGTTTATGTTCTCTTAAATGGGATTCATTCAAAATCATTGTTTCTTTTACTTTGTCAGCCAGTTGTTGAGCATGGACTCTGTAACGTTCAACTTCCTCAACATATGTTGATGAACATAACCTGTCTTTTACCTCTCTGGCCATAGGAGGAACTTTGTTTTCCATGTGTGCCATTAATGCTTGATTTTCTTCTAAGACTTCCTTTTCATACATGCTCCAGTCACATGTTCCATCTTGAAGTATGATCAGTCCTGACTCCTTAGAATTGCTTGGTCCTGCTGATACATTTGTGGCTGGTGGGGATGTATTTGTCAGCTGAGGTAGTCTGTGCAGAGATCTTTGAGAGGTTGATTGTTGATTCTGATATTGCTGTTGCTGCTGATGTTGATGCTGCTGATGCTGCTGCTGCTGATGCTGCTGAGATGATTGTTGGTTGCATTCTCTAGAGAAGTGTCCATAGAGATTACATTTGAAACATCTGACTTTTGACTTGTCAACACCAATCTTTGATGTTTTACTAGCTGCAGCCAGATTCTTATTTCTCCTCAGATATTGCTTAGCTCTGTAAGCAATCATAGCCATCTGCCATTGTAGATCCATCTCTTCAACTACATCAGGGGGCAGTTCCTCCAAATCTTGCTGGTAGATGTTTGCTGATGTTAGTGAGCTTCCAAGATAAGCTTGAAAGCTAGAACTAAAAGCTGCAAAGTCTGCTTTTTGTTCTTCAGAATCCAATATCACAGTAATTGGTTCTGATTGATTGTTTTGTTGAGAAGATTTAGCAGTTGCTTTAGTATCTCTTTTCTCAGCAGATCTTCCTTTTTCTTTTTGGTTCTTACTTTGAGATGATTTCTTAGTTGGTTGGAGGCATAGAAACTAACTTCCTCTTCATCATCACTCAAAGTACAAGAATTATCACCTTCATTATTTGAGATAAATGCACTTCCAGCATTTTTGGTTTCTTTGTAGTGATAAGGTGGGACATGAGTTCTCACACTCTTGTTTCTTGACTGTTCATCCATTTTAAGTGCTTCTACTTTAGCAACCAGAGTATCCAGACCATTTGTCTTAAGATCTATGGTGTTCTTAAACATGGATACAGTTTGCTTCCAACTTTCAGGCAAAGTGTGGAGCATTTTCTTATTGAGTTCCTCAGTAGTATACTTCAACTCCAAGATGTTCATTTCAGTAACAAGTTGCATAAATCTATGGAGTTGTTGAGGAATTGATTCACCCTCAATATGATGAAAGGTTTCATATTGTGATCTGAGGGTGTCTTTCCTTATGCTTTGGATCTCATCACTCCCTTCACAGAGAGTGTGGAGTATCTTCCACAAGGAATTTGTTGTTTTGTAGTTCTCGCACCTGATGAATATCTCTTCAGGCAAAGCCATACTAAGCAAACTGTATGCTTTAATATCTACTTTAACCTTCTTGACATCATCAGGTGACAAGTCCTTTGTGCTGATAGGCTGATTCTTGTCATTATAATCCGGCCCAAGAGTGGGTGGAATATAAGGACCCTCAGTGATGGACTCCCACAAGTCAAAATCTGTGTAGTTCACATAATTTCTGAACTTGATCTTCCGGGATTTGAAATCAGCTTTGGTTTCCAACTTCGGCGGTTGATATGATCCTCCACCAAAAGTACTCATGTTTAATGCAAAGTTATGAATGAAACCTTGAATGTTAAATTGGACAAACATATCAAAGACTCAGATCTAGTATTCAATTGATTTGAATATAGATCTAAATCAAACAAGCAATGAGAGAATGCTTGCTGAACGATAAGTCGCTGGAATAATTGTTTAAAAATTAATTAAACAATTTTAATACTGATAGATCAGTTGATCTAAATCAATGATCACTTGGCTCTGATACCACCTGTGAATCCAAGGATGTCAATTCAGGAATTATCAATATTAAAATAAATTAAATCAATGATCGTGGAATTATCATTAATTGACGTTTAATCGTTTTAATGATTATTGATGAACACAAACACCAAAACACAGTAAATATGAACTCAATAATTATTCAAAGTATTTCATTAATTATCAGTAATGATTACAAAAGAATAATTAAGAATGACTATGAACAATGATTTCTGTGAATCGAATAATGTTGTTGTTGTTGTGACGGTGGTTAGGGTTGCACGATGATGTAACTCTTGACAGCTGTAATATTGCTTGATTGTGTTCATCGAGATGTGAAACCTAGGACTCATATTTATAGACGGTTTGATTCGGTTAAGGAAACATCGGATCTCTTGGGATTCGTTATTGATTGTGTTGACTTGTTTGACTTCTTGGTATTTGAAATCACACAAGTATTCTGTTCTTCCGCAGGAGTCTTGTCGTCCACAGGAGTTTTGTTCTTCCGTAGATGACTTGGTCTTCCGTAGGAACTCTTTCATCTGTAGGAGTTCACTTCATGCAATCCTTGATCATCCGCATGAACATTCACGAGTGATTTGGTCTTGTAAGAAACACATCTACGGATTAACAATAATGTTCATCCGTAGATGTTTCTTACACTTGGTCAATTTCAGGAATCCTACCAAGTATATTGATTTTGCCTGTCAACAATAACAAAGCAACACACATGTATATGGGTTACCCTATAGATTCAAATGCACATATATATAGATATATTGATAGTTACAATTATTAATTACAAGACTTGATTAAAGTTCTAAGCCTATACAAAATGATCTAGACCTATACTTAGATCCAACAATACTTATCATACATACATCCTGCATATACATGCAGTTCTATTGTCATCGTGTCCACTTAACTTCTAAGCCTCGATAGTTATCACACATGTACCTACGGGAGCTATCACGTCACTTCCTACCCATGCTCTTCTCCTGAAGGCCAGTAATTGAACTACGTCTCTTCTCATACAAACAGCCCTACTTGGGCGACTGGGCACCCTCCAGTCGCATGACCTTCATGCGACTGAACAGCTATGCGATTGGACCAATGCGGATGAACACCCCAATCGTACGAATGGACTCCCTATCGTACGAATGAACACTATACGTATGGGTCTCTATGCGACTGAACCCTCAGTCGTGCGACTGAACAACCATGCGAATGGGCCTATGCGACTGAACTCCCAGTCGCATGACCTGTCGTGCGACTAAGTCCCCAGTCATGCGATTGAGCCTCAGTCGTGCGGTCGAACCTCAGTCGTCCCTCAGTCGGCCGATTGGCCCTCTAGTCGTCTAGCCCTAGCTGGGCAGCGATTGTAGTTCATCCCGAACTGCAGTCGCGACTCACGACCTCCAAATCCTTCCAAACTCGTTTTAAGCCCAAATTAACCCTCCTACACCTTAGGGAACCATACTATGACAACATTCAAGCACATACACGTCCAAAATCACGCTCTAAAAACACTATGCACATACACATTCATTCGTACACGGGTTAAACACCCAAAAACTCAAAAATATAGTTTTCAGATGTGTTCCAGCCCCAAAATCCTTCAAAAACGTGTAAAAGAGGGGTCCTAGAACTCACCTTAGCAGCCTCCTCGGTTAGAGCTTCGTTTCAATTCACTACACGTCGATTTTGCACCCTTGAACTCGCTTGAACCAAGCTTTCTTCTCCTCTGTTCCTTTTTCTCTTCTTTTCCTAGTTTCATAAGTGTGGGGAGAGGGTAAGGGCTACCCTCTCCCTTAAATACTACACTCCAGTCGCCCGAGCTTCTATGCGACTGAACCTTCAGCCGCATGAGCTTCATGCGATTGGATTCTCCAAACGTGCGACTATCATGCGTATGGAGCTCCAGTCATCCCTCAGTCCTACGATTGGACGCTCCAATCGCATGGCACTTCAAACCCTAATTTCCAGGTGTTACAATAAACAAAGTTTATAAAATTTATTTTTATAATTTTTAAAAATTTTTCTGTATTTTTTAAAGATTAAAAAGGCCTGAAAAAATAAGTGTAGGTGCCCGGGGTCAAACCCGGGACCTCATGTGTGAGATGGGAGCGTGGAACCGGTGGACCAATACCATATAGCCATGGTATGAAACAACTTCCAATTCTTTTAAACACAAACACAAGAAATCTCCCAAATAACCATGAACCCTAGATTCAATTTGAGCAAAATTGAACCCAATTCGAATTTGTAATCGATTATAATCATAGGGCTTTTAATCCCCATGTAAAAACGAGTATGAATCAATGTTTAATTACCACTTTCGAAACCAAATCTTTGAGGAATAGATGAGAACAGGTCGCGGCTAATGTCCGATCTTGAATCGTTGTGTTTGTGTGTGTTTGATCAAATTGAAGTTACAGAGAGTTTAGGTGAGTGTGTAGGAGTGTTTGCCCTCTATTTATAGGGGTTAATTCAATGTTAAACTACTTCGAACAGTTCCAGCTCGATTGTCGGTTGTTCGGATCAATTTGGTATGTAGTTGACTGATTTTATGTTAAATTGGTGTTTGATTATTATTCTAATTAGGATTATGCGATTCCAGGCTGTTTGATTGAGTGTACACTCGATGTTTCCACTCAATTGATTCGAATTTAAGTGGGGCGGTCGAGGTTGGTTATAGATCGCACTCTTCGATCCAAATTTTAAATTGTTTTGGGTGCTCAGGTTCGAATCTCCCACGTGAATGTGTCGGGAGTGTTTAATTTGTTTAAAATCACGTGGTTTCGGGTGTTTGAGGGTCGCCGGAGTTCGGCCGGAGCGGTGGCCGGAGAACACAGGGGCGACGGGTAGGGGGTTTGGGTTTTAAAATAATTTACACTTTTGGTCCCTGTGGTTTAAAGTTCAACATTTTATGTTAGAAACTTAAGTTTTAAGTTTCATAAATTACAATTATACCCCCTGAACTTATAAATCCAAATTTTTTAATACATGTTTATTTTTTTATTTTTTTAATAATTCTTCAAATTATTATTAATAGCAATATTATTATTATTATGATGTTATTATTATTATTATTATTATTATTATATTATTATTATGATTATTGTAATTATTGGAACGTATTAAACTTAATTGTTTATAAAATTTTTATTTAATAAAAATACGAGATGTTACAGTCTCCCCTGCTTTAAGAAGTTTCGTCCCGAAATTTGTTCACGAGGAGGCTGAAACGAAAAGATGAGGATATTTGGATTTCATTTGGTTCTCTCGTTCCCATGTAAACTCAGGCCCATGCTTGGAGTTCCATCTCACCCTGACAATTAGGATTCTGCTGCGTTTTAATCGTTTGACCTCCCGACCCATTATTTCTATCGGTTCTTCCACAAAATGGAGCTTCTCATCAATCTTGATTTCTTCAATAGGTACGTGTAAGGACTCGTCGGCCAAACACTTCTTGAGGTTCGACACGTGAAAAGTATCATGTACACCGCTAAGTTCTTGTGGCAACCTCAATCGGTAAGCCACTGGACCGATTCTCTCTCTAATCTCGAATGGTCCTACGTATCGAGAGGCTAACTTCCCTTTCTTTCCAAATCGTACAATCCCTTTCCAGGGAGAGACTTTGAGTAAAACGTGATCTCCAACATTGAATTCTAGAGGCTTCCGACGGTTGTCGGCATAGCTCTTTTGGCGATCTCTTGCAGCTTTAAGTCTGTCTTTTATTTGGAAGATGTTGTCAGTTGTCTCTTGAATGATCTCTGGGCCCGTAAGCTGGCTCTCACCAACTTCAACCCAACAAACTGGGGATCTACATTTCCTCCCATACAATGCCTCAAATGGAGCGCATCCAATGCTTGTGTGATAGCTGTTGTTGTAAGAAAACTCAATCAATGGTAAATGAATGTCCCAGCTACCACCAAAATCGATTACACAAGCTCTGAGGATGTCTTCCAACGTTTGTATCGTTCGTTCACTTTGGCCATCTGTTTGTGGGTGATAGGAGGTACTCATATCTAATCGAGTGCCCATCGCTTTCTGTAGTGTTTGCCAAAATCGTGAAGTAAATCGACTATCGCGGTAGGATATGATTGTCACCGGCACCCCGTGCCGTGTCATGACCTCTTTGATGTACAACCTTTCCAGCTTATCCATTTTATATTCTTCTCGGATAGGCAAGAAGTGAGCGGATTTTGTCATTCGATCCACTACAACCCAGATCGAGTCGTGTTTGCTAGGCGTGCTTGGCAGTTTGGTAATAAAATCCATGGCTATGTTCTCCCATTTCCACTTGGTAATTTCAGGTTGCTGTAATAATCCCGATGGTTTTTGATGTTCAGCCTTAACTTTCGAGCACGTCAAGCATCGGCTCACATACATAGCAATGTCTCTCTTCATGCGTGGCCACAAGTATAGATCCTTAAGATCGTGATACATCTTGTCTGCACCAGGATGAACAGAATATCGTGTCTTGTGCACTTCCTCCATGATCAGGGTACGAACGTCTCCCCATTTGGGTACCCATATGCGATCTATGAAGTACTGTATGCCCTCATCCTTGCAAATCATCTGTTTGTCTAACCCTCAGAGTTCTTCTCCCGCAAGGTTTTCTTCTTTTAATGCTTCCCTTTGTGCAAGTTAGATCTGAGCTTTCAAGTTCGTTTGAATAGTCAATCCTAAAGCTCGTGCACGTAGTGGTTTCACACGTTCCTTGCGACTTAGGGCGTCAGCCACCACATTTGCTTTCCCCGGATGATACCGGATCTTACAATCGTAGTCACTAAGTAGCTCTACCCAACTTTGTTGTCGCATGTTGAGTTCTTTCTGATTCAGGATGTGTTGAAGGCTCTTATGATCTGTGTAGATGATGCATTTGGTTCCATACAGATAGTGCCTCCATATCTTGAGTGCAAATACTACTGCGCCCAACTCCAGGTCATGAGTCGTATAATTCTTCTCATGCACCTTAAGTTGTCGTGAGGCATAGGCAATCACCTTTTCTTTCTGCATTAGCACACAACCCAATCCTTGGTGTGAAGCATCGCAGTACACCACAAAATCATCAGTTCCATCTGGAAGGGACAATATCAGTGTGTTCCATAACTTCTCTTTCAACGTTTGGAATGCTTGTTCTTAGGCATGTCCCCAATTAAACTTCTCGTCTTTATGAATCAACATAGTTAACGGTTGAGCAATCTTTGAAAAATTTGCAATGAAGCGACGATAGTATCCGGCCAATCCTAAGAATTGCCGTATCTCTGAGGGTGTCTGGGGTGTATCCCATTTCTTCACTGCTTCAATTTTGCCTGGATCTACATGAATCCCATTCTCGTTAACCACATGCCCCAAAAACTTCACTTCTCGAAGCCAAAACTCGCACTTCGAGAGTTTAGCGAAAAGTTTCTCTTCTTTTAACAAACTCAGTATGGCCTGAAGATGTTCCTCGTGGTCTTCTTTCGATCGAGAGTAGATAAGTACATCGTCAATGAATACGATCACGAACTTATCCAAGTATGGTTTACACACCCGATTCATCAGATCCATGAATACAGCTGGTGTGTTAGTCAGTCCGAACGGCATGACTAAGAACTCATAATGACTATATCAAGTCCTAAACGCTATTTTCGGTATGTCATCCTCGTAAACCCTCAATTGATGATATCCAGAACGAAGATCAATTTTGGAGAAATGTGAAGCTCCTTGCAACTGATCAAACAAATCATCGATTCTGGGAAGAGGATATCGATTCTTCACAGTCAACTTGTTCAACTCGCGATAATCGATGCACATGCGGAACGACCCAACTTTCTTTTTGACAAATAAGACCGGTGCTCCCTATGGTGAATGACTCGGCTGAATGAAACCCTTCTCCAATAGCTCTTGCAATTGGCTAGATAACTCTTGCATTTCGGATGACGCTAACCGGTATGGTGCTTTTGCTACCGGCGTAGCTCCAGGAACCAACTCGATACTAAATTCCACCTGTCGTGGAGGAGGTAAACCCAACAAATCATCAGGGAATACTTCCGGATAATCTCGTACTACAGGAATATCCACCAACTTGTTGCCTTCTTCTTTCATTTTCACTACATGGGCCAGAAATGCGTAACACTGCTTTCGTAAACATCGTCTCGTCTTCATGCAAGTGATAAGCTTCAGAGTTCTTCCCTGTCGTTCTCCTTGAATCTTGAGTACCTCCCCGTTTGGCATGGGGATTCGTACTACTTTCTCCCGACAAACAATCTCGGCTTCGTGTTTCAACAGCCAATCCATTCCCACAATCACATCGAAGCTCCTCAACTCGAAAGGTATTAAGTCTATATTGAAGGCATGGTCCTCCAATATCATGGAGCACTGTCTAATAATCCCATCTGCTTGTACAACTCTACCGTTGGTCATTTCTACAGAGAAGCTAGTTACTAGTCTACTAGGGTTCAAGGCAAGCATGTGTGCAAAATCAGAAGATATGAAACTATTGTCTGCCCCAGTATCAAATAGTATGGATGCGAAGTGGTGATTGAGCAGATACGTACCTGTGACAACATTCGGGTCCTGACGAGCATCTTAGCTCCAATGACAAATGCACGTCCCCGAGCGACATTCCCCTGATTAGCCGGACCTTGATTCCCAGCTATGGCCATCACTTGCTGCTGGTTATTCCATTGTTGACCCGGTGCCCTATTCAGTCTGGGGCACATGTTCCGGTAGTGACCCGGATTTCCATATTCGTAACAGACTCTGGCATTCCCGGTGGGGTTAACCGCGTTGACGGTGCCGCCAGATTCGGCGCCACTCTACAATCTTTTGCTAGGTGCCCCGGGCGCTTATAGTTCACACACACCCGGCACTGCATCTCTGGGAGATGATGATAGTAGCACCTGTCACATTTGGGGTGCGGCCCAACATACTCTCTTTCCTTGAGCCACTGCCACGAAATTCCTAGTGATCTTGGCCCTCTTATCGGATTTCCTGACACTCGACCGACTTGTTTCTCCAACATCCTTTCTCTTCTCTGTTCCCCTACCCAATACCCCTGTTCTTACCATCTCATCAGTGAGAGCGCCAGCCTTCTGAATTGCGCCCTGAATCGTTGGAGGGGCAGCTGCTGTTACCATTGCCCGGATTTGAGGCGCAAGTCCCCAAATGTACCTCTCGATTCTTTTTTATTCTGGAGTCACAAGGTGTGGAACAAGTCTTGCCAACTCATGAAAACGATCCATGTAAGCTGCGTGTCCAGCCCCCACCATAGCATGATTCCAGAATTCATGCTCCAGTCTCTGCATTTCGTTGAGTGGGCAGTACTCCTCAGTAATCAATGCTTTGAACTCATCCGATGACATCCACATCGCAGACTCTCTTCCTCTAGCTTGAACCTGGGTGTTCCACCAGGTTAGTGCCTTGCCCTGCAGTGAACACGCGGCATACTTGATTCTTTGACTGTCGAGGCACCCACTGATGTCAATCACTGCCTCCATCTTCTCAAGCCATCTAGTCAGGGCTATCGCCCCACCTTTCCCATCGAATTCTCGGGGTTTACAGGTCACAAATTCCTTGTAGGAACATCCCCGTCTTGTAATATCGACCCCAGTTTCGTTCCCATTTGTTCCACCAATCCCAGTGTCTTCCCCTGTTCCTTAGTTGTGCTGACCATTAGTATCATGATCGCCGTGGAGATGATGATTCAGAAGAGTGTCGCTCACTTGAGTCACAATAGTTGGAATCAGTGCAGCTAGCTGCTGAGCAATCATAGCAGCTATGTCAGGGTTGTCAGTTCCCTGATTGTTGCCAGTTGGAGCACCACCTGTTCTTGGTGGTCTACCCCTACCTCTGCCTTGTGGGGTCTCACCTTCTTGATTGGTACTACGTGTGACTCTTCTAGGCGGCATCTTCTAATCATAGAAAGGTGTAAACATGTAAACCTTAGTCACTTTAAGATACACGTATGATTCCACTCATCAAGTTCCAATAACCCATGCTTCGGTCCATCAAGATCATCACGTAGCCCAGTTTAAGCACACTCTTAGTATACCAGTGATGCTTATATATAGGGTTCCCCGCAGCGTTCCCACCACATCCATGATATACCTTGAATGACGCTTAAACCGATTACACAACATCCTAATTTTCCTTAGCATCATCCCAGAGAATAACGTAATGTATATGTAGATAGTATCATCACTCCTCTACATTTCATGAAGTCCACTTTCATTCTAAGTATTCAATCAGTTCCTTAGTTACTGAAATGCTAAGTGGAGGAATGTTTTGCAAAGATAGGATCAATGTCATGATTGGAAATACCATGAAGGCTCTAAGTAGGACAAGACTTATGTAATAGTAGGTGTTAGTAATGTTTTATTACCCTTAACAAGGTCTTACTAGAATTATGATCCTAGCACATCCTAGGGTATAGAATAGAGAACTTACGATACTCCTGATCGTTACCTCATGGTAAGATTTGCCAGGCTTCTCATGCAGTGCAAATAACAATTACGTGTGCAACCGTAATGGTAATTTACCTTGCATGGTCACCCTAACTCCACTTATCCCAAGTTAACATCATATTATTGTCAACACTTATCAAGCCTGGTTCATGTAATGTCCTCATGTCCATGAGCCATTAGTATTCCAATAGTAGTATATAGTAACAAGTAAACTCCAAGCATATAAGCACAATATGTTTAATGATAGTTGCCTATCCTTTATACTTTCAGGATTTCAGGCATAACTATGTTAGGGTCGGATTTAGTATTAGAAGATGTCAAGGTAAATTGACCCCTTCGCCTTAGAAACTTGTGTATGTTGACCATAGTTTATCACTCATCCCAGAAATCCCCAGGTAAGCATAACTGGTCTCGCAATAAGATTTATACGATATGCTTGCCTTAGCCCGAAGGCCTTTTGCCAGGAAATCCAGAATACAGGTGTTTATGTATCACACAAATTTCTTTGGTTCATAAAATCAGAACCTTGATGAGATTTTCATAGATTATACATAGAGTCTAAGGAATTAAACTCATGATAATAAGTGTAGATTCCATATGTCGTTGAGAATAGGTTTAGGAAGTTCATTTGTTGGGGAGAATCAAAAAGTCAAAGTTAAGTCTTAGCATCTTTTCAGGCTTCGATTCGTTTTCAGAAGAAGTGAAACGAGCTATAGAAGTAACAGAAGGGCTGATAGAAGACATCCTATAAGGAAAAAGTGTAAGGACTTTTCCCCGGGTGCAAACAATATATTATGAAAGTAATACGCAGTAAATCAAATCATGAAGAACATGCATGTCATATCAAATGCACACAAACCCTAGTATGCATCCTACATGAAGGTTCTTAGGTTATAGTCTAGGTCGAGTGCTCCACCTAATTCTCTATAACCAATGGCTCTGATACCAATCTGTCACACCCCCGCTTATAGCGGAAACACGAGGATGTAACTGACGGGATCGTCATAACACATTGTTAAGTTAATAGAGATGCATTAAATGAAGAAAGTCAACGTGTCATGACGTCACCCGACACAAATGGAGACTTGTGTCGCAGTTAGTCAATTCCACGACAAACATAGTCATACAAACCCAATAAGTATAAGTCCCACAACTCGGGAAACAAATGAACAAAGTGAATAATGAAAGTCAGAGCAACTGTCAAAGACATCTAATGAGTCTAAGTAGTGCAATCCTAAGTTCGTCGCTAAGGAAGCATCCCTAGCTATCCTCAATGATTGTTACCTGAAAAGATATGCTCAAAAGTCAACACCTGGTTGGTGAGTTCACAGGTTTGAATTGTAAACATGTAATTGATGCTGTATAGTGTTTGTAGTGGAATACCGTGCATACAGTTATAAGCAAGCAAAATCACATACCATGAGTTTTATACAACCAAACCTAATGACGTACACACAGCAACTTGTCGGAATATATTCACCCCAGGCCCGTTCCTGGCAGTGTGATGGTACTCACAAGTAACCATCTGTTAAGGGTGGGGGTGTTAACCCAGTAGTACTACTAATATCTATCCATTGGTTCCAACACCGGAATTAATGGTTGTAAGAAGAACCACACAGTAACATCATGTATGCATCAGATAAGTACTCACAAAATAGTATCACGTTGATCCCAAGTATGAAAATTATATGTATGTTGTACAGCATTGAAAACGTGTGAGCATACTTTTCCCCATGTTTGTAAAAGATTGAAACAATTGTATAAGCATGAAAAGGGGCCGTGAAACTCACCTCGAATACGTTGCAACAAATAAGTGTAAGCACAAAGGATCGGGTTCCAATTAACCTGAGTTTCATTTAATATTTAATTGAGATTAAATATTAGTAATGAAATTAATTATTCGGAATAGAATGATATGGTTCACGATCACGGTTCGGTTACGGTGTCGGTTATTGATGTTCTCTTCATATGCTAACTCGTATATATTATATTATGTATAACTTTATAGTCTTTCACACACATTCATAACATGTGTACTATATTTTATAAAAACGTGAATGAACACATTTGTAGTAATTTGTAAGGTTTTAATATAAAACTTTTATATTGAGATAATCATGATTTAAACCATAATACATAGATATTATTTGAACCAATAATAATTTAGTGATTTTACCCATTATTTAAAGTCTATTTTTATAGAAAAATGAACTACTTATATCATTTGTCTAAACTATTTAATAAAATATTAAAGTATTATGAGAAACGAAATTTTTAGAAAATCGTTAGGTGGCTTTAAAAATAAACAAAGTTTATAAAATTTATTTTTATAATTTTAAAAAATTTTCTGTATTTTTTAAAGCTTAAAAAGGCCTTAAAAAAATAAGTGTAGGTGCCCGGGGTCGAACCCGGGACCTCATGTGTGAGATGGGAGCGTGGAACCGGTGGACCAAAGGCATACAGCCGCGATATGAAACAGCTTCCAATTCTTTTAAACACAAACACAAGAAATCCCCCAAATAACCATGAACCCTAGATTCGATTTGAGCAAAATTGAACCCAATTCGAATCTGTAATCGATTATAATCATAGGGCTTTTAATCCCCATGTAAAAACGAGTATGAATCAATGTTTAATTACCACTTTCGAAATCAAATCGTTGAGGATCAGATGAGAACAGGTCGTGGCTAATGTCCGATCTTGAATCGTTATGTGTGTGTGTGTTTGATCAAATTAAAGTTACAGAGAGTTTAGGTGAGTGTGTAGGAGTGTTTGCCCTCTATTTATAGGGGTTAATTCGATGTTCAACTACTTCGAACAGTTCCAGCTTGATTGTCGGTTGTTCGGATCAATTTGGTATGTATTTGACTGATTTTATGTTAAATTGGTGTTTGATTATTATTCTAATTGGGATTATGCGATTCCAGGCTGTTTGATTGAGTGTACACTCGATGTTTCCACTCAATTGATTCGAATTTAAGTGGGGCGGTCGAGGTTGGTTATAGATCGCACTCTTCGATCCAAATTTTAAATTGTTTTGGGTGCTCAGGTTCGAATCTCCCACGTGAATGTGTCGGGAGTGTTTAATTTGTTTAAAATCACGTGGTTTTGGGTGTTTGAGGGTCGCCGGAGTTTGGCCGGAGCGGTGGCCGGAGAACACAGGGGCGACGGGGTGGAGGTTTGGGTTTTAAAATAATTTACACTTTTGGTCCCTGTGGTTTAAAGTTCAACATTTTATGTTAGAAACTTAAGTTTTAAGTTTCATAAATTATAATTATACCCCCTGAACTTATAAATCCAAATTTTTTAATACGTGTTTATTTTTTTATTTTTTTATTTTTTTAATAATTCTTCAAATTATTATTAATAGATTATTATTATTATGATGTTATTATTATTATTATTGTTATTATTATTATTATTATTATGATTATGATTATTGTAATTATTGGAACGTATTAAACTTAATTGTTTATAAAATTTTTATTTAATAAAAATACTAGATGTTACATCCATCTGGTCTTGTAATTACTTTAGATAATTGTTTATTTGCTCCTGGTTTAACCAGAAACATTATTTCAGTTTCTTTGTTGTTTGAACAAAGATTCAAGTATGTTTTTAATGATGCTTTTATTTCTGCCTACTTGAATGATATCTTTTATTTTGAGGCTAAACCTCAAAGTGGTATTTATGAGATTGATATTCAAACAAACAATAATGTATATAATCTATCTAAATGTATCAAATCTGGAATTAACGATACGTTTCTATGGCATTGTAGACTTGGCCACATAAGCAAGGTCCGTGTGAAAAGGCTTCAGTCCGAAGGGATTCTTGAATCCACAGGACATGAATCTTTTGATGAATGCGAATCTTGCTTAGCTGGCAAACTCATAAAGGATCCTTTCACCCATGTTGGTGAACGGGCTAAGGATCTGTTAGCACTTATACATTCTGATGTATGTGGTCCTTTCAGAACCATGTCTAGAAATCACAAAAGATACTTTGTTACGTTTATTGACGATTATAGTCAATACGCCTATGTCTACCTTATGAAGCATAGACATGAAACCTTTGAAAAGTTCAAAGAGTTTCAGAATGAAATAGAAAACCAACTTGGTAAGACTATCAAAGTACTTCGATCAGATCGAGGTGGAGAATACCTAAGCAAGAGTTCACTAATCATCTAAAGGAATGTGGAATTGTTTCACAGTTCACTCTACCCGGCACACCCCAACTTAATGGCGTGAGTGAGAGGAAAAATCAAACCCTACATAATATGATTCGATCGATGATGTGTAGAACTAACTTACCTCACTCCTTTTGGAGTTATGCTCTTATGACCGCCGCCCGCCTTGTCAATCTGGCACCGACTAATAAGGTAGACAAAACTCCATATGAGATATGACATGGGTCTAAACCCAATTTGTCTTACCTTAGAGTATGGGGATGTGATGCTTATGTCACTAGCGAGTCTAATGACAAGCTAGATCCTCGAGGCGAAAAAGCTATTTTGTTGGATACTATAATAGAAGCGGGCATTACTTTTACCATCCTGATGCAAATATGATTTCCATCAAAAGGAAGGCATATTTCCTCGAGAAAGAGTTTCTTGATCGAGGAACTGGAAGTAATATTGTGGATCTTGAAGAAATTCGAGAACCACAAACAAACGCTGATGTAGTCGGTGAAATTGTTGCTGATTCAGACATAAACATAAGCGTTCGTAGAAGTAGCAGAACTCGCAAAGAACCTGACAAATATCTTTGGAATCTAGAGGGTCCCAAGGTTCTGGTAGTAGCTGATTCTGGTTATGAACCTACTAACTACAAATCTGCTATCTCAGATCCCGAATCTGCGAAATGGCTAGATGCCATGAATGCTGAGATGCAATCCATGCGAGACAATCAAGTCTGGGACTTGGTTGAGCTACCTCCCGGTTCACGGATTGCACCCATTGATCACACTCTACTTGGGTGGTTGCAAGAGTTTCCTTGAGGTCTCTGTACTTCTCTAGAAGTACATCTTCCCTAGCCTTATCATCTTTTATTTGGCATTTAAGCTTATAAATCTCATCATTTTTATCATTAATCACAGCCTCAAATTCAGCTTTTCTTTGGAAATGGTTTGCTCTAGCTCAAAGTTTTTATCAATTAAAGTCACATTTGCCTCTCTAATAGGAGCAAATGCTGCTATGCATGAATCAGAACAAAGCTTGACTTTAGCCTCAGAAGATACCTATGATAAAGCATTGGATGATGACCCATCAGCAGACTTAAAGGCCATTAGAGCAAGATTCCCAAATGGATGATCACCACCATGTTGACCAGCACCTTGGAATAGTTGTTCCTGACCAGATAAATCATCTAGCAAACTACTCCAGTCAACAACTCCTAGGGTGAAGAAGCTGTGTTGTTGAGGTTGGGGTTGATGATGAGATTGGGAAGGTTGAGGCTCAGGGAGAGCATGTGGTGGCTGAGCAGAAGGTCCTTGAGCTTGACTGGGCTGAGGCACATAGTAGCAGGGCTATGGGTATTGCATATGACCCTGAGGCACAAAGTAAGCAGGTGATGGCTGTGCTGATGATGGATAACCCTGAGAACTGGAATGCTGCCCTTTATTCTGTGAGCTATTACTAGGAAAAGTCACAAAGGGTGCAGAGGTGTTAGATCCAGATGATCTGCACTCTCTAGCAAAGTGTCCAAGCCTGTGGCACTTGTGACACCTCAGCTTGGTCTTGTCAAAACAACCTTGGTTTTGCCTGAGAGACCAGGAAATTTCCTGCCAGTTCTCTTGTAGAACTTTTGAGATCGAATATTATCATAGCCATCTGACTCAAATATCCATCTCTTCCAGATCATCATCTGGAATGCCCTTCAAGTCCTCTATCAGGAAATACAAGTTATCACTGCTACCCCCTGAACCACTATTAACACCAACAAAAGCATGTTCAGAGTTGGTAGAGAAAATCAATATGCTCATCATAGGCACTCTCTGATGCAGCATATTCCGACTCCTGACCTATCAAGGTAGCATTGCCAGTGACAAAGTCATCAGTGAGCTTGCCAGAGATGGACAGCTTCCTCTTTTGCTCTATCTCTCTCTCAAATGTGAGCAGTTTCCCATGAAGTTAGGTGAGAGGTAGAGTATCCAGATTTGCACTGGAGCGTAGGACAATGGTATAAGTGTCCCATCTCTCAGGCAGTGATCTAAGGAATCTGTTGTTCATCTGGCTATTAGAGTACTCTTGTTTGACCATCTTTAACTCAGAGATCAAACATAAGAACCGCTCATACTGTTGAGTCAGAGTCTCACCCTTCCAATGAGAGAATGTCTCATATTGTTGGGTGAGGATTTCCTTGTGTTTGCTAAAACCTCATTGGTTCCTCCGAATTGTTCCTTCAGAGCAACCCAGAGATCATGAGCAGTTTCATGATGCAAAAGCCCTGAATAGATCTCATTTGGAATTGCCATAGCCAAAATTCCATGGGCTTTAGAATCAATCTCGAACAGCTTAAGATCTTCGTCCGAATATTGTTTAGGTTTCTTCGAAACCTTCTCATTTGATTCAGGAACGCTCACCATAGGCATGTGTGGTCCATGTACCACTGACTTCCAACAACCAGAACTGTTGACAGACAAGTGATGGAGCATACGATGTTGCCATATGTTATACTCGTTCCTCACAAGCATCAGAGGCTTGGTAGAGGAACCAGTATTGTGAGGATCGTTCGTTGGTGTCGCCATATCAGATTTCAGTCAAAATCAAGTTAAACAAACAAATGTAGCTCAAAACCACGAGAACCTCAAGTTTAAAGGCCAAAAACAGCAGAGTCTCAATCTCTATAACTAATTCTTGCAAATTGCTAATTCGATCAAACGTAGAGATCAAAAGAGCAGTTTCAATGATCAATAGTGAAATCGATCAATGATTAACCTGCTCTGATACCATTTGAAAGAT
Source organism: Flaveria linearis (assembly GCA_024085815.1). Lineage (NCBI taxonomy): Eukaryota > Viridiplantae > Streptophyta > Magnoliopsida > Asterales > Asteraceae > Flaveria > Flaveria linearis. The sequence continues at coordinate 56,735 of JABSNV010000259.1, read as the reverse complement.
CTCAGCCTCTAGTTTGATAAATTAGGTTGTATTCGTAGCGGATTAGCACTAGAATAAACAAATAAGCAAGAACACAAATGATTTTGCATGTAACAGTAAAATTATAGAGAGAGAGAGCAATTCTGCAAAAAGGTGTTTCTATTGAATCACACGTTTCGGCCAGGATTACAATTAGGTCATCTACCTTTTATAGGCAGAAATGACGTATGCTGATGTCACTTGATAGTGACATCAAACGGTTATTAACAAACTACTGAAAGAACACCTAAACTACTGAAGATGTCAAACAGCTGACATCTTCTTACAAAATGCTAAGTGTTCTAACTTATTACAAACTACTGAAGAAAAGAAACTACTGAAAGTATTACAACGACTGAAGAACAAACTCTTTAGTTGTTTACAACTACTGAACTACAACTACTGAAGAACAAGCTCTTCAGTAGTTTACAATCTACTGAAACAAAATTACAACTACTAAAAGTAAAACCATCACAACAACTGAAGACAACTTCTTCAGCTGTTGTGAAAAACTCTGAAGCTTCAGCACTTGGTCTTCAGACTTTGATCTTTAGATGTTTCATCAGCTGATGACTTCAGTAGTTGTCATCAGCTGATGTCTTCAGTCTTTGTCTTCAGACTTTGTGCATCAGTTGTTGATCTTCAGTTCTTCAGTTCTTCAGCTGTTGATCTTCAGCACTTGAGTCTTTAGTACTTGTATTCTTCAGTACTTCAGACTTCAGTACTTGTCTTCAGTACTTGGGATCTTCAGCTGTTGTTCTTCAGATCTTTGATCTTCAGCTGTTGAGTCTTCAGTCTTTGTCAAACTGCTGATGAAGCCTTCAGCAGTTATTGTAACGTCATGTGGGACTTAGAGGTTTCCTGATCTTGGCTCATTGGTTCTTTTGGTCCAACAACGGGCTGTAGGGAGCAAGTGGCTTTTCAAGAGAAAACCGACATGCATGGAAATGTACACACCTATAAAGCATGGCTAGTTGCGAAAGGTTTCACTCAAACTCAAGGTGTTGACTATGATGAAACTTTCTCACCCGTTGCTATGATCAATCGATTAGGATATTGCTTGCCATGGCCACGTACTATGATTACGAGATATGGAAAATGGATGTCAAAAACGCTTTTCTAAATGGACATCTCTCTGAAGATGTCTATATGGTTCAGCCCGATGGTTTTGTTGATCCACAATATCCAAATAAGGTGTGCAAACTAAATAAGTCCATTTATGGACTTAAACAGGCATCCCGTAGCTGGAATCTTCATTTTGATTAGAGAATCGTCGAATTCGGTTTTGTCAAAAGTGAAGATGAGCCTTGTGTTTACAGAAAGGCTAGTGGGAGCACTATATCATTCCTCATATTATATGTGGATGATATACTGATCATTGGAAACAATATCTCAATGCTTAACGAAGTTAAAAATGGTTGGGAGCTTGTTTCGCAGTGAAAGATCTTGGAGAAGCCGCTTACATTCTAGGAATAAAGATCTATAGGGATAGATCTAAGCGGCTTCTAGGGCTTAGTCAAAGCACATACATAGACAAAATGATAACGCGCTTTAAGATGGAAAACTCCAAGAGAGGAGGTGTTCCAATGACTAAAGGTACCGTGTTGAACAAATCGCAATCTCCTTCAACGGACATTGATATTAAGCGAATGGAAAAGGTTCCATATGCTTCAGCGATTGTTTCCATCATGTATGCTATGCTGTGCACTAGACTGACGTCTCGTATGCTTTGAGCATTACTAGCCGTTATCAGCAAAACCCTGGCTTTGCCCATTGGACTGCAGTTAAGAACATTCTGAAGTACTTGAGAAGGACTAAAGACATGTTTTTAATATTTGGAGGAGTTGAGGAACAGCTCACTGTAAGATGTTACACTGATGCTAGTTTTCAAACCGATCGAGATGACTCTCACTCACAATCTGGTTTTTTATTCACACTCAATGGTGGATCCATCTCTTGGAAAAGTTCCAAGCAAAGTGTGGTAGCAGATTCTACCACTGAATCTGAATACATTGCAGCATCTGATGCTGCAAAGGAAGCTGCTTGGATGAAGAAGTTCATAGCTGATCTTGAGTGGGTTCCAAGTATTGAGCAACCAATCGAGATATTTTGTGATAACACAGGTGCTATTGCTCAAGCCAAAGAGCCCAGATCTCATCACAGGGCCAAGCACATTCAGAGGAAGTTTCATTACATACAGGACATAGTGAAACAGGGAGACATCGTGATAAGCAAAATCGACAGAGATCAAAACCTAGCAGACCCGTTTACTAAGCCCATGACTCAGAACAAGCATGATCTGCATAGAAATGCGATCGGGCTTAGATTAGCTAGTGATATGTTTTGATTTAGTATTAGGATGTACGAACTTTTAAACAGTTATACTTTTGAATTCATTTTGATTTACTGATATAGATACAATCATGAATCCTATAACTGTGTTCAATTTTAATACGTTTAATCCATGGATATTGTATTCTAATTATCCATAGTCGGTCACACTTGTGGGAACAATTCTGAATTAAGACTATTCTAAATTTAGACTCAAGGAGTTGACTTCTAAATTCATAGACCTCACTATGAATGACGTTGGATGTAACTCGCCACAAACCATCTTTATTATAAGATTCTTTGATACTGGTATACTCATTTAGTATCCTATGACCTGAGATGCATACTAGAACTTCCGTTTACCGAGGGTTATTCTTTGATCACTGTTAACTGCTGTCGCGTAACTGCCAGCATAAAGGCTTTGGTTGGGAATAATTCTGAAGTTCAGGGGAGTTGTATGTAGTCAATAAGGGATTCGTACTCTTACATTATATGTAGCAGTTAGACATCGTGGCGCCCTCATTGATTCAAACTGGTGAAGTGTGAGGCCTCACCCAAACTGACTGTGTGTTTGATTGGACCATTTTGAATCTAGATCGAGAACTATAATAATTGAGTCCTATATGAGAATTAATCTCAATGACTCAATTGATGTCTTTTACAGAAAGGATAAATGACTATGATTACCATAAGTTTATTATCTTGTTATAGTAAAATGATACTAGAAGAAGATGTTTGGTTAATGACTTTAAAATGTCATACCTTGTTAGGGGCAGCCATGTGCAGCTAGAGCGCCGTAACAGTCTACGTGGAATTTAACCGAATGTCGTCCAAGTGGGAGCTTGTTGGATTATGTACGGGTTCGGTTACGTCACGTTGCCAACCGAGCTATGACCCGTAAGAGTTAACCTTGGGCAACAAATATTAAGTCCACTTAATTTGATTAACTAGCGCTTACGAACTATATCGAGTTTTTATAATTTATAATTGTTATAAATTATTTAGTATTAATGTTATTTATTAAGCGTTGATTTCGGTTTAATTGCGAGCTAAATAAAATAAAGTAAAAAGAGTAAGTGGTCTTAAAGTTGTCTCCTCTTGCAGCAAATATATTAAAACATCTTAGTTAAATTGCGATCGTGATCTGTAAAGGAAAAGTTGGATTCCCTTTTGAATATATATATTTGAAATGCAATTCCACCAATCTATAAAAAACACACATTACTCATACAAAGAACCTGAATCACATTCATCATTTCTCCAAAAGGAAGAAAGTAGAAAGAAAGTTGGATCTTTCCTTCCTATCACAAACAACCGAATATCACTGTGACTTTTCGCCCGCACCACGGCATCACCACTGCCTACTTGCACCAGGCCTGCCGTGAACCATATACACCCGATTGCAACCGTGGACCGCGCCTCTTAGAGCCGCAACCACTGTGTTCCAATTTAGTGTTCGTTGATTCTAGCATTCATTCGTTGTCCCTCGGTGTCTCAAACGGTTAATTATTAATCACAAAGGTATTATTATCTCATCAGTAGGTTAATAATATTCTGTATTTGCATTGTTTGTATTCCCAGATCCTGTCGGGTTCACTTTTGGTATTTATTTATACTCCGCTGCGTTACATATTATTAATATGATTAATATTATCAAAACTGTTTTGATAAATAAACCTAACCAAGATACCATTGAACCCAACACTTTGAACATCATGACCTTGTCTCTCTATGATCTTACTCGGTGCGGTCCAATAGATATAATGCATGAGCATAACCAAGTAGCCAAAACTTCATATTTTTATAGTAAACAATGCATGTCTTATTCCTGCAAAAAGTCAACCTATTCTTTAATACTCTAATGAAGCTGTTTGTTATAAATCATACTAGAAAAACCCAGTGGGATAAAACTACAACTAAATAAAAAGTAAATTGTGCTTCATATATAATTAATACCATACTTTATGTTGATGTTAAATCGGCACTTGAGGACCCATAAAATAAAGTGAATTTACTAGATTGGTTGCATTAGCTCATTAAAGTCTTTCTAACAAAAACTAAAGAGACAAAAGAATCCAACGGGTTTAATTCGAACTAGATTTCACTTGCACACATGAATAAATGCACTACCATGTTTCGTGATATTTACGAGATATACTGGTCGACCGATCATGTTTAAGTATGATACTTATAGATCAAATACTTTTTCGCCCTCTATCCGGAGTGTTAAGGATTATTGTGTATGTATAGCGATTGGACAACGTAGGTGGCTTAGTATATTAACATTGTTCATATAAAATATGCTAATATATTCTGTGTGTAGATTGATAGACTAACCTCTTCCCAAATATACTTGAATTACAAGTTGAGAAATAACTAAGTTATGTAATTGACACAAAAACTAGATTTATCAAACCCATACCTCAAATTATTCATCGAGTCGAACGTATCACACATGATAAGATTGTTTGAGACATATAGATATCTAGCATTCATATCTCGATGTATTTAATTTTAATGTCTTTGCAATCTTAACCTTTCAAAGATTTTGATGTGAATATCACTTTTAAGTGTATGATATAAGTGTGTGGTGATGACATCTATTGATTTCTCTGAAGTTCTTATTAGATTGTGAGGCAATGAACATGGTAAGGCTACATCCACTAAAAGAGACAATGTTTCCTCTAATCAACTACGGGGATTTGAGAAAAACATTGTATATTACAATCCGTACCTTATATCATACAATCTCTTTCTTTAAGTTTTTTTATTAAGAGACATCCATTAATAACATACTGGTTTGACCACTATGGGTGCTCGGATTACCAGTTTGAAAATGTTTTTTTGTCAAGCAAGTTTAATTTAGGCCTTGAAGGCATCTTGTCATTTCGAGAAGTCATCTTTGTATGTACTCTTACAGAGTTAAGGATACGCAATCTTTCACATCGAATAAATTTATTTCTATAGCATATCCAAATATGTATTTCATTTTGATTTCAGATTGTACATTTGTACATAATTTATTTGAGATCTCATGCTTGTTTGGTACCTGAGTTTGTTACAGTGTTTTATTATCCTCTTGTGGGATTTTATTAATCTATTATTGGATTATATCAGTCTCTTCTAGGATGTTTACCTATTTTAAGGTACTATTATTTTTTCAGATAATTTATTAGTTGGTCCTGAGAGATTTACTTCTTCAAAGGTTTGTATATAGTCTTTATGGGCTTATACCAACTGGATTATTATGCTTTTTTTGTTTTGTGGATGTTAATTCTTGGAACCGATTAATTTTTCATATTTTTTTTGCATAATTATATCAACTCGAGCAAGTAAATTTAATGTTGGTATATGTGACTCTGTCACTCTGTATACATCTAGTAATTCATTTGTTATTCTTACACATGTATGACATGTTGGACTTTAAATTCATATCGATTTTCTACGGGTTTTAAATTTAGAAGTTGTGATGCATTTCATGTTATTTTGTCTACTTCTAGGCTTACTTATTTTTATCTTCCCCTAAGACTTGAAATATTTTCTTATTAAACTCATAGTTAGGATGTTGAGATGCTACAAATATGTCCATTTTCTCTGTAGCGTATGGAGGCTGTTGCTTCGGTTTTTGAATCAAATTGATTCGATTCCGGTATGTTGTTGATGGAATTAGTGTGTTGAACAGGATTATCGATTAGAATTTGTGGTGAGAGTGATTTATTTGGGGGATTTTGGTTTTAGGGTTTTATAGTTCGTTTATGCAATTGGATAAAATCAAAGGGCTTCTGCTGGTTTCTTGCAGAAGAAGAACATCGAACGGCTCAAACCCTAACTTATTAACTTTTCAAAGGGCTTCTGCTGGTTTCTTATTAACTATTCAGGGCCTTCGATCTACATCCTCAAGGTTTTCCCCATTCCTCAAACCTTAATTTTCGATTTGGAGCTCAAATTGCACTCAAGAGGGTTCCATAATCCGACAGCATCTCTCGATCACCGGACTCAGATATATATTTTCATCTGCTGTTGCCATTGATTAAGCCATTGAAGTCACAGTAAGTTTTTTAGATTGTCTTGTTTGTGTAGCTATTGGCATCTGCGATCTGTGTTTATTCGTTTGCAAAAGGGAACTACCGCCTGTAGTGTTGTTCGCCATCATCGCAGACCACTACACCACCACCACTACCATCATCACAGACCACTACACCGCCACCACTGCCATCATCGCAGACCATCATCGCCATCCTCGCAGACCACTACACCGCCACCACCACCGGCTCCGGTCACCGGCCACCACCACCACCGGTCACCGGCCAGTACCAGCAGCATAATTGAAGCATAATTGAAGAACCCTAAATTGGGTATACATTTGGTGAGATCGTTCCATCTCGGGTTTGCATATCTGCTTTTACTCATCTTGAATTATATCTCTAATTATATCTTTTCGTTTAGATTGTTTGGCTGGGTTAGGGGTACCAGCATTCTGGTTTTAAATAGGGAGAGACATCCCCTATTCTGGGGCTATTACTAATTGCGTGTGGTTTGATATATTTATGTTTCTTGTGTTGATTGTGTCTCATGTGTATTGTTGACCTCATATGACGGATTGTTTTTGATTGTGCTTTACTTGTGCTGTACTTCTATTCTTAAGGTGTTGTCTGTGTTTCAAGTTTTCGGTTGTATTAGTGGACTCTGTCTTGTAAAATAGAAAGCAGTAGCCATTATGCTGCCCCCGAGATCATGTTCGGTGACGAGAGGTGCAACTATAGAGAATAAGAGTTATAGATTACGAGTGGCATTGTGGAATGTAGGAACCCTAACTAGTAGTTACTAGAGTTAATTGATGTGATGAAGAAACGTATGGTCCAGATAGCGTGTCTTCAGGAGACTAGATGGCGGGATGGGAGAGCAAAAGAGTGTAATAGTTATAAACTATGGTATTCAGGATCAGATGGAACAAAAAATGGAGTAGGTTTTCTAGTTTCTATGAAACTTCAAGATAATGTAGTGGAGGTGAGAAGGTATGATGATAGAATTATGCTATTGAGAATAGTAATAGGGGATGAAGTAGTGGCAGTAGTTAGTGCGTATGCACCACATGTTGGACTAGGGGAAACGGAAAGAAGTAAGTTCTGGGAAAGTTTAGATCACATTATGGGTGACATACCTAGAGAAGAAAAAATATACATAGGAGGAGATTTTAATGGGCATATCGGTAAGGAGAATGACCACTTCCAGTTGGTGCATGGAGGCTTCGGGTATGGTCTTAGGAATGACGGCGGTAAGGAGCTTCTTGACTTTGCAGTAGTGCATGACATAGGCATCATGAATTCATTTTTTAAGAAAAGAGACTCACATCTAATCACGTTTAGCACCGGTGGGAGACACACGCAGATAGACTATTTATTGATGAGGGGAGAAGATCGTAGCTCGTGGAAGGACTGTAAGACAATCCTGAGAGAGACAGTAGTGACCTAACATCATATGTTGGTGGCAGATATACGTTTGAAGAGACCAATTGTCCAACAAAACAAGAGAGTTAGACCTACGATCAGATGGGGCCAGCTCAAAGACGAAAAGATTACAATTTTTAGAGATAAGGTCATACCAATGAACCAGACAGGGCCACAGGAAGACGCAAACCAAAGTGGGAGGCTATGATAACTAGAGTCATCCAAGCAGCTAAAGAAACTCTTGGAGTTACAACAAAGAGGACAGTCGACCATAAGGAATCCTGGTGGTGGAACGAAAATGTACAGAAAAAGATAAAAATTAAACAACAAATTTTTAGAGAGCTTATACGCTGTAACAATAAGGAAAAATGCACAGAGCTAAAAGATAAATACAAGGAGGCTAAGCGAGAGGCGAAAAAATCGGTGTTAGAGGCAAAGAACATGACGTATGAGAAGATGTATAATGATTAGAGACGAAAGAAGGAGAGCATGATGTGTTTAAGATTGCCAAGGTAAGAGAAAGTAGAAGACAGGACTTAAGAATGGTGAAGTTTATAAAGGCTGCAGATGGAGAGGTTTGGTGAAGGAGAAAGACATCAAGGTGAGATGGAAAACTTACTTCGATAACCTTTTCAACATAAGGAACACTAATCAGCAAACTGAGATAGATAAAACAATCCATACAACACAACAAAACAAATGTTATCGTAGAAGCATCACAGTCGATGAAGTTTCGAGAGATATGAAGAAAATGGGAAGGGCTAAAGCAGTGGGGCCAGACAACGGTACCGATTGAAGTGTGGAAATGCCTGTGAGATGAGGGTCTCCAATGGCTAACAGATCTATTCAACACTATCTTTAAGACAGGGAAGATGCCAGACCAGTGGAGAACTAGTGTCATAGTCCCCATACATAAGAAAAAAGGAGATGCCCAAGGTTGCGAAAATCACAGGGGAATAAAGCTATTGAGTCACATGATGAAATTATAGGAAAGAGTAATTGACACGAGAATTAGACGGAAAACTCAGATAGTGATAAACCAATTTGGATTTATGTCAAGACGCCCTATAACAGAAACCATACACGTAATTGTAACACCGGAAAATTGACTGAGCAAGTCAAATAATAATAATGGGCTTAGACGAGACCATTTAATAAAAACAGGATGGTTATGGTGTGAGACTGGGTTAACCCTTCGAGTCATGAGCTTGACGGGTTTAAAGTTCCGGGAATGCCCGATGTATATATAGACGATCAACTGAGCAACTCTCATTTGCACTCTACACCCAGTTTCTAGAGAGAGAGTATAGAGAGAGAAAGTGCCGGATCGAGGCTCGGTTGTTCAAGAGATCGAAGATTTGTGTTCGTGGACTTCCAAACAACGAGAATTCAGGTAAGAAACATCGTTTGATTCTTCGTTTTGGTGAAAAACCTGGATTTTAGTTTTTGTGTTTTTGAAAGTGGCAAGAATCGCCCAAAAACTCGCATTTTTATATAAGAAAACATGTAAAAAGCTTAGATATAGCTTCCTGGATGATACCCAAGGTTTTGGGTGTAAAAGATTGAGTTTTGGGGTTAAAATGGGCTGATTCGTAATTTTCAGATCGTTCTGCGAATTTAAGGACTCATCCAGCGAATTTATAGATTCTTCCAGCGAAACTATGAGGTTTCATCCAGCGAATTTATAAATTCGTCCCAGCGAAACTATAGTTTCGCCAATAAGTTCGCAGACATTGTTATCCAACGAAAGTTGGGCGAAACTGGCAGCAAAACTAGCAGCGAAACTGCTAGCGAAATTGCCAGCGAATTTAGCAGCGAAACTGCAGATTTTTCCAGCGAAACTGCAGGCGAATACAGCAGCGAAACTGCTAGTTACTTAGCAAAACTAGCAGCGAACTTAGCAGCGAAATTAGGCAGAAATTAACCCCTTTGAGTGTTAACTTATCTGCAGGTGGGGTAGTGCAACCCTCTCTTTTAAAGCTTGATTGAGAAGCTACTCATCAAGTACAGGTGAGTTCTAGATCCCCTTATTTAAACGTTTTTCCATGTTTTTAGGGCTATTATGCATAGTAAATATAAGGTTTTCAAGATAAGGATTTCAAGGTGTTTTAACAAGAAAATACATTTTTTCTAAAGTAAAATGTGACATTCAAATAGCTTAAAATAATTTTCGGGCGCGCTGACCTGGCAGCCAGGCCCCAGCCAGGGCGTTGCCCCTTGGACCCAACTAGGGGCTGCTGCCCCTAGGACCCCGCTGTCAGGGGCTGCCACCCCCGAACCCCCGCTGTCCCGCGGAGGGTCGGTTACGTGTTATGATAACTAGTACGTGGTATGTTGTGTACTTAGTAACTTACGTATTATATATTAAGTGCCTTAGTATGTTAGTTCTATGTTTGGTTGGCGTTGGAAGGATGTTGGATCACTCGGGCAGTATTAGAAAGATTCCTGAAAGCCCTACGCACCCATGTTGGACTTAGGATTTTCTAAGTGTCTTAAGTGGTAGAATAGAGAGATAGGCTTTGTTATGATGCGATGGCCTATGCTTAATGTGTGCATGAAGATGTGACGAAGTTTATGTTGAATGTGTATGATATGTTATCTTTCTTCGTTAAAGAGTTTTAAAACGTACGTATTATGTTTTATAATACATATTGTATGACTTTACAGGATATGATAAAAGAGTGAATAAAGTAATGAACGTAAAGTATGATGTAACGAAGGGAAAGATAATGATAAAGTACAAACAAACGAATACAATATAGTACGAAATGAACGACCATATGGAATAATGAACGGATGAAAGGCTTGCAAGCAAGTGCATGAGGTGAGCGACTCTATGTCGCAATAGACTCGAAAGAGGTCCTTGTCGCGTACTACGGTATTGCAGGAGACAGGATCCAGATGAATGAGAGTAAGAATGGTTTGCAAGCAGAAGGAAAGGAGGTTCACGACTCATTGAGAGTTGTTAGCTCAACTGTGTGTGTATGTTATAGCGTGCGATCTTGGCTAACCTTAAGGGGGACATAGACACAGTGGGAGTTCAGTTTTGGTAACTGCTCCGATACGTGCGATGTGGTATTTACTGTGTGCTATGTAGTGTGCGATGATGGCCTACCTCATGTGGATTATGTAGCGTGCGATTTTGGCTAACCCATGAGATGGCGTGCGATTATGGCTAAACCCCCAGAGTTATGACACACAGAGAGAGTTGGTCTTAGTGACAACTCTATTGGTGCGAATTGCACGAGATGAGATAGTGAGGTGAGCAACTTTGTGTTGCAACAGACTCGAATGGAGTTCAATCCAGGTGATTGACTCGACGGGATCTTTGTCGCGTATCCCGGCACAGACGTGAGTCGGGATATTGCATGAGACAAGATCTAGATGAAAGAAAGAGAACCATGAAAGAAAGAAAGTTGAACCGAATGAAGGTTAAAGAACGTAATGAAAGTTAATGAACGAATGAATGAATGAACGATGATGAAGATAATAATAATAATTATTATCTGTATGTATGTATGATGTATGCTCACGAATGAAATACCATAATAAGAACGAAACGGGATCCTTGTCATTCGACCTCAGTAATCATGGCTGTGTGCCATGAGAGGGTAAATCGTGACCGGATCTAGATGGAAGTGAAAGATAGAGAATGAATGAAAGTTAAAGATAAAGGACGAATAGACAAAAGAAATGATCATGCGTATGTAATGAACGCACAAAAGTAAGATACGTACGAACGTATGTAATGAATGTATGAACGAAAGAAAGAATGCAAAGGTTAATGATGAACGGTACACGAACGAAAGCTAATGAACGAACGATGAAGATATAATAATATTATCTATGTGTACGTATGTTGTGTGATCGTATGTATGTAAAGAAACGGTTTTAAAGGAAAAGAAAAGTATGTTTTTAATATAAAAACTAGAACTCACTCAGCGTCGCTGACTTTTGTATGCATGATAGTTGGCAGGTATTTTGGTTGATGCTGAGGAGTTGCAGGCATGGATGCATAAGCTACTGGGAGTGTTTTGAGGCTGGCATTCATATTTGACATGTCATTGTATTTCTAGAAGAAAACGAATGTTGTAAAGTTATGAAATGACATGTTTTACTATTTAATGAATGTTTTAAATTCCGCTGCAAAGTAAATATGTGTTTCAAAATGTTTTATGTGCGATGAACGACCAACCGTAAGGTGCCTGGGAACGGGGCCTTACAGTAATAAGGAGGATAATGGAGAAATATGAGAAAAGAAAAGGGACCTCCATATGGTATTCATCTATCACACCCCAACCTTGATGGCGGAATCGTCGAAGTGTGAGAGTTAAGATCGTTCACAGCCACATAACGCTATTTATTAAATCCAAATATATTAATCATAAGTTCCAATTGTATCATTACAATCATAAGTCTCAAAGAAATTAAAATAAATATAACAAGTCATTTTATTTCATTTATTTATCTAGGTCCATTCCTAGATGTGTATGCTTCAAAGAGTGTAAATCAAGCTTGAGTATTTCCTGAAACATGTTAAAAATAAAAGGTCAACATAACAATGTTGGTGAGATTTCCATAGTTTCAATACATAAGTATATATAAAGATGGCAATTCATGTTGTAAATTAGAGAACAAAGTAACTAGTGATGTAAGACAGAACGCACAATCAAACCTTGACAAAGTTTTACAAGTCTCAAACGTTTACAAGTATATACGATTAGCTAAGTGTACTTGGATCAACCAAGCAGGCTTGTCAGGCCCATAGATCTATGACGTTGCCAGGCTAGCAATAGTTAATGATTGTACATATATTCGATATTACATGGTAGCTACAAGGTTCAACTAACCATAACACACAAGTAAATTGCCATAAGTTTAAAAGAATCAAACGTGTTTACAAGTGCAATGTTTATAATGTAACATGTTTCACCCAAAGTGTGAAAATAATAAAATGGGTATAGAAATACTCACTTGACAAAAGTATAAGATTGAAGATTATTTAGATTAATAATAAACGTTGTTCCAAGATGAAACGTCACAAGCCACCTAAATATATATTATAAGATTTTAGGTTAATAATAATGTTTTAATGATTAAACGCGAACTAGGATTTTAGGTGAAATTTGGGGATTTTTGTAAATACGTTAAATATTTTATCACAAAATTTATCATTTATGTGTTTTAATAAAAAGCAAGTGAAATATACTAAGTGTACATTTTTGTATGTAGAAATACAAGGAAAAACTATTTGTAACAAAATTTAGTTATAAGTTAAAATAATAATCGTCATTTATAAATATATATTGTTGAACAAATAATTTAGTGATTTACACCACTATTTAAAATCATAAAATAAAATAAACTAAATATATTATTTATCTAAACCATTTAATAAAAAATATTAAAATATTTTATTAAATAATTTTTTATTGAAAATATTATGGTGTCTTAAAATCTAACAAGTTTATAACTCATTTTCTTTATATAAATAAATATATTTAGTTATAACATTAGTAAATAAATTTATAATAAAATATTAAAAGATTTTATAAAATAAATTTACAGAAAATATTTAGATGATTTTAAAAATATTAAAAGTTTGTAAAATCATTTTTATGTCTATTAAAATTTTTCTATAATTAAATTAGGCTTAAAAAGCCTTTTAAAAAATATAGGAGGTTGCCCGGGTTCGAACCCGAGACCTCAAGGTGAGTAAGTGAATGCTTAACCAGTGAACCAGGGCCAAGGCCTTGGTATTATTTGGTTTTAAATACTTTTAAACATAAATAGAAAACAACCCCCAAACTCAAGAACCCTAATTTTGATTGAATCCGAATTAAACCCCAAATCGGTTATGTTAATGAAATTAACCTTGGGTCTTTTAATCCCCAAGTAAAATCGATCATGATGATGTATTAAACTTACGTACTTGGTTTCGAAATAAAGAAGATGAGATGAAGATTCGGTCGCGACTGGGTTGCGTCTGATTCAAGATAAAATTGATGATGATAATCCAATTTGTTGCACACGAAGCTTCTAATGGTGTACACGATCAAAAGGCCTCTGTCAATTTCTGCTTACGCTGCTTGGAAGATGGTTCTTGATTAACTTGCAGGTTCGCGGCAATGGAGAGAGTCGAATGTGTGATTCTTGTGTGTTTCAGGTGCAATTGAGAGTTGTAGACGATTATGTTTAGTTAGATGATTGATTAGGTTCGATTAATTAGATTATTATTGATGTTTAATGCTCGAACGGTTATGGATCTTAAGGGCGATCGATTACTCAATTGATTGAGCGTGTAACCGATCTTTAAACACGATTAATTGATGCATTCAAGTTCGAGATAGGTTCTAGAAAGTCTGGGAACGGTTTCGGATGAGAAAAGGGTCGATTTTTGGATGGTTTTGGGTTGGCCGGAGCCGGCCGGAGATGACCGGACTTGGCCACTAGAATTACGGGCACAAAGGGGGGTTTGGTGTTCAACTTTGCAAATGTACACATATGGTCCCTGTAGTTTCAAAAGTGAACATTTTATGCAACTAACCTTTATTTTAAGTTTCTAAATTAGCAATTAAGTCCCTTAACTTTCTTAATTTAAGTTTTAAATATTTATACATATGGTTTTTTTAGTTTACAACACTTACAAATTGTTATAAATGATATTATTATCATTATAATTATTATCTTTGATATTTAACCATTGTTATTATTAATTTTGGCATTATTTATTACAATTATTATTATCAACATAAACTTAAGTTATTAAAACACAAGTCAAAATAAGAGATAAGCACAAGTAATCCAAGATTTATAAATATGACAAAAATAGCCCTTAAAAGAAAAATAACAAGATTAACTTTTAATTAACAAAAAAAAATTACCGGATGTTACATCATCGACCTAGAAAAGGCCTATGATAGTGTTCCGCGTCAACTCATTTGGGAAAGTCTACGACTTAGAAGGGTACCAGAGAGGTATATAAAATAATCAAGGATATATATGACGGGGCAAAAACGTGTGTGCGAACACCGGTCGGAGACTCAGACTCCTTCACCGTGGAAGTGGGACTCCATCAAGGATCGACACTAAGCCCATTTCTCTTTACAGTAGTGTTGGATGAGATGACCAAGTCTATACAACAGCCAGTTCCGTGGTGCATGCTCTTTGCGGATGATATTGTCTTAATATCAGAATCTAAAATGGTGCTTAATGACAGGCTAGAACAGTGGAGAGCAGCATTAGAGCGCAGAGGCTTAAGGATAAGTCACTCAAAGACGTTATACATGCATTGTAACTTTAGTGGTGAGGCCGAAGAGGACACCCAAATCAGTATCTAGGGTATGGCGGTCCCACGAACGTCTAGGTTCAAATACCTGGGCTCGTACCTACAGGAGGACGGAGAGATACACAGCGATGTAGCTCACCGTGTTCAAGCAATACGTTGCAAGTGGAGAGCAGCATCAGGGATTCTATGTGATAAGAGGTTTCTAGCAAAACTAAAGGAAAAACTATACAGAGTGGCAGTACGCCCAACTATGTTATACGGAATAGACTGCTGGGCCATAGAGAAATCGCATGAGAGGCAAATAGAGGTAACGGAAATGAGAATACTGAGGTGGATGTATGGACACACAAGACTGGATCAGATAAGAAACGAAGTGCTTCGATAGAAGCTAGAGGTGGCTTGTATCGCAGATAAAATTCGAGAGGGAAGATTAAGATGGTGTGGGCATGTGAAGAGAAGACCAATGGCTGCACCCGTTAGAGCAGTAGAGATTATTAACCTAGAGGGTAAGAGGAGCAGAGGAAGACCTAGGTTGACTTGGGACGAAATAATTAAGCGAGATATGGTACACTTGCACCTCTCTGAGCACATGATCGAGGATAGGAGTGAGTGGAGGCATAGAATAAAAATTAAGGACTTTTAGCGGGATCTGTAGGTAGGAAGGGTAAATGATAACATGTTGCGGGGACTGATGTGTACGTAGCCCACATCTGCCCTATATAGATGAAACTTACCGCTTCTCCAATGTTTGCTTCATCATTCTCTAAACCTTTTGGTGATATATAACTGTATGATGTGTGATGTATGCCGTGTGCTGTATGGTTTATAATATACTGCTTTGCTACCATTATTGCTTTCGCTATCGAGTCGGGGGTCTCTTTGGAAGTGGTCTCTGTACCTATCAAGATAAAGGAAAGACCCGTCACCACCTACCCTCCCAGACCCTGCTCTTAAGTGGAATATACTGGGTTGGTTTGTTTGTTTGTTTATTTTTTTATAATCATATAACAAGAAGTAAAATCCAATATAAGTACCCATATTTATTTATGATTTCATTTGGTATATTATGGTGGCCGTATATAACAAGAGAGAAAATAAAGAATGAAAACTGATTTATTCTATTATGTTACCACAAGCAAAACATAAAGTTATATATTTATACACAATCATCATACCTAAAGCCTATAAATATTTGGTTGGACATAAAATATTTTTCATTTAACAATATTTACATACCTAACACCTTGATATGGGATGATTAATATATAACTTATTTCTAACTTTAATTACATTTATCAATACATCCAAAGTTCGTAGTAGTGCTTCTCAATGATTAATTATGTTCATACTAAATACTAAGTTAGTGATCCGTGCATTACACATATTGAATATTAGATAAAAGTTCGTAGTAGTTTGGTTGAAGACGTAAGAACGATTTCGAGAAAGCCTACGACAACGTTAATTGGAATTTTTTATTATCTATTATGGATCAAATGGGATTCCCTTCGTTATGGTGCAAGTGGATAGGAGGTATTCTCATTTCTGCTCGGGCTTCGGTCCTAGTTAATGGTTCTCCTACTTTCGAGTTCAAATGCGAGAAGGGCCTTCGTCAAGGCGATCCCATCTCTCCGTTTCTTTTTCTTTGTGTTATGGAGGCTTTATCGTGTCTTTTGACAAGGGCGAAGGATATTGGGATTTTAAAGGGTTTGCGAGTAGCGGATAAAGATCCAGACATAACTCATCTTTTCTACGCTGATGACGCGTTAATAATGGGAGAGTGGTCTATGGAGAACATTCAAAATACGGCGCGGGTATTGAGAGTCTTTTACGTGTGTTCCGGTCTTCGCATCAATATTTTCAAATCTAATTTATATGGGATTGGTACCAATGATAGCGAGGTAGAAGATATGTTGGAGGTTTTGGGTTGTCGTAGGGGGTACTCCCATTTGTTTATCTTGGGATAAAGGTGGGGGCCAATATGTCTAGAATAAGAAATTGGGATCCGGTGATAGAAGTGATTAAGAAGCGGCTTGCTTCTTGGAAGGCTAGATGTTTATCCATGGGGGTCGTCTTATTCTAATTAAATCGGTCCTTGAAAGCCTTCCGATATACTACCTTTCGCTCTATAAAGCCCTAAATTGATCATCGATAAGATAGAAGCCATGATGAGGCATTTTTTGTGGTCGGGGGCTAGTATCGAGAGGAAAATTCCATGGGTTGCTTGGGAAGTCATTACTACGGCTAAAGAGGATGGCAGTCTTGGAGTTTCTAAACTTCATTATGTGAATGATGCGTTGCTCCTCAAATGGACCTGGCGATTTAAAAAGGAAGGGAATAGTCTATGGAAAAGGATTGTGTTGGATTGTAACGGTTCGACGCGTATGTGGTCCTCTATGCCTTGTTCCAGCACGGCTAGCGGGTGTTGGAAAAATATAGTCAAAGTTGGGGAGAAAAGGCTTCCAAATGGGTGTTCTTTGTTTAGTTATTTTGTTGGGGTGGTTGGTAATGGGGCTACTACTTCTTTCTGGGGAGATACATGGTTGCGGGAATATCCTCTCAGATTGGTGTATCCGAATCTGTTTCGCCTTGAATTGGACAAATGGGTCTTGGTGAGTAATAGGGTGAAGGTGAATAATGGTAATAGATTTATTGAGTGGGGCTGGAGGTCCGAACCTTACGCTCAGGATGAGATTGCTGAACTCTTCCAATTATTAGAGGACTTATTTGATTTTCATGGGAGTGGTGACAGCGATGTTTGGAGCTGGAAGGGAGATTCTGCTGGTCTTTTCTCGGTTCGGTCAGCTAAGAAGCTGCTTTACCAGTCTTTTAACTCCGTTTTTCTGCAGCCAATTAATTAGAAAGTCTGGGTTCCGCTGAAATGTCGTATTCTGGTTTGGAGATCTATTCACAATCGGCTTTCGACTCGTGTAGAATTGATTAAACGCGGTGTTCCGCTGCAGAATGATAGCTGCGTTTTTTGTAATTCGGACCAGGAAACTACCTTGCACATATTTACAGGATGCCTCTTTACGATTGAAGTGTGGAACCGAGTAGTTGATTGGTGTCGTTTACCTCCTTTTTTCGCCTTTGACGTGCAGGATATTCTGCAGATAGGTGATCCTCTCACCTTAATTCCGATGCAAAAGGAGGCGTTGAGAGGCATTATCTACACGGCTATGTGGATGCTTTGGATTGAAAGAAACACTCGGATTTTCACTGGCAAATCTAAAGACCGGTAGAAGTTTTGGAGAGCATCAAGTTAACGTCATTTTTTTGGTATCGTCATAGAAATAGAATAAAAGATGTCGAGTGGAACAAATGGTGTAAATATCCGTTGTACTTGATGTAATCGTTTTTTGTGTCGAGGTCGCCTTTTCTTAAGGTTGCCCTTTGGCTGTGTTTGTGTTTGAAATTAGCTTTACAAAAAAAAAGATAAAATTTTAAATAAAAATATATTTATAATATGATCTAATTCACATGTATACTAAAAGGTTATAATGTCAAAGCATAAAGATGTTTATAATATCATATAACTATATAAAATATCAGTAATATGCAAAAAGCAAGCATGAAACTATATCATGAAATATCCAATTGTTATGCGTCCAAAAGATAAATGATGATTATTGATTTTACTATGGATTTGCTATGAATTTTATTAATTTATTTTTTAATATATTATTTTATTAATTTTGCTTAAAATTTCTTACGGATTTGATATGAATACAGCTTGCTACGGTATATTGTAGGTAAATCGTAGGAAAATAAATTCATAGCAAATCCGTAACTATTCCTCAATAAATTAGCTACGGACATTTTTCATAGAAAAAAATCCATAGGAAATACCTCTTCTGTAGTAGTGAACACGTGTCGAATTCTTTTTAAATGTTATAGCTTTATATTTTGGTTACATGGTGACATCTTTTATTTGTTGAAGCAAATATCGTTCTCTATAAATGAAGGTTTTATTTTGTTTCCGTTCCATTACGCGGGATAAACTTACTATCGTGCATGTAATAATAATAAAAATGAAAGTGTTAGGTAATGAAAAACATCTTATAATTAAACCTAGTGTATATATTCTTCGAGGGGAATATAAATAATATTAATACATGATGTTAAAGATTGCACTTGCTGCACGGGCCTACACTGAAAAGTCACTTGAAACTATAAGATGAAGGTGATGATTTTAGCAATTGATATTTGTGTATAGGATAGAAAAAGAAAATAGAAGGTATTTACATACTCCATTCCACTGCTTAAAATTTACAAACAAATCTCTCGAGGCTTGAGCGACACCTCAACTTCAAATGCATAACTACGTTATCGATCTGTTTTGATTTATGCATGATATTTTTGTTCAGAGTTGTGATTTGTGATTTTGATGAGTTGTAGATGTGTGAGATATAGTTAGTCTATAAGATCGAACCTTTGAACGTTGGTAATCGTGATATATAGGGCATTAAAGTGAAGACATGCATCTTCATAAAATTAAGAGCGAGCTTAACAAAAAAGTTTAGTGTTGGAGGCAATATAATATAGTATAGTATAGTATAGTATAGTATATATTATTGGCCGGGTTTAATAGGTTTGAAATGTAAAATGAATGTGTATATATATTGTGTTGGCAGATCGATCACATGCTGACTGAGTTAATAGATATCAATTATCAGACAAGTTACAACCGAAACAACAAAAATGTGGGGTGGGAGCAAAACACGCACGATTACTTTATATTTAGATACATCTCATCCAATTAATTAAATAAATTAACTAATAACATAACATGCCTCCATATTCCTTCCCTATATAAATTCTTAATTATACATGCATATATACATGCTACAAGAAGCAACTTAACAATGTCAAGAAGCAGGCGTCAATTTTAAACCTTCCTTATGTCCAAAATGTATAAATCTGCCACAATAGATCTCACTGCCCCTCATATATTTTTCATCTGGCCTCTCCTTAATTATCACTGCATTGTCTTCTACTTAGCTGCCTTCTTTAACCACCTCGCCTATATCGAATAGTATTTGCTTCTCGCATACTATCCTTCTTTATTTGATTCCTTCAGCCGTTACTCACGATTCTTGCATCATCTGGAATTCATTTCATCATCTTCTTCATCTGTTGTTTACGCGCTGATACTCCAGATTGGTACGTAATTTCTTGATTTCAATTTGGCTAATGGAGTTCATATATTTCAAAGCGCCATTCTTGTTTATCCGACTTTCCAACTCTGATAATAGATTCAAAGAAACCAAAATTTATTTTCACTAGATTGGAATTCATATATTACAAATCTCCATTCTTGTTTATCCAATTTTTGTAGTTATATCTCTGTGATAACGAATTCAAAGAAACCAAACTTTTATTTTCAGTATTTGATGTTCAGATTGTATTGTTACGCGATTAAGTAATCAACAGTATTGGCTTGGTCTGAATAGCGGTTTAGAATAAAATTTGGGTTAAGAATCGGTAAGCCCCATTCGTTTCCATGATCCATTTTTTGGTTCATGGAACTATATATATATGGTTTTTTTATTCAAATTTGTTTCATTTACGTAGCAAAAACCCTATAAAATTGATCGATGAGACTGTCTCTGCCCTTGTAAAATTTTAGAAAATTATCATTGATCACTATTTACGTATACCTTTTAGAAAATAACTTGATGATATGCTAATTGCTCCAAATCTAAATACATACTTCTTTATCTTTAAAGTTGCTGTTAATTATATGGCCTTTTTCAATTTTTTTTTTTTTTTTTATTTTTGTCTTGATGAGTCTACTGGGAAATTTACAATTAATTTCAACTTAAGTGGCATCTAATGGCTTTTATAACAAACATCATTAGGGTGGACAGGGCCTCTTAATATATGTTTTTAATCATGTGCATGCTCTTAATTAATAGCCTACTGGTGGACCAAAAGTGTGGATGTCTTAAAGAGTCTATTGGGAAATTTAGAAATTTTACAATGAATTCCAACTTAACTAAGTGGCATCTAAAGGTTCTGATAACAAAAAAATTAGGGTGGACATGGTCTGTTAATAAAATCTGTTTATCATATGCATGTTTTTAATAGCCTACAGGCCGGCGAACCTAAACTTTCTTCCAGTTTAGGGCCTTACTTCTTTTGCTTCATGGAACTTAAGATTATGTATTGGTCAATTTATAACTATCATTTTTTACTCTATTAATAAAAATTATCAATTAAGGAGTAATTCAGTTCTACTCAGTTTGATTTAAGCTGTTTGCAAACATGCCTGGCATGCTTTATATTCACTAGCTAGGTAATTTGCATATTTCTATTTCTTTATCATATATGATTTCTGATCACTGTGTATTAATTACTCTTTTCTAAATTTACCGAAGTCTCATTATTTTTATAATTGAATTGTAAAAAGGTGGCCATGTTTGTAACTTATACTTGGACACAAAATTCATGATGAATATTAAATGTATGTGATCTAAAGTCTAAACTGCTGAGTGCAATTGACTGCTATCTTAGTTAGGACACAACTCTATTTTGTGACACTGTTTTAGCTGGTTTGAATTCTAATGACGTCTTTTTTTATAGACAATTAATGGTGTGAAAACTGCTTTATACTAGGCTCTTTTCATTTTGGTACCATTCAAAATGTCATTATAAGCTTTGGCTATGCTTTTTCAGTTGTCAAAAAAGGTTGTATATTAACATTACCCGGACTTTAATATGAAACTGATTAAAATGTTGATATTAGGGGCTCCTAGGTAGCAAGAAAATACATACTTTTGTTGCTTCTTACTTTAGAAAATACCACGAGTATGCAACTTTTGATTTTGAAACATCCTTATTGTTGGATTAATCAGTTTATTCACGAGTTATGGGTCGGGTCGGTAGATAATGGATCAAACGGGTCAGTAAATGGATCACTAAACATCTTAAGGGTCACAGTTAAGAACTTAGTCCAAGTTGACCAAGTTTTGTGGATGTGAACGTGGGATTGTTTCTACACATGTAAACCATATTAGTAGGAGTAGTTTGTTTGTTTGTTTAATATTTAAAGGCATGTATTATTATTGTTTTAGTGGAAGTAGTAGTTCAAGCAGTACACATTACCTGAGTTTTAAGTGTGTGTATCTAAGGGGTCTGAACCAACACTTATTGCTATAAAAAAAATTACTGAAGCACCATGGTCTACTAACGAACCAATTGTCACATACATCTTTTTGGCCGGTTCAACAATCCAACTAAAACTGAATGCAATACTTTGTATCTCATCGCATGCTATATCTTAGACAAATGGTTGTTGACTTTGCTATTTAGATGCTAACATGAGGTGTTTTGTAAATAGATGTTTCTGTACTTAAATGGTTCGTATTTACAATTTAGATGCTAACATATACCATCTGCTATATGTTGCATGTTAGGGAGTATGGAATGGCACTTTGATAGGTGATATCTAAACATATAAACGTACGTATTAGAACAAGTATATTATACTTTTTAGATGCTATGCACCATACTTTTAATTTGCACCGTCTTGTTTGCAAATTTGCATTTCTTCACTCTTGAAATCCTTAGTAAGTGCATTTAATCACTTCACGATCCCCGTCGCAACGCACATGTCACTAACACCAACTAGTTAATATGAAAACACACACATATACTCCATCTTATTTTTATTTTTATATACCGTTACATTAACTAGAAAACTAAACTCGTGCTATGCATAACGTTCGCAAACTTCGTTACGTGTATTGGAGCAGTGACATTAATATGGTTAAGTACATAAAATTAAATACAGGAAAGTACGTTACCATCAGGTGATATAACATCTTATAACCATAAAATACTCTATTTTAAATACAATTTAGTTTTTCACAAAATCTTTGTTGGGACGTGAAAAATAATAATCCCAGCAACAAAATAGTTTTGTTTAAAGTTAACAACAAAAGTTATTCAATTAAATCGAATTACTAAATAATTAACGGCTTAAAAAGCATATATTAATTATACCATAGAAGTTAAACTTGAAACTTTAGAAATCTAAAGCTTAAAATTGAAACTTGTGTCAAAGTTTGAGGGTTAAAGTTGAAGGTGTAATGGTGGTCCGTGGCATGCCACCGACATTAGTAAATGAGTTATAGTTAATAGGTCGAGCCATAATTCCACAATTTTCTTCTAAGGAGTTTCATTCCATCAAGCACCACGACCCAACTGAGGCGCGGTAGAGCACTTGGACTCTTGCGTTGTTGTGATGGTTTGGATAAACGGAGTACGAGTGGGTGGGCTTGGGTACGTGAGGCTAGTGGGAAACCAGCACGCCTTTTTCAGGACCTCATGAATTCCTCCCCAATCGGATCATGTTCATTTATGTATACCATGAGAAAACAGTCATAGAGTTGTGGGTCATTAAAATATTTTTTAATACAATAATCCATCCGTTATACATACCATCTAAACAATTTATATATCTATTTGTAATCAATTTATTTCAAAAGTTGAAACTATTTACCTATCTACATCGAGATAAGCGAAGATGGTTGAAGACCGTATAAGAAGCGGCAAGACAAATCTACACAGTCTCGTACAAAACTGACCTTGTTCGAACATCTCTAAGAACTTTTGTCCTTGATTATATCGTTTGAGAGATACTAGTCTAACAATTCTTTACTTAATCCACTCATCTCAAGTTAGGGTTGGCTTTGCCTCTAACTAGTGTCCTCATATGTTTTCTCTTCATGTGTTCAAATTATCTCAATTTCTTATTATTGATTTTATCTATGATACGTGTCATCTCCAATTTCTTTAAAAAAAATTTATATTATATGGTCTATCTTTATATGCACACACATCCAACAACCTGATACCATTATTAATATTCTTAAATATTAATGTTTCACAAACAATGTAATTTATATATCCGAAGATGTAATTTCTTTTGCCTAGTTCACTATATATTAAAAATCCAATGTGTACTAACATAAAATGCATACACACAGTTACTTACTTGTGTTTGACTAGGCTTATGGTTTAATTTCAAAGTTTTTATACTATTGTATTTTGGTTTTCTAGTATAACTCAAAAAATACAATGTTTTTAAAATTACAAATACTATGTTACGACGTGCTTATCTTATCTATTTGCACGTGTAAGTTTCGTTCAAAACTGATCCGGGTCAAACATAATATATTATTATTTTTTTAGAAACATAACTTTTGAAAATTCTGAATATGCCGGTTTGATATAGATTTTATGTAAACGAAACCCTACAACGTGCGATCAAAACCCGTGATTTGAGTATAATATATTTTTATCTTTTTTCATGACATCATAATTATTTTTAAATTTTACACATATATTGTTCACAACATGTTTATATCCACCTATATTTTGATATAAATTTTATTTTTTTTATCTTGTTGCATGAGATGTTGTTGGGAGGCGTAAAAAACTAGTTTGATGTTATAAAGGTAAACTAGTGTAGTTCTCCCGCGCGTTGCGCGGGTAAGGACATCATAAAATTTCTCGTAGTGGTATGTGTGAGCGGCAAAAAAGGATTAAAAAGGCTGAGCAGGTTGAGGCAGGATTGAACACGTGCTAAATCTGTGCCCGCCTTAGCTAACTAAGCCACACGTTTCTTTGTTAATCAAAGAGACCTGCAATCAATATTATTACAAAATTTTCAGGATAATCAAAATTAAATCACTATACACACCTGCATTTAAAAAATCAACCTCAAAAGCTATCTGTGGAGCATGTTGAGGCACTGAAAACCATAAAGATGGAGGTTTTAAATAACATATTTCAGTAAAATGATAAATATGGATAGAGGAAGAACACTTTAAAGTTTTAAACACATGAAGTTTAGAGGTGAGGATACTCCAATCTATTCATCAAAAGTCATCCATTCAGACGCTCGGACATGGAATGAAGTTTTGGGATTAATCATCACATATAAAAATATAACATGAATAATAAGTCAAAAACTAAAGTCAACTATTCAAACTTACAGCGGTTTCAAAACTCAAAATATTGCAGAATTATGATTAGATTGTAACTAATATTTGGAATTGCGAGTAAAATATTAAAACTATAACATTGCTATTAGCTTTCATCCAAGAACAAAATGATATGCTTTATCATAAGCTGCGTCATCAAAAGAAAATATAATCTCATATACAGAATATTTGAAAGGGATTGATTTTCATATAAATGGAACACTATACAAACAACAGAATTTACCATCAAGCTCAACCTTACAATTGTTGTAGATAAGGCATAAACGAACCTAAATTAGTATATAGGTGGGTAGAACTGTCATTTTGGTCTGTGTGGCGTTTTATATCCCTTTTGAGGTCCTTAAGAAGGTTACGAATCAAGTTATCATCATCTACACCCCTATTTCCAGCCATTTATATTATTCGTGACTTCATTCTCATTTCCTCCAGTTATTTTGGTTCATCTCTCAGTTAAATAACTCACATAGAACACACATATACTTGTTTACTTTTTAGCTACAGGGTAAGTGATTTCCTACCACTGTCGAATGCATTATTTGATTTTTGAGGAATTGTTACAGGTGTTGTGACAACACACAAACTTCTCAATCACAATTTTTACGCCTTTCCTAACTTGCTAAAGTCATCAACAAATAGTACCATCGGTGCAAAACAACATACATTTCCAGGCATTAGCTTCAAGCTAAACAACACACTTAAAAATTTATAGGTAAGATTAATGTTAAACAAACAAAACCTTTGGCTTCCACCAACCCACCGCCCAGCCATAACTGCCTACTGGTTAATTACACATGACATTATAAAAAGTACTCAACTACCATACTTCTCAACTATCATACTTCTCAACTACCATATACATAATGAATCATTAGTTAAGCAACATGAGTTTGCCACGTTTATAGAAAATATATATTAACATGTTATATCCTTATATCAATGAAAACTATAGAAAGTTGATGATATCTTATTGTCATCTGTTAAATAGAAGAACTTTATGTTGTGTTGGCATTGTATTTACACAGTCCTAAGCATGATGTTCTCAATCAGTAGTAGTATCAATCATAATCCAGATAATATTTAAAAACATTAAGTCACCTACAGACAATAAAATCTAAAATTAATTTAAAACCAGTGTAAAAGTTGAGAATGATACCTGAACTAAAATAGATAACCCTTGAACTATTGAAGTTGTTGAAGGTTTAAACTTTGAGGCCTTGATACGATGAATACGACCATAAATCATTTACATCAAGAAATTCATTTATAAAAGTACTAAAAACTAACCTTGAAATTATTTCCTTCATATAAGATTTGAATGTAATCAATAATTAAATTCCTCACAGCAATGGACCCATGACCTCCTCCAATTTTTTTCTTTAGAAAAGTTTGGTAGGGTCAATAACATCCTGAATCTAAGTAATAATGCATAACTTGAATCAAAACCAAAATCAAGGGTGCATTTGAAGTGGAACTGAAACCCTAAGTTGAATCCGCCAAAGAAAATACGAAACCTCCTGATGGAGATTCTATCCAAAAATGAGGAGAAGATAACAGTAAATCGAAAATTCACAATGTCAATCAGATAATCGTTCGAACAAACACCAGCTTTTCTAGCCGAAGATAAGCTTCATCACACTGCTTGTAAGCAGATTAACCAGATAACACACTAGTTCTTTCGATATACGACACAAATCCCAAATCAATCGCCCCCAAAACAGCAAAATGCCAATCGATTAAGATGCAAATTACACAAAACCCTAACGAAATTCATCTCACAAATCAAGAAACTAAGCAAACCAACAACATACCTTACAAACAGCAATGTAAAGATCTTGAATTCGCACCACCGATCTTCGATTTCGGTTCAAAAATCAAGCAACATTGTGGGTATTCAAAGAAAAGGGGTGT
This sequence comes from Flaveria linearis, assembly GCA_024085815.1. Classification (NCBI taxonomy): domain Eukaryota; kingdom Viridiplantae; phylum Streptophyta; class Magnoliopsida; order Asterales; family Asteraceae; genus Flaveria; species Flaveria linearis. The sequence continues at coordinate 29,733 of JABSNV010000259.1, read as the reverse complement.
TAAGTGTGTGTTTATTTGGCGTTTTTATATGAGAAAATACACTATCCGACCATTCATCACCTTCTCTCACACCTTGCCCTTGTCTTTCCCCACCGCTGTCGTCGTCTGAGTGTCGCGTAAGGAAGATCCAACGATTGACTTATGAGGAGGGGGTAGGTGGTACACAATGAAACCCAACAGTGGCTGCGATGGTGAGGCGGAGGTCGATCTGATCTGATCTGTTTCTGTGTGTAGGGTTTTGTTGGTGATGGTGTGGAGGTCGGTGGCACTGTTGCCACCGACAAATAAATGAGATTAATTAGAATAGAAATAAATTTGTATAATATTATTTTAATAAAAAGATGAATTAATAGAAATATGAGAGGTTATGAGTATAAGGCGAGATATATGGGTATGATTATTCATTATTGTCGTCCCCCACCCCCCACCCCCCACCCCCACCCCCACCCCCCGGGACCGTCGGCTAGTTTCTCTGTGTGTATTCCGGCGGATTTGAATGCCGCCTTTTTATCCTCCGATAATAAAATAAATATGAGAGGTAATCAACCCACTTCACTTCAGCTATATCATTTCATTTCATTTCATTTTCTCACACTGAAAAGAAAAACAAAAGATCCCACAAATCAAAGTTCCCAACTTTACTTAACACTCACCTCACTACTTGATTCTATTCCTAAAATTAACTGCTTCATGTCAACTGTTAAAATGATTCTGATTCCTATATTATCTTATGTTATCTTCTCACCCCTTTCATAATTCTTTAATGAAGAGAACTATAAAACAACAACAGCAATAATAATAATAATAATAATAATAATAATTTTAGACTAAACAAACGGAAATTTGTTGTTTCAATCGCAGGCAGCATATGATCGAGTTGGCAGGTTGAATATTAATGAAGAATCCTCATCTGAAGCTTGGTCCCACTAAGTGAAGGATACTTGAAGCTTTTAGGCTAGATATATCATTCATTTTAATCTGCTAACTTAATTCATATATGTGGTCCAGTTTGTGGCACCATGCCCACTGATGGAAATTAGCCTGTCACCTCACCTCATCTCACACTAGTCTTATTATTATTATTATCAAACTTGACCCCTGCCAACTATTATGTCTTCACAGAATTTCATATATTATTCTCTTTTTTCTAATTCATGTACCCAATATATATAAGATTACCAATTCTTACAAGTTTTAACTAGAAGAATTAAGTCGATATCATCGTGTTTACTTTATAGTGTCAGGTGAAAGGAAGGTAATGAATTCAGAGTTATGGCATGCTTGTGCTGGCCCGATGGTCTCATTGCCACCCGTTGGAAGTCTCGTGGTCTACTTTCCACAAGGTCACAGCGAGCAGGTAAGCTTTCTTAATTATGTGTAATCAGGATATCCATCTCAACTTTGTTTACTCATTCATTAATTAATTGTTTTGGTTAAATAAATTTTTTTCGATTTTCTAAGGTTGCAGCATCTATGCACAAGGATACACAAAACATACCTAGCTATCCCAATCTTCCTTCTAAGATCATCTGCATGCTTCATAATGTCACATTACATGTATGTGTTTATATTATTAGATCATAATAAGAGTTACATTAGTAATGTACACTTGTCGTTGACTTGACTTAGTTTCATTGTCGGAAATGAATTAGGCTGATTCTGAAACTGATGAGGTGTATGCGCAGATGACTCTTCAACCTGTAACTAAAGTGAGTCAACTGGATATTTTAATTTAGTATATAAAGTTTGGTATGTTTTGTTAATTGGTTATTTATCAAACATGATCATGGTTGCAGTATGACCAGGAAGCGTTGCTTATATCTGATATGGGTCTCAAACAAAACAAGCAGCCTAGTGAGTTCTTCTGCAAAACTCTTACAGCTAGTGACACCAGCACCCATGGTGGATTTTCTGTCCCCCGTCGAGCTGCTGAAAAGATATTCCCACCTCTGGTATGAGTATGCGCGATGCTTACATATGTATAATTTGTGCTTTTTTGAGTGTTCACATTGTCTCACCAGACCACATGTATAATAGGATTTCTCTATGCAACCTCCAGCTCAGGAGTTGGTAGCTAGAGATTTGCATGATCAGTCCTGGACTTTCAGACATATATATCGAGGTTTCTTGAATTCCAAAACTTACCCTCATTTCATCTGCTAGCAGGCATACTCTCTTTTCCAAAGTAGTTATTTGGTTATCTTGATTTTCAGGGCAACCCAAGAGGCATTTACTAACCACAGGATGGAGTGTTTTTGTGAGCTCCAAAAGGCTTTTTGCGGGTGATGCTGTCCTTTTCGTAAGGTATGACTAAAGAAAAAATTATTACTATTTTTTACTATTATATTGATTTCTCACTTGATTGGCTGATGATTTGTAGAGATGAGAAATCACAGCTTCTGCTGGGAGTTAGACGATCCAACAAACAACAGCCTGCTCTCTCATCATCAGTTATATCCAGTGATAGCATGCATATTGGAATCCTTGCTGCCGCCGCTCATGCTGCTGCAAATAACAGCCCGTTCACAGTTTATTACAATCCTAGGTCTTATACACACACATATGTATTATGTAACATGTTTACATTCTTCTTTATTAGCGGTTGGGATTTCACTAATAATTATAAATCAATTTGAAAAAAACGTTCAAATTTTACAGGGCAAGTCCTGCTGAGTTTGTGATACCCCTAGCCAAGTACAATAAAGCAATGTATGGTCAAGTTTCATTGGGCATGCGGTTTAGAATGATGTTTGAGTCTGAAGAGTCAGGGGTGCGTAGATACATGGGAACTATAACTGGTATCAGTGATTTGGATCCAGTGAGGTGGAAGGATTCACAATGGCGTAGTCTTCAGGTACTGTTGGTCATTACCACATATTTATGTTCCTAAAATGCCCTTCCTTTATAATGTTATGTCAAGAGAGACTCTTTTCTTAAATTTGTTACGGTACAGGTGGGTTGGGATGAATCAGCAGCTGGTGAGCGCCCCAATCGGGTCTCAATATGGGAAATTGAGCCTGTTGTGACTCCATTTTACGTGTGTCCACCTACATTTTTCAGGCAAAAGTTCCATCAACAAACAGGTGATTAAGCAATCTTTCTTTGTCTCTCTGTGTGTGATATCACCTTCATGTTTTAATAGATAAAGAATTTGAATCTAAATTTGTTTGTTGCATATGTGGCAGACATTGATACAGAGATGGAGAATGCTTATAAAAGAGGGATGGGCATGCCCTGGCTTGATGATATGGGGATGAAAAATGGGTCTAGCTCAATGTACCCTGGGTTGAGTTTGGTCCAGTGGATGAGCATGCAGCAGCAGCAGCAGCAGAATCATCATGGGTTCCAAACATCTAATATACAACCAGCTACCATTGCATCTTCAAATTCTCTAAGCTTTGATGATCCCTCCAAGCTATTAAGCTTTCAATCCCCTCATAACCCTAACCTCTCACACTCCAACAAACCAAACCAAAGGAACCAACTTGTCACCCCCCTGCAACAACACTCTCCTCCATGGCCCCAAAACCAGCAACTCCAGCAGCAGCAGCAATTGTATCAACAACAACAAAATCATGTATACAATCAACATCAACAACAACAGAAGCCACAATCACAACAAATTTTAGGAAACACACAACCTCAACAGCTATATAGTGGTTTAGCCAATAGGACATCATTGCAGCCTTTATCTACCTCACAACATCAAATGGAACAACAACAACAACAACAGGTGCAACAATCTCCATCAGACTTACTACAACAACAGCAAACACTGCAGATCCTGCAAAAATTGCAACAGCAACAACATATGTTCTCACTGGTTGAGCCTCTACAACAGCAGGTAAGTCAGCAACTCAAACAACAACTTAGTGGCAACAGCTTGTCGGCATCAACAGTTTCACAATCAAACCAACAACAGAGTCAATACAAACCGCTAAGCATTTATCCTCCTGGTGATGGTGATGTTCCTTCGTGTTCCACATCACCTTTGACAAATAACTGTCAACTAACGACATCAAACTTCCGGATCAAGAACCAACAAGGACCATCTATCCTTGGTGGTGATTCTAATATTGATCACCCTTCTAAATTTCTTAATGAACTTCAAAGTCAAATTAAATCCGATATAAGAGTCAAACATGAGTTATCTAACTTGAAACTACCAGAGCAACCTAAAGAAAAATCCATTACTACTGAACCTACCACATCTATAACATCATACTGTATGGATACTGCTGGTGGTTGCCTTCCACAAAACTACAACATCCCAAACTTCTGTAGGGAGGGTGATATAGTTATTCACTCACAAAGTAGGGGTGATCTCTCTTTTGGTGCTAATATCGATAGTCTGCCACCAGATGCATTGTTGTCAAGGGGTTTTGATTCCCATAACATGATGTCAATTTACATTAATGGCGGCTCTAGAGATATTGAGCCGGAGTTGTCAGCTGCTGAGATAAGTCCACAATCATTTGGAATGCCTGATATTTCTTTCAAACCAAGTGACAATATGGCTGCTGCTAAGGATACTAGTGTTGTAGGAACTAGTGTTGTAGGAACTGGATTGTGGGGTAATAATCACACTCAGCAACAGCGCATGAGAACGTACACAAAGGTAACAAATATGTGTACACAATTGAATATATTGTTGACATTTAGCAGATAATAATATTATTATTTTTTAGGTCCAAAAACGTGGGTCAGTCGGAAGAACGATCGACGTGACACGTTACAGGGGGTATGAAGAGCTAAGACACGATCTAGCTCGAATGTTTGGGATTGAAGGCCAACTAGAAGACACACAAGGATGAGTGGAAACTTGTATATGTTGATCATGAGAACGACATATTGTTAGTTGGCGATGACCCATGGGAGTAAGTTGCTTGGATCTAAAACCAAATTAACATAGTGTTGTTTTCTTTAATAATATTACTGAAAGTATATGTTCTTTGTGAGTTTTTCAGGGAAATTTGTGAGCTGTTGTTGTTTTATTTAATAATATTACTGAAAGTATATGTTGGTGAGTTTTTCAGGGAATTTGTGAGCTGTGTACAAAGCATAAAGATTTTGTCATGTTCAGAAGTGCAGAAGATGAGGTTAGATGGTGATTTAGGTAACAACGTACCGGTGCCTAATCAAGCTTCCAGTGAGACTGATAGCGGTAGAGCACCATACGATGACTAATCAGCTGCATCCTTTAACAGGTAAAACATTAATCATTATATATGCAGGCGACAATCAAGAACTCTGATTAATGCTTGACATCATATGCATATGCATATCTAGTGCATAGCAAGTGTAAAAGAAAGGTAGAAACAAGAAAGGGCTGAGGAAATTAAAGCGTGTTGTATATATTATTGTTGTATATGTTGTAATTAATGACTGAGAAATCAAACCAGAAGAAAAGTTAGGTGGAATTGAAGGACTTATTGTAGCTCCAATCTCATAACTTGTATATGAAAGATGTTGCTTATCTTGAGACTTGATGAATCATCATCATCACATATTTCATTAATTGATTGCTATAATATATATACAAATGGTTGAGAGAATGGAGAATTCAAAGCTGTTAAATGTGATCTTCAAGTCAGTGAGGTTATGTTTGGTTGTTTAGTATGAAGAGTTATATGTAGTTTAGTGTTAGATAGTCAACTTTGATAGTTAAGGGACTATTAGTGTAATTTTGTGTTTGTCTTCTCAGACAATTAATTAGTTCGGTAAAGGGTTGTTAAGAGGGGATAAGGCTTAGTAATGGTTGTACTTTCATTCATTCATGTTGTGTTCTTCTTCCTAGGTATTGAGTAATTGAGTTGCTTTCGAGTATTGTTCTTGAGTTCATTATCGAGTGATTGTCTTCATTTCAACAATTGGTATTAGAGCCACGTTACAAGGCTCATACACGCGAATGACGATCAGGCTATAACGATGGTGTCCACTAAGTTCGAATTGGAGAAATTTGACGGCAAGAATGATTTTGGATTATGGAGGGTAAAGATGAGAGCCCTACTGGTTCATCAAGGAGTTGTGGATGCATTAGCAGGGGAAGCTCGATCAACGGTTCACCTGTCCGAAAAGGAGAAGAAGGATATACTGGACAAGGCTCATAGTGCAATCGTGTTGAGTTTGGAAGATCAGGCGTTAAGAGGTGTCAAAAGAGACATCGGCTGCGGGAATCTGGTAAAAAATAAAAAGGTTGTATATGACGAAGTCATTGGCATATCGTCTGTATTTCCATATGACAGAGGGTAAGTCAATAGAAGATCACACTGATGATTTCAACAAATTGGTGTTAGATTTGGCCAACATAGATGTTGAGATTGATAAAGAAGATCAGGCGATCTTATTCTTGACTTCATTCCCATCATTCTATGAACATTTCTTTGACACCCTCATGTTCGGAGGAGTGACACTTGATGAAGGTTTGTCAGACCTATCAAAAATATTTATAAAACCGATCTCACCTAAGTAGCTAGGGCAAGTCGGGTCGATCCACAGAGAGTATGTGGAAAGTGTTAGTTAATTCAGAAAAATGGTTTGATTACGTTAACTATGAAAACTAACTTGCAAAGTGAAAGATTGATTTAAAATCAGTAATAAAAAGAGCAACTCTCTTCAGATTTCAGGTCTATGATCGGAACCAAACTTGTTAAATCGAGTGTCAATCTGATTAAAAGCAATTGAACTGAAGGAGACTGTCGGTTGTCAGTCGACTACTCGTATCATAACCTACTGTCGTGTTACCCAACCGGATCCAAACCCCACGAACGTTCCGGACTTAACTGGTCTTGAACGCTTCTCCAACCAAGGAAACACAATTGTAAAGAACACACGTATTTTAGGGTTTCAATCAACAAATAAAGTTAACTGGCGTAATTTGCCAGTGCAAACATTTAACTCAACACACGAATGATAAAACTTCAGTTCCTAACATAAACCCTACTCTCCGAAGAGAGTTACAAACGTTTAGCCTAGCATCTCAAACGAAAATACCAAAAACAAACGAATAAAGTAAGAATTCGACATTACAAATGCAAACCGAATGAATCAAATTGAGTTTTGATGCCAGAAATCACTTCTCCTTTACTGTACGATCGTCCTGGAAAAGACGGCTGCGGAAACAAGTCTCTGGAAAAAAGATATCCCTAAAACAAACCCTAACTCGTTTTTATAACGTTTCCCCGTCGAGCTCACCGTAAAGAGGGTTTGCTCACCGTAAAATACGGTGAGTGATGCGCCATTTTGATGTTAAAAACTACCGTAAGATCAGTGACCCACCGTAAGACACGTTAAAACCTTCTGTAATGAAAAGTCAGGTTCCACCGTAAATTACGGTGGGGTCGAATCTTTCCTTTCTCTTTTCTTTGCTTTTCGGGTCTTGTTCGGTCTTGTTTCTTCTTGTTGGACCAAAAGAACCAATGAGCCAAGATCAGGAAAACCTCTAAGTCCCACATGCCACTGCAACAACTGCTGAAGACTCCCATCAGCTGTTGTGTTCTCTTGCTTGAATGTCAGACTCGAGAGCATCTTAGCTCCAACCATCAGCTGTTCTGACAAAGTCTGAAGAACAAAGTATGAAGATCAAAGAACTGAAGAACAACAGCTGAAGACTCTAAAGTACTGAAGACAAGTACTGAAGTCTGAAGTACTGATCATACAAGTACTGAAGACTTCAAGTACTGAAGACAAGTGCTGAAGAATCAAAAGCTGAAGAACTGAAGAACTGAAGACCTTCTACTGAAGCACAAAGTCTGAAGACAAAGACTGAAGACAACAACTGATGATATCTACTGAAGTCATCAATTGTTACATCATCTGAAGCCAAGTCTGAAGACCAGTACTGAAGACTCAGAGTTTGTCACAACAGCTGAAGAAGTCTTCTTAAGTTGTTGTGATGGTTTTTCCTTTTCAGTAGTTTATTTTGTTTCAGTAGTTGTACAACAGCTGAAGAGCATGTTCTTCAGTTGTTATAGTATCAGTAGTTATAAACGACTGAAAAGTTTGTTCTTCAGTCGTTGTAGGATTTCAGTAGTTTTACTTTTGTCAGTACTTAGGAAACTTTTGTAAGAAGATGTCAGTTGTTGACATCTTCAGTAGTTTTATGTTTTGTCAGTTGTAATTTTAATATTCAGTTGATGTCAGAAAAAGGACATCAGCCCATCCTTTTGCCGCCTATAAAAGGATGGGGAACCATTCTGTATTAATTGCCGAAACGTGCTAAGCAATAGAACATTTATTACTTCGCAGAACTCTTTTCTCTCTCTATGCTTGTGCTTTTACATGCAATATCTTTTATGTTCTTGCATTAATCGCTAATTAATGAGCTAAATCCGCTACAAACATAATCTGATTGATCAAACGAGAGGCTGAGATCCTGTCAAATGGTATCAGAGCAGGTTAATCATTGATCGATTTAACTATTGATCATTTGAAACTGCTCTTTTGATCTCTCTGTTTGATCGAATTAGCAATTTGCAAGAATTAGCCATAGAGAGTGAGTTTCTGCTGTTTCTGGCCAAAATCTTGAGGTCTTTTGGGGGTTTCGAGTTACGTTTGTCTTGTTTAAACTTGTTTTTGACTAAAACCTGAGATGACAACACCAACTAATGATCCTCACAATACTGGTTCCGCAACCAAGCCTCCGATGCTGGTTAGGAACGAGTATAACATATGGCAAAGACGTATGCTACACCACTTGGCTGTCAACAGTGCTGGTTGTTGGAAGTCAGTGGTGCATGGGCCATACAAGCCTATGGTGAGCGTCCCGGAATCTAATGAACAGGTTGCGAAGAAACCTGAACAATATTCGGACGAAGATCTAAAGCTGTTCGAAATTGATGCTAGAGCCCATGGAATTCTAACCATGGCTATTCCTAATGAGATATATTCAGGGCTCTTGCATCATGAGTCTGCTCATGACCTATGGGTTGCTCTAAAGGAACAATTTGGAGGAACTGATTCGGTCTTAGCAAACAATAGGGAAATCCTCGCCCAACAATATGAGACATTCTCATATAGAAAGGGTGAGACTCTGACCCAGCAGTTTGAGCGGTTCTCTTGTTTGATTTCTGAGCTGAAGATGGTCAAACAAGAGTACTCCAAAAGCCAGATAAACAACAGGTTCCTCAGGTCATTGCCTGAGAGATGGGACACATATACCATTGTTCTACGCTCCAGTGCTGACCTGGACACTCTATCTCTCACCCAACTTCTTGGGAAATTGCTCACTTTTGAGAGAGAGGTAGAGCAAAAGAGGAAGTTGTCATCTTCTGGCAAACTTGCTGATGACTTTGTCCAAGGTAATGCTGCCTTGATAAGTCATGAGTCAGAATATGCCTCATCAGAAAGTTCTTATGATGAGCATATTGATTTCTCTACTAACTCAGAACAAGCTTTTGTTGGTGTTAGTAGTTCAGGAGGTGGTGGTGACAACTTGTGTTTTCTGATGGGGGACTTGAAGGGCATTCCAGATGATGATCTGGAAGAGATGGATATTTTGAACCAAATGGCAATGATAAATATCCACTCTCAAAAGTTCTACAAGAGAACTGGTAGGAAATTCCCAGGACTCTCTGGCAAAACCAAAATTGGTTTTGACAAGAGCAAGTTGAGGTGTCATAAGTGCCAAAGGCTTGGAACTTTGCAAGAGAGTGTAGATCATCTGGATCTAACTCATCTGCACCCTTTGTGACTTTTCCCAGCAATAGCTCATAGCACAAAGGGCAACCTTCCTATAGTTTTACCCATCCATCTCAGGCACAGGCACCACCTGCTTATTTTGTGCCATAGGGTCATATGCCATATCCTTACCCCTGTTACTACATGCCTCAGCCTAGTCAAACTCAAGCACCCCCGGCTCAACCACCTCATGCTCTTCCAGAGCCTCAATCTTCCCAATCTCATCACCACACACAACCTCAACAACAAAGCTTTTTCACCCCAACTGTTGTTGACTGGAGTAGTCTACCAGAAGAGCTATCTGGTCAGGATCAACTACTTCAAGGTGCTGGTCAACATGGAGGTGACCAACCTTTTGGAAATCTTTCTCTGATGGCCCTTGATTCTGCTGAAGGGTCATCATCCAATGCCTCATCTCAGGTATCCACTGAGACAAAAGCCAAGCTTTGTTCAGAGTCATGCATAGCAGCATTTGCTTCTATTAGAGAAGCAAATGTAGCTTTAATAGATAAAAATCTTGAGCTTGAGCAAACAATTTCCAAAAGAAAAGCTGACTTTGAGGTTGTTCTAAAAGATAAAAATGATGAGATTTACAAGCTTAAATGCCAAATCAAAGATGATAAAGCTAGGGAAGATGTACTTCTGGAGAAGTACAAAGACCTCAAGGAAACTCTTGCAACCACCCAAGTTGAGTGTGATAGATGAGTGCAATCATGCAAGGGTTTTGAAATGCTTCTTAGCAAGCAATCAGCTTCCAATGTGAAGTTTGGCATTGGTTATAATCACACTGCTCCTCCTACAGATTTCACTTCAAGAGCAGAAGTTGAATCTGATGGGGAGAGCAATAACCAATCCTTCTCTTCATGTGACCTGCTATCCTGTGATTCAGCATCATCAGAGATAGATGTCAGCATTAACTCCTATCAAAACCAATCAGCTGATGCCACAACAGCTGATGGTTCAAATGCTGACTGTCACATGACCAAAAGGCTGATCAACTCAGGTGTTGTTACTAGAAGTACTGAAGGTACTAGAGAGCAAGTGACAACATCTGAAGTTCAAACCTCAAATACTGTTAGCACTGAAGAGAAGAAAACTAACAGTAGGAAAGGTTTGAAGACAACTAGATGGAATACCAGGAAAGCAGGCACTAGGAAGAAAACTGCTAGTACTGATGACAAACAGCTGAAGAACAAGTCTTCAGCAGTTAAATCCTCTTCAGCTAATGATCAGCATAAGATGAAGAAAAGCCATGTGAGATATGTGGCTTGTTCAATCATCTTACTGATGATTGCTGGTACAAAAGGGGTTCCAAACTCAAAAAGAAGGAGAAAATTACAGAGAGCATCAATAAAATGAAGAATGAGTTTGAAACCAAGTTTGTACTAGCAATATCCAAGCCTGAAATCCCAGCCCAAAACTAAATCTAAAAAGAAGGTAGGGATTACTCAGGCAACAGCTGAGGTTGCTCAGAAAAAGATGGTACAACATAGGAACTCATCATCAGCAAACTCCAATGTGTCTGAAGAGCTGAAGGCTTTTGTCACAAAATCAGACACAGTTGGTGATGATGGTTCAGCAGCTAGTGGGAAGAGTCAACCACTTAGATGCTCCTGTGTTGAAACCACAGAAAAGGAAGTCCAAGCCAAAGGGTTCCTCTTCTGTACCATCTTCTTCATCTCAAGCTGTTACACACAACACACCTGTTAGTGCTGCACCTGTAGCTGAGAACAGACCCAAAACCAAGCAGGTTTGGGTCTCCAAGACAAACTAACACATGGTTGTGTTTGCAGGGTTCTTCAACATGCCATAGAAGCATCTGGTATGTAGACAGTGGAGGATCCATGCACATGACAGGAAGCAGCTCCCTTCTTAATGACTACTCTCAAGGAAAGAAGGATTTGTTTCCTTTGGCAATGATGCAAAGGTTACATCATTGGTAAAGGCTTTGTTTCTAATGGGGAAATAAGGTTTGATGATGTTAACCATGTGGAGAATCTCAAGTACAATCTCTTGAGTGTCAGTCAAATGTGTGACAAAGGCCATGTTGCCTTTTCACAAGCCAGAACTGTCGGATTCTGTCATCCAAAGTTCTGAGTTTGATTGACAAGGCATTGGATGAACACACTCTCCTGAAGGCCAACAGGACAGGAAGAGTGTATGCCTTAGATCTTTCCAAAAAGATGGATCTAAAAGGCCATCCTTGCCTATTCTCCAAGGCATCTCCTCAAGAGTCTACACTATGGCATAGAAGGCTGGGTCATGTTAATTTCAAAACATGAATCAGCTTATAAGCCATGGTTTAGTAAGAGGATTGCCTCAGAAGGAGTTCAAGTGTGAAGATGACTGCACAGCTTGCTTGAAAGGAAAACAACACAAAGTTTCATTCCCTTCAATAGAAGAACCAAAGTCCACTGCCTGCTTACAGCTTCTGCACATGGACCTCTTTGGTCCTGTCAGAGTAATGAGCATGGCAAAGAAGAAATACTGCCTGGTAATTGTGGATGATTATTCCAGGTTTGTATGGACTTTCTTCTTGCACTCCAAGGATGAAGCAGCAAAGACAATAATGAACTTTGTGTTACATGTAGAAAGCAGTATTCCCTACAGGTCAAGTGTGTGAGGAGTGACAATGGAACAGAGTTTAGAAACCACACACTTGATGACTTCTACCTGTCCAAGGGAATTAGAAGGCAGTTTAGCATTCCTAGAACTCCTGAGCAAAATGGAGTGGTGGAGAGAAAGAACAGGACCCTCATTGAAGCAGCAAGGTCAATGTTGGCTGACTCTGGGTTGCCTCTGACCTTTTGGCCGAAGCTGTCAATACAGCTTGCTATGTACAGAATAGAGCTTTAGTAAATAAGAGGTTGATGAAAACTCCTTATGAAGTTCTTCATCACTTGGCCCCTCTTATTTCATTCTTTAGAGCCTTTGGGAGTCCATGTTTCATTCTCAACACTAGCAACCCACTCCAGAAGTTTGCTAGTAAGGTGGATGCAGGGTATTTTGTTGTTATTCATCAACTTGCAAGGCATACAGAGTCTTCAACTGTAGAACAAAGGGAGTTGAAGAAACTTTGCATGTCAAGTTCAATGAATCTCCAAAGGACAAGATTCCACAAAACCCTGTGGAGTTGTTTGATCTGGACATACTGCAATATGTTCCTTATCAACCTCCATCTGTTGAGCCTGTCAACAAACCTCCACCTGGTGGTACTGATGATGATGTAGTCAGTACTCACCTCTTCAGGATCAGTGACAACCTGCCTGAGTCCACTGAACCTGATGCTCCTGTAGCTTCAGCAGCTCCATCCACTACAAATGCTGATGAGATTTCTGCTTGCTCTACATCGTTTGAGCTACCATCCTCTACATGGTTTCAGGAATCTCCATCACCATCTGTTGCTGCTGATGGTCTACAAACACTTGCACAGATATCATAGTCTATCAAGAGCTCAGGAATCACCCCACATCACAGATCATTGGTGATATCCATGCTGGAGTTTCAACCAGGAATCAATTGTCCAACTTCTGCTTCTATGCTCTCTTCATCAGTCAGCAAGAGCCAAAGAACTATCATATTGCTTTAAGAGACAATGGATGGGTGGAAGCTATGCAGCTTGAGCTTCTTCAATTTAAGAAACAACAAGTGTGGGAGCTTGTTCCACTACCCAAAGGTAAGTGTGCTATAGGCACCAAGTGGGTATTTAGGAACAAAATAGATGAGAAGGGCCAAATTGTCAAGAACAAGGCTAGACTGGTTGTTCAAGGGTTTGCACAGGAAGAAGGCATCGATTATGATGAGACCTTTGCACCTGTGGCCAGACTGGAAGCAATCAGACTGTTCTTAGCTTATGCTGCCTTTCACAGTCTTAAGGTTTATCAAATGGATGTCAAAAGTGCCTTCCTATATGGGAAAATAAAAAGAAGAGGTTTATGTGTGTCAACCACCAGGCTTTGAGGACAATAAACATCCTGATTGGGTGTACAAGCTTGATAAGGCTCTTATGGGCTGAAGCAAGCACCTAGAGCCTGGTATGAGACACTCTCAACCTTTCTTCTAGAGAATAAGTTCACTAGAGGCACCATTGATAAAACCTTATTCATCAAGACTGTGGGACAACATAAGCTCCTTGTTCAGATCTATGTTGATGACATCATCTTTGCATCCTCTGATCCAAAGTTGTGTGATGAATTTACAAAGCTTATGAAGCTAAGGTTTGAAATGAGTGCTATGGGAGAATTACAGTACTTTCTGGGTTTGCAAATCAAACAACTGGATGATGGAATCTTCATCCATCAGTCCAAGTATACCAAAGAGTTGTTGAATAAGTTTGATTTACAAACCTGTAAGCCCTGTTCTACTCCCATGAGCAGCATCACACAACTAGATGTAGATCAGAAAGGTAAAGCGGTTGATGAAACCCTTTACAGATGTATGATTGGGTCCTTGATGTACCTTACAGCTTCTAGACCAGACATCATGTTTTCAACATGTGCTTGTGCTAGATTTCAGGCTACACCTAAAGAATCCATTTGATTGCAGTCAAAAGGATCTTTAGATATTTGCAAGGTACCCAATCACTAGGACTTTGGTATTCAGCTGGGCATTCTTGCAAACTAGTTGCTTTCTCTGATAGTGACTATGCAGGATGCAAAGTCACCAGAAAATCCACTTCTGGGGGTTGCCAATTCCTAGGCAATTGTTTAGTTTCTTGGCAGAGTAAGAAACAAACATCAATTGCTACATCCACTGCTGAAGCTGAGTATATTGCTGCTGCAAGTTGTACCTCTCAAATACTCTGGCTTCAGAACCAACTTCTGGATTATGGCATTACTGAGACTAAGACTCCATTACTAATGGACAGTGCTTCAGCTCTTTGTATTGTAAGAATCCAGTCCAGCACTCTAGGACCAAACATATTGAGATCAGACATCATTTTATCAGGGATTGCTATGAGAAAGGTCTGATTGATCCTAAGTTTGTGCCTAGTGCTGATGAGCTTGCAGATTTTTACTAAGCCTTTAGATAGTGCTACATTTCAAAATTTGGTACTAAGGCTTGGTATGCTGCAGCTTGATTGATTTGACCTATGCTGATGCTCTTACTTCACAACTACTGAAGAGCAAAGGTCAAATACAAGTACTGATGAGTAATTTAGTCTTCAGCTCTTTCACAACTACTGAAGACTAAAATGACTCAAAGTACTGATGTACATTATTATTGAAAACAACTGATGTAGTGAGGTGGATTACAACTACTGATGTATGATTTTCAAATAAATAAGTACTGAAGAACAAATTTTGCTCACAAGTACTGATGTGTAATCTTACACAAGTACTGAAGACAAAATTTGTTCACCAGCTCTGATGAATATTTTATCAGCACTTGTGAACATCTGATCACAAGAGCTGAAGGCATAAATCTTCACAAGAGCTGAAGGGTCAATGAAACATCTGAAAGTCAGGCAAAGAGCTGATAAGTGTGAGGCTAGTATGAAACAACTGATTTGACGGAAACAGCTGATGAGTAATTTCTCATCAGCTGATGACAACAGCTGCTGTTTCATACCCAAACAACTGAAGGACAAAACCATGTCTTCAGTAGTTCACAACTACTGATCTCAGTAGTTTACAACTACTGAAGGCTAATACCAAGTCTTCAGTTGTTACAACGTCTGAAGAAGAATATTAGGTCATCAGTAGTTCATAACTACTGAAGACTGACAGTAACTCTTCAGACGTTTACAACATCTGAAGGACAAACCAAGGTCTCAGTAGTTTAAACTACTGACTAACACCACCTTCTCAGATGTTACAACCACTGAAGGTTAAAACCACGTCATCAGTCGTTTCAACAACTGATAACTAACACCAAAACCTTCAGTAGTTTTCTTTCAACCTTTGACCTACCCTATAAATACCCCACCTTCAGAGCATTTACTCCTCACTTGACCTAATCTTTCCAAACCTCTGAAATTCCCATACACCATTAATGGCGAACATGCAACTGAAACCTCGACACAACTGTGTCGCCCATCTCACCAAATCGCCATTATGGCCCAAATTTCACCAGCCGTAGATCTTATGCACGACTCACCATACAAAACGGCTTTTCTCCTAAACCCCACTATATACACCGACTCCTTGGCGGAGTTTGGACGAATGTAACCGTCCAAACCGGAGAGCAGATGGCGAGGTCTCTCTCCGGTCCTCCGTCAACGGCCACCCCGTGGTTATCACTCCAGCTAACCTACACGCCAAACCCTAGAGCTGGAGGATGCCACCCACCCAACCTCCTACCCCAAGGTGCCCTGGATCTCTCATTCACATCCCACGACTACAGGGTAACCTCTCCGCCTCCACCTTGTTGAAGAAACACTTCCCTGACCCTCAACGACTGATCTTCCACATGGTGAACGTGTGTCTGGCTCCCAAACCTCTTCGTGGGACCAGATGTCCACAAGGTGGCAACAGGTATTGTTCTCTATCCTTGAAAACCAACCGTTAAACTTAA
Source organism: Flaveria linearis (assembly GCA_024085815.1). Taxonomy (NCBI): domain Eukaryota; kingdom Viridiplantae; phylum Streptophyta; class Magnoliopsida; order Asterales; family Asteraceae; genus Flaveria; species Flaveria linearis. The sequence continues at coordinate 13,539 of JABSNV010000259.1, read as the reverse complement.
CTGATATAATATTTTTGGAAATAAGGATATGGCCACAAAACCATTTCTAACCGATGGATCTTGTATCCTCGGTTCATTATGGCCATAATAGAGAACCAGCTTCAGGCTGAGGGACTAGTTGGCACTGGAGTCCCTGCCATGGCTGTTCTAGCCGAGGTATACTCCAGGCACAACACTGACCAAACACTCAAACAGGCTGCCGGCTGCGAAAACCCACGCAGCAGGAACCCACAGCCTCCACCTCCAAATCCAAAGTCCCCTCCAAACCCAAAGCCAAAAAGAAGCCAAAAAAGGCTACTCAGGGAGATGAGTCCCCTGAGGATGCCCCTGCAACACAAGGCAGGATGTGCCTGCTGGTTCGATTCTCCCAGCAGGTACCACGACTCCACCCCCACCACAACCGCACAGGCTTCCTCTCAACAGGAGCCTGATGCAACCAATATTGGGGCAACCACATTACTGGGGTCTATCTCACTTGAGAAGACTGCCATTGAAGAGCACAGTCCTCCCCATGTGCACTCTGCTTCTAGCCAATCTACTGATGAGGCCGCCCCACAAAGCCCTACATTGGCAATAGCCAAAGTGCTGACCCATCTGAGCACTCTCCCCCCCTCCCCAAAACCTATTACAACTGGGGAGACTCCAACCGAAGAGGGGGTGGATACAAGTGCTGGTGGGAGCCCACAGCACAGAGAATCAGTCCAATCTCCCAGTGTGGCTAGGGAGATGGGACAATCTGGTGAGGCTGCCACTTCCCCTGCATCAACATCTGAGCAGGTGAAGCTGGTAACATCAATACCTCACCAGAGGCAATGGCCGATGATGGATCCAATCCGGAGGCTAGAAGTCCCCAGTACCATGAACAAGGGGCACATGCTATTACTGAGCCACACTCAGGTGTACATCCTGACATTGTCAGGAGGTCAGGTGATTCAGCTCATGCTGATGATGACCTGAGCTTCTTCTACGATTGTATGCAAAACTCAACAACTCCTAGAGGATGAGATAAGCAGACTCAAAGAGCTGCTTGCTCAAATGACTCAGGATAAGTCCATCTGCCACCACTACCCCACAGATGGCACCTTCACACCCGAAGGTCTCACAAACTGAGCCACTCCCACAAACTCAGCCACCAGCCCCTGCTTCTGGCACTAGCTCTCAGGGTCAGAACCCCCCTGAGCAGCTGGATGCTATCCTCCAGAAATCCCTACCTCTCATCACACCCATGCTTAAAGACTTAGTCATTCAAACCCTTGATGAGAGGCTTCCCACATACATACAACCCTTGGTGGAGGTTGCCATTTCTAAGGCACTTGCTGATAGTCGAACCCCCACCAATGCACCCAAAAAGGGGGAGACATCAGTGCAAGTCAAGAGGAAGAGGGTGAGGAGGAGAAAGAGGCAGAAAAAGAGGTGGTGGTAGAGAGGGAGTTGGTTGAGGAGACTAGGAAGGTGAAGGAGAAAGGGAAGAGGAAAGAGAGGGAGGTAGAGCAAATAGAAGTGGCTGAAATCCAAAAGGATTTCAGTGTCACTGATAAGAAAAAGGGAGAGGAGGGAAAGAAGGTGCTGATCCTGATCTAGCAGCCCTTGTCAAGGAGGCTGATGCTGAGCATAGCCGTTCAATGGACTCTGTCATTGAACAGTTGTTCAGGCAAGGCTTTGACAAGGACACTGCCTTGCTAGATCAGAGATCAGGAATATGGAGAGAAAGAGATTGAGTACCGATGGACTACTCATAGCCAAGAGGAAGAAAGAAACTTGAGGCTATGAGTAGGTTCACTTCGAAGTACCTGGGCAGACCAGTCCTTGATGTCAAGGCATGGACCAGGGACAGACTCTTGGCAATAACCACCAAGATCTGTTCGGCTGGTGATTCACTAAGGGACTGGTCGCTGAGCCCTCTCTGAAGCCGGTGCTGGAACAGGACACTGCTAGTAAAACTGACCAAACCAGCCCTTATCTCTAGGTTACTAGCAGTGCCTGCCAACATTCCCACACCAACAACCCAACCACAACCCACTAAACCAACCCCTTCACCATCAAACCCGCAGCCATGATCCACCCTTGAGAAGAAGAAGGGTGTTGAGGCTGCAAGAAGAAAAGAAAGGAGGATGAGGAGGATAGACTGCCCCTTTCAGCAGTCCTTCCTCTACCAAAAGCCAAATCCCAAACCATCACTCACCTCCCACCTCACGATGGACACTGTGAGGGTGAGATAGAGGAAGAGGCAACGCAGCATCTTCATGATGCTGAAATGCTTAAGTCAATTGACCAAGCATATGCTGCCTCTACCTCTATCATGAATATGAAGAAAGAAGCTCTGAGACTCTTCACTCTCAAACAAACCTTCCAATATAGCCAAAGAAGGTGAGGACTTGGCCTGATCCTAGGTGGCTCACAGGATCACAAAGAAAGATTTCCTGTGAGGTACAAGAGCCAGATGAAAGGATTGTGATGAAGAATTCACAGTGGCTCTTGGTAATAACACCCTGGGAAATTGTGGATGAGTTCGAGAAAGCTTATAAATCTAAGCAACCCCTGAAATGATGTTGGAGAACAGGATGGTGAGGAAAGGCTTAGTTTATAAGAGCTTGAGAAACTTCCACAAAGATGAGCTCAACTTTTTGCTAGAGGGCAGACATCCAGATGAATTTGCTTATAGGCAAATCAAACAGTTGAGCTCAAAAAGGGAAACAGGTCAAGTACCCACCACCAACAGTAACAACCACAACCACAACAACAAAAACACAACAACCAACCACAACCACAACAACAACTACAACCACTACAACAACCACAACAACAACAACAGTAACAACAACCACAACAACAACAAAAACACAGGAACAAAAACAACAACACAATGACAGGAAGAACAATAACAACAACAGCAACGACTACAACATAATGACACAACAACAACAACCAAACAACAAGAACAAATAACAACAACAACAACACAACAATACAACAACAACAATCACAACCATAACAACAACTACAAACACCCATTACAACCACAACAACAATAACAACCACAGCAAAAACAACAACACCATGATAGGAACAACAACGATAACAACAACAGCACCAGCACCAGCAACAACAACAACAACAACAACAGTAACAACAACAACAAACAATGACGATGACAACAAGGACAACCACCACTACAATAACAACAACAAAAACAACAACACAACAACAACCACAACAACAACCACAACAACAACAACAACCACTACAACAATAATTATAACCATAAAAACAATAACAACAACAACAATAACCACAACAATAATAACAACAACAAGAACAACAACCACCACCAACCAACAACAACAACAACGAAAAGAACAACAACCACAACCACCACTACAACAACCACAACAACAACAACAATGACAGGAACAACAACGATAACAACAGGAACCAATAACAACAACAACACAACAAACAACAACGACCAGGAACAATAACGACAAGATCAACAACGATAACTATAGCAACAATAACAACAACCACAACAACAACAACGACTAGAACAACAATGACAATAACAACCACAACAACCACAATAATAACAATAACAACACAACAACAACAACCACACCAACAACTACAACCACCCAGCAACCACAACCACAACAATGACAACAACAACCACAACAACAATAACAACCACAACAACAACAACGTCGTCAGGAACACAACGACAGCAACTACAACAACAACAATAAAAACAACCACAACAATAACAATGACTAGAAGAACAACGACAATAACAACCACCATCCCACAATAACAACCACAACAACAACAACCACAACGACAACAACAACAACCACCATAACAACAACTACAACCATAACACAATAATAACGACGCCGACAATAAGAGCAAAAACCACAACGATGACGACGATGACAATGACGTGACGATGACAGAAACAACCATAACAATAGGAACCACAAACAACAACGACATCGACAATGATGACGACAATGTCAACAACAATGACAATAACAAGCACAACAACCACAACAACCCCACCACCACAACAACAACCACAACCATATAAACAATAACAGGAACAACAACAACAACAACGACAAGAACAATAATGATAACGACAATAATAACAACATCAACAACAAACACTGTCAACGATAACAATGAAAATAACGACAACACAAAAACACAGGAACAACAACAAAATAACGACAATTACTACAACAACAACAACAACAACAATAACAACAGCAATAGCAAGAACAATAACAGGAACAGCAACAATAACAACAACAAAAACCACAACCACAACCACAACAGTAATAACCATAACCACAACAACAAAAACACACAACAACAACCACAACCACAACAACAACTACAACCACCACAACAACCACAACAACAACAACAATAACAACAACCACAACAACAACAATGATAGGAACAACAACTACAACAAACAACAACAATAGGAACAACAACAACGACGACGACAGGAACAACAACGACGACAACAACACCAACGACTACAACAACAATGACAACAACAACAATGACAACAACAACAACAACCACAACAATAACAAGAACAATAATAACAACAACAATAACAACCACAACAACAACAACAACAACCACAACCATAACAACAAGTACAACCACCACAACAACTACAACAACACACAACAACCACAACAACAACAACGACAACATGAGAGGGACAACAAGAGAGGAACAACAATGATAACAACAACAGCAACAATAACACAACATAATAACAACAACAACAACGATGACAACAAGGACAACAACCACCACTACAACAACAACAATAAGAATAACAACAACAACAACAAAAACCACTACAACAACAATTACAACCATAACAACAATAATACAGATGAACAAACCGCAACAATAACAACACAACAAGAACAGCACAACCACCACAACAATGACAAACACAACAACAACAACAATGACAAGAACAACAACCACAACCACCACCAAACAGCCACAACAACACAACAAACGACAGGAACAACAACGATAGGAACAACAACAATAACAACAACAATAATAACAACCACAACAACAACGACGACAGGAACAACAACGACAAGAAAACCAATGATAACTACAGCAACACAATAACAACGACCACACAACACGACTAGAACAACAACGACAACAACCACAACCAAAAACAACAACCATACACCATAACAACAAACTACAACCACCACCAACAACACAATAACAACAAACAGCAACGACAACGACAACATGAGAGGAACAACAACGATAACAGCAACAACAACAACAACCAACAATAAACAACAATAACAGCAAGGACAACCAACCACCATCAACAACAACAACAACCACGACACAATAATAATAACAACACAACAACACCCACACAACCCCTCTACAACAACAATTAACAACAACAACAACAACCTAACCAATCACAACAATAACACATAACCAAACAACCACAACCACCAATAACAACAACAACAAGAACAACAACCACCACCACCATAAACAACAACAACAACGACAACGACACAACACCACAACCCACCACATAACCACCCAACCACAACCAACGACAGGAGCCACCATAATAACAACAACAACGACGACAGACACAACAACCACAACCACTACCACAACAACCACAACAACAACATAACAACGACAGGAGCAACAATGACAGGAAAACAACAATAACAACAGCAACAATAACAAGCCCACAACAACAACAACAACGACAAGAACAACAATGATATACGGCAACAATAACAACAACCACAACAACAACAATGACTAGAACAACAACAATAACAACCACAACAACCATAATAATAACAATAACAATAACAACAACAACCACAACCTACCAACAACAACCAACCACCATACCAACTACTACACCATCACAACAACCACAACCACAACAATAACAACAACAACAACCACAACAACAACCACAACAACAACAACAAACATAACAACAACAAATAATGTCAGGAATAACAACGACAATAACAACGACGACAAAGACAAACACAAACACAATAACATACAACCACAACAACAATGACGATAGAACAACAACAACAACAACCATCATTCTAACAATAAACCACAACAACAACAACCACAACGACAATAACAACACCCCCATAACAACACCTACAACCATAACAACAAACACAATAACAACGACAACATTGACGCCGAAAACAATAACAAAAACCACGACGCTGACGACGAAAACAAAGACTGCAACAACCATAACAACAACAACCACAACAACAACAACCACAACGACATCGACAACGACGACGACAACAACAACAACAATAATGACAGCAACAACGATGATGACGATGACGACAATGTCATCCAACAATGACAATAACAACCACAACAACCACAACCACCACCACCATAACAACCAAAACCATATCAAACAAAAACAGGTACAACAACAACGATGACGACAGAACAACAACGACAACAACAACAACAATAACAAATCAAAAACAAACGCGTCAACGATAACAACGAAAACAACGACAACAGAAACACAAACAACAAACAACAACAACAACACACACACAACAATAACAACAGCAGTAGCAAGAACAACACAGGAACAACAACAATAAAACAATAACAACAAAACCACAACCACAACCACAACGGTAAAACCAAACCACAACAACAACAAAAACACAACAACAAAAAAACACACAACAACAACTACAACCACCAAGACAACCACACAACAACAACAACAATAACAACAACTATAATAACAACACGATAAGAACAACAACACAACGACGACAGGAAGAACAAAGACAACAACAACAGCAACGACTACAACAACAATGATAAACCGACAATGACAACAACAACTACAACCACAACAATAACAAGAACAACAATAACAACAACAATAACAACCACAGCACAACAACAACAACAAAACAACACAACCACAACTACAACAACACCACCACACAACCACAACAACAATAACAATAACAACCACATCGACAACGACCAACATGAGAGGAACAGCAACGATAACAACAGCAACAACAACAACAATAACAGCAACAACACAACAAAACAACCAACAACAACACAACACACAACGACAACGACAACAACAACAAGGACAAAACACCACACAAACAACAACAACAAAAAAACAACAACAACAACATAGACCATAATAATAATAACAACCACAACAACAACCACTACAATAAAAATTACAACACAACAACAATAATAACCAACAACAACCACACAACAACAACAACAACAAGAGAAAAACAACCACCACCACCCTAATAACAACAAAAATGATGAGGTGGAAGAACAAAAACCACAACAACAACAAACAACGACAGGAACAACAACTACAGGAACAACAACGCAGGAACAACATGACAGGAACAATAACAATAACAACAACAACAATAATAACAACCACAACAACAACAACGATGACAGGAACAACAATGATAAGAAACAGCAACGATAACTACAGCAACAATAACAACAACCACAACAACAACACCGACGAGTAGAACAATAAACAACAATAAACAACAACAGCGACAAAGACAATAACACACAACTAGAACAACAACAACAACCACATCCATAATAAGAACACAACACAACAACTGCAACGACAACAACAACACTCACCATATCACAACAACTACAACCATAACAACAACAACAAACAATAACAATGACAACATGACGCCGACAACAAGAACAAAAACCATGACTATGACAACGACAACAACGACGCAACAATCATAACAACAACAACACACAACACAACAACAACAGCGACAACGACGACGACAACAACAACAACAACAATGACAACAACGACGACGATGACGACGACGACGATGACAATGTCAACAATGATGATAGCAACAACCAACAATAACCACAACCACAACAACAATCACCACCACCACAACAACCACAACTATATAAGAACAACAGGAACAACAACCACAAGGACGATGATGACAAGAACAACAACGATAACAACATCAACAACAAACACTGTCAACGATAACAACGACAACAACTACAACAGAAAAACAACAACACAACAATACAAAACAGCAATAACAACAGCAATAGCAAGAACAATAATAGGAACAACAACCAATAACAACACACAAAAAAAACCAAAACCCACATCCACAACAGTAACACCACAACCACAACAACAAAAACAACAACGACAAAAAACAAACAACAAACACAACCCCAACACACAACTATACCATCACAACAACACAACACACCACACAACATACAACATCACACAACAACAACGATAGGAACAACAACAACAACAACGACAGGAACAACAACGACAACAACCACAGCAACGACTACAACAACAACAACACCACTCAATAACAAGAATATTAATAAGAACAACAATAACACCACAACCACAATAACAACTACAACCACCACAAAAACTACACAACAACAACAACAGCAACCACAGCAACACGATGACAATATGAAAGGACAACACGATAACAACAATAGCAACAACAACAATAACAACGACAACAACAATGACGATGACAACAAGGACAACAACCACCACTACACAACAACAATAAAAACAACAACATAACAACAACGACCATAATAATAATAACCAGAACAACAACAAACAAACACTACACAATAATTACAACCACAACAACAATAATAACAAACACAACGACCACAACAATACCAAGAACAACAACAACCACCACCGCATAACAACAACAACAACGATGACAAAAGAACAACAATCACAACAACCACAACAATAACAACAATGACAGGAACAACAACGACAGGAACAACAACGACAGGAACAACAATGACGGGAACAACAACGACAGGAACAACAACGATAGGAATAACAACGACAGGAACAACAACAATAACAACAGCAGTAATAAGAACAACCACAACAACAAAAGACCAGGAACAACACGATAAGAACAACAACGATAAACTTCAGTACAACAACTAACAACAACCACATCAACGAAAACGACTAGAAAACAACAATAACAACCACAATAATAGCAATAACAACACAAACAATAACAACCATAACCAACACCAACAACTACAACCACCATAGCAACCATAACCAAACAATAACAACAACAACAACCACAAACAACAACAACCACAACAAAAAATAACGTCAGGAAGAACAACGACAACAACAACACGACAAGACAACAACAATACACAACAACATAACAACAAGCACAACAACAATAACGACTGACAACAACGACAACAACAACCACCACCATCCTAAAATACAACCTCAGCAACAATAACCACAATGACAATAACAACACCCACAATATTAACAACTAAACCAAACAACAACAACAGTAATAAACAACGAAAACACATGACGCCGACAACAAGAAACAAAAAACATAATGATGACGACGACTGCAACAACCATAACAACAACACCCACAACTACGACAACATCGACAACGACGATGACAACAACAAAAACAATGACAATAACAACGACGACGACGACGACGATGACGACATGTCAACAACAATGACAACAACAACCACAACACCAAACCACAACTAACCCACCACAACCACAACAAACAACCCTATAAACAACACAATAGTAACAACAACAATGACGACAACAAGACAACAACGACAACAACAACAATAACAACATCACAGTAAACACGTCACGATAACACAACAACAACAGCGAAAAACAGAAACAACAATAACAACAACAATAACAATAACAACAGTAATAGCAAGAAGAATAAGGGAACATCAACAATAACAACAACAACAAAAAACCACAACCAGGAAACCACAACAGTAACAACCACAACCACAATAAACAAACAAAAACAAAACCACCAAACAAAAAAACTACTCCACCATAACAACACAACACACAAACAATAACAACAACACAACAACTACGATAGGAACAACAACAACGACGAGAACAGGAAAACAACGACAACAACAACACGCAACGACACAATAACAATGACAACAACAACAATGACAACAACAACAACCACCACAAAATAACAAGAACTATAATAACAACAACAATAAAAAACCATAACAACAAAAACAACCACAACCACAATAAAACAACTACAACCACCACAACAACTAGAAACAATAACAACAACAACCCAGCAACAACAATGACAAATGAGAGAGAACAACAAAGATAAAACACAACAACAAGAATAATAACAAACAATAACAATGACAGTAACGATGACAACAAGGACAACAACCACCACTACAACAACAACAATAAAAACAACAACAACAACAACAACAACGACCCAATAATAATACAACCACAACAAAAACGACGACAGGAACAACAATGACAACAACAACAGCAACGACTACCACAACAATGACAATACACAATGACAAACAACAACAACCATATAACAATAACAAGAACAACAATAACACCAGAATAACAACCAAACAGCAACAACAACCACAACCATAACAAGAATTACAACACACAAACAAAAAACAACAACAACACACAGCAAAACAAATGGCAACATGGGAGGACACAACAACGATAACAACAACAGCACCACAACAACAACAATAACAATAATAACAAAACAATGACGATGACAACAAGGACAACAACCACCACTACAAAAACAACAATTAAAAACAACAACAACAACAACGACGACGACCATAATAATAATAACAACCACAACAACAAAAACAACCACTGCAACAACAATTACAACCACAATAACCAATAATAACAACAACAACAAACCACAACCAATAACAACAACAACAAGAACAACAACTACACACCCCCATACAACAAAAATGACGACAAGAACACACAATAACGACAAGCACTACAACAAAAACAAGGATTGATGACCCCAACAACAATGACAACTTCAAAACGACAACAACAACAACCATACAACTACAAGCAACAACAATGACGATGACTATACAAAACACTAACGACACAACAACAATAATTACAACAACAACACACCACAACGACAGCAACAACACAACCACGACCCACAGCAACCACAACGACAACATCAAAACAACACCAACCACAACCACAACAACAACCAACCACCACCACAAAGAACCATAACGACAAACCAACAACAACTACAACAATAATAACAACAATGACAACAACACAACAACATAACAACAACAACAACACTACTACTACTACAATGACCCAAAACAACAACAAACATTAACAATCACAATAACAACCACCACCAGCACACAAAAACCACAACCACAAAAACAAACAACAACAATGACAAGAACAACCATGACAACAACAAACAACCACATCATCAAAACCACCACCACAAACACCATAACACAACATAAGGACGACAACAACAACACGACAACAACCACCATAAACAACCACAACCACAACAACCACAACCACAACCACAACCACAATAACAACAACACCACAAGCACCACAACAACAATACATGACAAACCAAAACCATAACAACAACCACAACTACAACAATAACAAAAACCCTGACGACAACAAAAACCACACACAACAAACCACACAACCACAACACAGTAACAACCACAACCACAACAACAAAACAACACAACAACCACAACCACACAACAACTACAACCACTACAACAACCACAACAACAACAGTAACAACAACCACACAACAACAAAAACAACAGGAACAAAAACAACAACAACAATGACAGGAAGAACAATAACAACAACAGCAACGACTACAACAATAATGACAACAACAACAACAACCACAACAAGAACAAGAACAACAATAACAACAACAACAATAACAACAACAACAACAATCACAACCATAACAACAACTACAAACACCATTACAACCACAACAACAATAACAACCACAGCAAAAACAACAACACCATGATAGGAACACAACGATAACAACAACAGCACCAGCACCAGCAACAACAACAACAACAACAACAGTAACAACAACAACAACAATGACGATGACAACAAGGCACACCACCACTACAATAACAACAACAAAAACAACAACAACAACAACAACCACAACAACAACCACAACAACAACAACAACCACTACAACAATAATTATAACCATAACAACAATAACAACAACAACAATAACCACAACAATAATAACAACAACAAGAACAACAACCACCACCACCAACACAACAACAACAACAACGAAAAGAACAACAACCACAACCACCACTACAACAACCACACAACAACACAAACAATGACAGGAACAACAACGATAACAACAGGAACAATAACAACAACCACAACAAACAACAACAACGACAGGAACAATAACGACAAGATCAACAACGATAACTATAGCAACAATAACAACAACCACAACACAACAACGACTAGAACAACAATGACAATAACAACCACAACAACCACATACCTAATCATACAACAACAACAACCCACCAACCAACAACACAACAACCACAGCAACCACAACCACAACAATGACAACACCACAACACAACAACAACCACAACACAACAACGTCGTCAGGAACACAACGACAGCAACTACAACAACAACAATAAAACAACCACCAATAACAATGACTAGAAGAACAACGACAATAACACACCACCATCCCACAATAACACACAACAACAACAACCACAACGACAACAACAACAACCACCATAACAACAACAAACCATACAACAATAATACGACCCGACAATAAGAGCAACACCACAACGATGACGACGATGACAATGACGAACTGCGAACCAACAACAACCATAACAATAGGAACCACAACAACAACGACATCGACAATGATGACACAATGTCAACAACAATGACATAACCAAGCACAACCACCACCAACCACACACAACCACAACCATCCAACCATAACACAACAACACAACCAACCACGACAAGAAGAACGACAATAATAACAACATCAACAACAACACGTCAACGATAACAATGAAAATAACGACACACAAAAACACGGACCACAAATACAACAAACCAACAATACACACAACAATACACAACAGAAACGACGCAGCCAAGGACAACAACAACAACAACCACAACAACCCACAACAGCTATAACCAACCACAGACAACAAAAACCACACAAACAACAACAACCCACAAAAACCCCAACAACAACCACAACAACCCAACAACCAACACACCAACAACAACACAACCACAACAACGAACCACGGACATTGATAGGAACAACAACGCTGCAACACTAGAAAAAGGGGAGGAGAAACAACAGGTAACTGGAACATGAGCGCGGAACATGAACAAGACAGCCGACAAGAAAAACACAAAATAAA